>JBBBDQ010001420.1:2942500-3034403 GCA_037127315.1 Ascarosepion bandense
CATGTGGTCTACGTGTCCATCAGCGATGCATACATCGGATAATCCACTACTGTCTTGCTGGAGATGATTATAGTACACATTATAGCAGTCCAGACAGAATTGCAGATACAATATTCAAACAGTAAGAAAAAAGAAAAGTTTTCTTTTCATGCTTTACAATAACAATTTTAAAATTACAGCTACTTTTGACCATGGTAGTTACATTATATCCATGTTATGCCACGGTGGTTAAATTGTATCCATGTTATGCCACGGTGGTTAAATTGTATCCATGTTATGCCATGGTGGTTAAATTGTATCCATGTTATGCCACGGTGGTTACATTATACTTGTATTATTGTATACCATAACTGATACCTTACTTGGCGCCGTGTTGGCTATGTCACATCCACATAGTGCAGTAGTAAGCAACCAACATTTGCATGATGCTGTGGTATCCAGCTCAGACACATATGGGGCTGTGACAGTTATGCCACATCTCCTTTGACCAATGGGGACTTTACGACAATTTTTCCCTTTACTTTCCTTGTGGTAAATGGAGAAAATAATCTCAAGTTTTATGTGATTATCTTTTTGTCTGACAGCATATGAAGAGTAGTGAGACATGCAATTTAAAAATAATTTGTTTCTTGACTTTATTGAAATTAGCTGAGAGTTCCATAAAAATGAATTCTAGTAAGGTCTTTTTGAAATATTCTTCACTAGTTTTCATCTCCTTACAGCTGAGAAAATGCTTCCCTGATTACTAAAATTTTAACCTCTTCAAGTTTAAGGTTGAACTGTTATCTTTTCTTCATATCCTCATAAACTGCACTTTATGCCTCCACCTCTTATGTTCAGACATCAATTCCATTTTGTATTTCACTACTTTGAGTGGCTCTTAAGGCTTTGTGTGAACATTAGCAAAAAAACAAAATCTGTAGATACTTTTTCATTTTCTAGATTTGAAGATGTTTAACTTAAAAATTCAGAAGGTCCATATTTTTTTGTATTGTTTTAGGTGCTTTGCTCTTCAATTACAACTTCAAATCAACCTTATATGAAGAGCATATTTATGGGTGCTGATATTTTTACTAATTATATCTTGAATATTAAAATTCAAAATAAAGATATGAACCAAATTTTCAAGGCCACTGACAAGATATTTTGCATCTACTATGATTAGAGATTGATTGAGCTTTTATTTTTACTAATATTAGTTTTGATTTATCTACATTAAAAATGCAAAAAGCATGTGACGTAATTTTTAATATAATTGTTTTTACCTGAAAAAATCTTAGAGAATTCTTATTCAAAATTTTCAGATCATTGCTGTCTTTCATAGATATTGATTGATTATTGATTGGTCTTGAATGTTATTTGGTTTAAGTGCATTTGCACTTAATTTTGATTTAACTTGATTAAAACCTCAATTTTTATTAATATTAAAGTGTTCATAAGTTTGGTTACACCTGAAATGGGTCCTTGATTACACCCTCTATTAGTTCTTGGTTAGACCTTGTATTGACTCTTGATTACACCCTGTATTGACACTTGACAGTGTAATCATGAGTCAATACTATATTAGTTCTTGATTACATCCTATATTAATCACTTCAAAAGAATCCCAATTTTCTTTGGAATTTTACACTGAAAATAAAATGTCCCCATATCCCATATATAGGTAGTTTAATAAAGAGTTTTTATTTATGTTAAATTAACCATGAAATTTTGAGTTTTTAATTAAAATTTCTGACCATTTCTAGCATTTTTCTCTTGCTTAAGCTTGGTTTAACCATAACTTGATTTTGACTTTTATTTCCATTCTAATTAAGATATTTTAGTATCAGTTTTCATGTTTATCATCCAAATCAATTTCTATTTAGCTTAAAGGTTATAGAAATATTTTTTCAAAAGTCATTTACCATGTAAATACATTTCAAGTGTGATGAAAAAAAGTGATTGGCAGTGGCCATTGATAGAAGTGTTACTTATAGAATAATGCTATTATATGTATAATTATTTGCTCTTAAGAAAATATGAAAAAAAAAAGTCTGTAACAGTTCACTATTTCAAGGTACCAAATGGAGACAAGAAAAGAAGTGGGGAGTCAAAATATATATTTTTTTTTCTTTAAGTTTTTCATTGTAATTTGTCAGCTAAGGTATTTTTCAACTTTACTACTAATGTCAGGTTTCATTTTCTTTTCTTTTCAGACCGTTTCCAGATATTTCTCAGACACTACCTCCATTTCCTAATCAGTTCCAGACATTGCCTTATCAGCGTAGTACTCGTAAGCGTGCGCCTCCCATCTGCCAGAGAGAGCGTTCAACATCAGCACCAAATGTCTGCTGTAATCTAGTCAATGTAAGTACAAACGAGATAGCGCCAACAACTGTTTGATAATATATTTTAAGAAGCGAGGGATGGGGGAGATGCTCAGGCAAACATATGCACATAGTGAGAGAATCAATTTTCTGTTTCAAATTTGCTTTATTTCATAGGAAAAGTACAATAAAAATATACTATAATTATTATTAAAATAAGGAAAAAATTAAAATAATTTGATAATTTTCTTTATTTTAAAAATGTAATAAAGCAAAAAAAAGGTGGGGTGATTAGTGTGTCTTTTTTGTGATGGGAATAACTAACAAGTGTTTGACATTCATTCATTTGCTACCATTGCAAATGACTTTGCCATAATTAGTCAAGCAAAAGAAAGAATTTCTTAGTTCGCTTGTAAACTACCAAGATTGAATGGCGTGCTTATAGTACAATTTGCAAAGGAAATTTCAATTGTGACCATTTGAGGTTCATGTTTGTGGTGGTTCACACAATTTTTTTTTGTTTGTTTGTTTCTCAAAGACATGGTGGATAAATACTTGTAAAAATAAAAATTTCAAGAATTGTTCATCTATTTAAAGGATGTGATTTTTTTTTTTGTTTTATAAAATCACAGTTATTGAGTTTTAAAATAAGAATTTCTGAAAATGGTAAAGAATTAATTTTTAATGTTTATTGAAAAATACATGAAAAGAAACAGATTTCGTTTCAGATTTAATATTCTTGGAATCCATCATTACAGAAAATGAATTCCCGTGAGATGCAAACCAATAAACAATCATTTACATGCATACTATTGTTCTCATCTTTATTGTTGTTATCCCAATGTTTCGAAATTTGTGCTCTCCATCCTTCATCTGGAGTGTGTCAAACAGGATAGCCTACATGAAATTCTGAGCTGAACCCTTTATTTAATCTAAAGAGCAGACTATTTTTGTTCCGGGAAGTAAACTGTTCTCATTTAGTTCTCTTTTCTTTTTCTTTTTTTTGCTTTTTCTTTTTCTTCTTTTTCTTTTCTTTTCTTTTTTCTTTCTCTCTCTTCTCGTTTTTCTTTCTCTCTTCTCGTTTTTCTTTCTCTCTTCTCTTTTTCTTTCTCTCTTCTCGTTTTTCTTTCTCTCTTCTCGTTTTTCTTTCTCTCTTCTCGTTTTTCTTTCTCTCTTCTCGTTTCTTTCTCTTCTCGTTTTTCTTTCCTCTTTCTCGTTTCTTTCTCGTTTTTCTTTCTTTCTCGTTTCTTTCTCGTTTTCTTTCTCGCTTTCTCGTTTTTCTTTCTTTCGTTTTTCTTTCTTTCGTTTTCTTTCTCGTTTCTCGTTTCTTTCGTTTTTCTTTCTCGTTTTTCTTTCTCGTTTTTCTTTCTCGTTTTCTTTTCGTTTCTTTCGTTTTTCTTTTCTTTCGTTTTTCTTTCTCGTTTTTCTTTCTCGCTTTCTTTCTTTTTCTTTCTCGTTTTTCTTTCTCGTTTTTCTTTCTCGTTTTCTTTTTCTTTCGTCTTTCTTTCTTTCTTTTTCTTTCTTTCTTTCTTTCTCTCTTTCTCTTTCTTTCTTTCTTTCTTTCTTTTCTTTCTTTCTTTCTTTTCTTTCTCTTTCTCTTTCTCTTTCTCTTTTTTTTTCTTTCTTTCTCTTTTTTTTCTTTCTCTTTTTTTTTCTCTTTCTCTTTTTTTTTCTCTTTCTCTTTTTTTTTCTCATTTTTTTTCTCTTTCTCTTTTTTTCTCTTTCTTTCTTTTTTTCTTTCTCTTTTTTTCTTTCTTTTTTTTCTCTTTCTCTTTTTTTCTCTTTTTTTCTCTTTCTCTTTTTTTCTCTTTCTCTTTTTTATTCTCTTTCTCTTTTTTATTCTCTTTCTCTTTTTTATTCTCTTTCTCTTTTTTATTCTCTTTTTTTCTCCTTTTTTTTCTCTTTTTTTTTCTTTTTACATTAAAGAGACACCCATTAATGATACCCAAAGAAGACCCAAAGATTTATTAAGTTTCAGGCACGTGTAATGGTTCCTGCATCTTTACTATCTTTATTAGAAAGGTACCTTTGATTCCAGTGATCAATGATGTCACTAAATCTGGGGGTGGGGTGTTGGTCTTTACTATTTATACAGAGGTAAATAAATTTCAAATATAATCTTAAGGGTCATTTCTTTAAGTGATGTTATTTTTGACTGAGACCAAAGTTAAACCTCAATCCTAACTTAGACTTGATAAAAACTGCCTTTTTGTAGAAGAGACTTTCATATAAATGTTTCCCTGAAGGTTACAATTTTGAAGAACCACTTCATGTAAAGGATAAATTATTATCCATCCTCGTTATCCTCATAATCTTCCCTTCCTATTACCCCCTCATTCACCATAGCCATTTGAACAGTGCTCTGCTACATTAAGTGGCTCTTTAGCTTTGTGTTGGGTGACTTGTATTAAAAATGATATTGGATTCATATCACTTTGAATTTGAAAACCTCTTTAAAATGAATGATTAGTCTTCCCACTCAATTTCAACAATTTATTCACTCTACAGAACATCTTACGACATTGATCTCTTCTCCTAAGGAAATATATATCATGATGTGATTGTTTTACTGAGTTATTTTCTCCTTAGTGGTGTATTTTTGGAGCCTTTTATATTCAGTGTCAGGTGGATTTTCACAATCAACAAGATAATCCACATCAGCCAGTCTATGGATACCTGATGATGACCAGAGGGTACTTGGTTGAAACATGGTGTCTATTATAATACCTATATCAGCCAAGATAAGAACAAAAGTTCAAAATAATTCTAAGATTTGAAAATTACTCATCTCAGAAATAAATACAAATTATTTTCTCCTTGTTAGCTAAGAAATGTTTCAAATATGCCATTTCCATGAGTTAAAGCCAATTCTTGATTTTTACTTCTGAAATTTTAACTGTAATTTTTAATCTGTGTGATCTATGCAAGAAGCATTGGATTAAGTGCATTGACAAAGAAAGATATTTACAAAAAAATTTTTTTTTTTCCAATAACCTACAGACATTGATGAATCTGCATATCTCTTTCAAGGATTGAAACTGAATATTATTTAATATTTTTCTTGTCATTAAGCTACAGACATTGATGAATCTACATATCCTTGCAAAGATTGAAGCTGAATATTTATTTTATTTTATTTTATTTTTTTGTATTTAGAGTTCCGATCAAGTTGTGGATAGAAGACATACGGACTATCCTGGAGACCATTCAAGTATGTATTGTTATCAATAACTCAATGTTTCTCCTTTCGAGCCAGTTTTTCTCTAAACTCGTTTAGTATGAGTATCACTTGCTTTGCTTTTCAAATTTCCAGAAAGTAAAATCACCAATAGTTTGGCTGTTTTAATTGCTGAGCTTAAAAAGATTGATTACAAGGACATTCAAAAGTGTTCAATTAGTCTTTAACTTATACAGTTTTCTCATCTACATGTGTTGCTCTGAAAGTAATACCTATTATAGTGGTCAGCAATGTCAGAGGTAGCTGTTGGTATGGCAGTAGAGATTGTATCTTCCCATCATACTTTTTTCTTTCTTTGTTGTGGTAGTCTGGCAAAATGACGTCTGACATGAAAGTATATGAAATAAAGGTGTCTCATTGAATTCCTCCATAAATTGTGAAAAAAGAAAATAATTAATTGAAGCTTGTTTAATATTTCTGGAGACCAAACAGTGGAGGTTGTCAGAGTTAGACAGTTTCTCTACTAGTGCAATTTTTTCAGTACAGCATATGAACCCTGCCTAATCACTAATGAAAACATATAGCCAAAGGCAATAGATACTTTGTAGAGAAATAGTTTTGTAAGTGAAAAACTATCCAACAGTGTTATTTTGCTTCTCATATTTCAATTGAAACTGGAGGTATCACTTTCAGAGTATCCATCATACAACATCAAAAAAAAAGCTATTGAACATTTCTACATGGTGATATTCAAAATACACAAAATCTTCTGTACAATAAAGCCAGAAGCTGAAGATGGTTTGCCTGAAATAGGCCTATACTTCCACTTAACCATGGAATAATGTGTCTGTCTTAATTTTTACATATATTTGCTTCATATACATATATATTTAAAGGTCTCCTAGAGAGTTATTCTACTACTTTATATACAGGATACTCCTTTGGATTCTTCTATATCTACACCGCATATATATATATTGTCTAGTCTACACTTCTCTCAGGCCTTTTGAACAGAAGATGTTTATCCCTTGTTTCCTTTTTCTTTTATGAAAACTTGTACTTGTGTATAATATGACTCCTCTATTTTAAGCCTTTACTTTTCATTCAAGCTTCTTTGTATTATGCACAAGAAAATATGGTATATAAATTGAGTAACCAAAAATTAGGGACTTTTACCTGTTAATGTATAGCTCCTCCCTCCACCTGAATAGTGGTGGCTATACAACATGGCATTAAGTATGTGGTACTAGAGTTCTTGTGTTGGTATATTTACCCAGGTACAATGAAGTTGTTTAACTGTTGCCTGATGGAGAAATATTTCTCAAATCTATAGAAGGTGTTAGCTGTATACCCTGATGATGGCGAATCATCTACATCACAATATCAGTCTCTTTACTGTTATCAGCAAGTTTTTGAATCTATGATCAACACGTTGTTGATGACCTCACCAAAAACAACTTCCTGAGCAATAAACATTATGGGTTTCACTGATCTAGGTCCACTTCTGATGTCATAACTCTCATTACATATAAAATCAGTGCACCATTCAGTAATTCATCACATGAGCAATTGCCTTATATGTCTCAAAGACTTTTGACAAGGTATGGCATAAGGGTTGCTACACACTTTCCAGCTTTGGGATCTCTGGTAGAGTCTTCTCAATTATCAAGTCCTTTTTCTCAGGCAGGTCCATGAAGGTCATTGTTAATGGCCAGTCTTCTGAAGCCCATAAGATCAATTCAGGTGTACCTTCTTAAGACTTTCTCCTTGGTCCTATTCTCTTCCTTTTATCAATGGTTGGTAACTGGTCTATCTTTTGTGTAGTGATGTAAAATGTTTTTATTATAATCACTTATAATAAAAATATAATTATATATATATAAACAAAATCATTGATGTAACTTCTAATATTTTTTCAGCATTTACTGAACAGTGCAATTTAAGAAAAAGGGTTTGACATTGTCAAACACTGTCTATTTTTTTTTCTTATGATCACTGGGCTATATCATTCTCATTCTATGTGCAATGCCAATTCTAGTAGCCATGTAGTTATCTTCCTTTAACTTATTTGTTCACAACTCAAGAACACATGGCCTAGTGGATGTAGACATTGGTTAATTTCAGAGTGAGTTGACCCAGAGTTGTGAGTTCAATACCAGGCTATGACAGTGGTGAACAAATAACTTAGAGAGTTAAGTGAAAGGGAGATAACTACATGCCTATCAGGAGTGGCATCGCACATGGAATGAGAATGATATGCTCCAGTGGTCGTAATAAAGGGTTTGGTTCGAAATTCATAGCACCTGAAGAAGGTCAACAACAGCCAAAACATCATAAACATGGCATGAGGAGAATTGTTCAAATAATGTAAATAGTACATAGTTTGTGACAAGAACAACTGAGTAAAATCTCAAATAAGCAATTTTTATAAAGCCTTTTTATTTTATTTTATTTATTTATTTATTTTTTTACTGTGTTCAAGTTAACATTGACAATTTTTTCAAAGGAAAGCTCAAAATGCAGTGTTATCAATATCTAATGAATCATAGCTTCTGTCTATACTTCTGAGATGAGATATTGTAACTATTTACACTGTTATGTTCATGGGAGCATGGCTTACTGAATAAAAGCATTGGTTCAAAGGAACAAGAACTTGAGGAGTTGTGTTATCAAGGGGAATTAACTGAAATTGACATATCCAAAGGAATGGAATTAGAATGATCTATCCTTGTGTACTTAGATAGAGGGTTTGGTTTGAAATTTCAAGAAATATCGCCTGAAGAAGATCAGAATGTACAATGGCCGAAATGTCATGAATATGGCAATAAGGATAAGGACAACAGTACAAACAGTGTAAATAGTTGTCACAGAGAATTAGGCTAACCCAACATGAGATCGAGAGTTTGTTGCTTGTCGTGCAGTACTCAGCAGGAGTTACTTCCCCTTCTACTATTGGCTGTTGAAAAATGATATTCTACTTAAGAATAGGAGGCATTGACAAAATTTGCATATGACTGATACTAAGTAGGTATTAGCCAATAGTCTGGGACTGAGAGAGCTATATAACACCAGCCTTTTCTCGGTTGTAACAGAAGTGCTATCAGTGTACGGATCATCGAAGTGTTCAGTTGGAGTTATTTACTTAGAACATGATATGGCCATAATTCTTATAATTAATTGTAGTAATCATGTACACATTATTTGGCCAGGAGGGACTATTTTCACATAATACAAAGGAGATACTTCAAGTTAAAACACTGTTTCTCATTAAGACTAGTTCACATCACATAACAGATTGATGATGAGACATTAGACTTGGGTTTCTTTGAATGCCTTATTCCTTGATTTAATTCTCAGCATTTTACGTGCGTGTTTATCATTTCCATTTATTCAGCTCTTTTGTTTAAGACAATATCTTCCTCCATAATTGTGAATTTTTTTTGTTTTTTGTTTTGTTTTTTTAAATAATAGTGATACAAGTGTACTTATTAACTTATAGCTGGGGAGAGAAGTGGTTTCTTACTTTTCCCAAGTGTATTTGCACATAAGTATATAATGAACCCAATTGGTACTTTACTCTCCAGTTAACATAGCTATGGGTTAATAAATAGAACTTATATCAGTAAATCTGAAATAAAAATTCTAAAAAATCTAAACACATTCTGGCTTTAAATAACCTGTAAAAAGTTGATAAACCATGAAAAAAACAATCAGTTTTATACAACTAAAGCTGCACTGTAATATTCATCCCCCCCTTTCCAGTTGACATTCATGATTATTTTTTCCAACTTGACTAGCCATCTGAATTGATGTTTTTACCTTAAGTTTTAGTAAACTATTATTAGATGAATTAGCATTACAAATTTTATGAGCTTTATGCTTAGCAAGTATGAAGGTACCCAATGAGGATCAAACTCTTTATAGTAGCAATATTCTGAAGCTAATATGCTAATTATTGTTTTATAGTTAGATGTAGTAGTATTAGAGATTTTATTTAATGAAGCCAGTCTGGTACAAGGCTGGATTGAGCATATTATGAAGATCACTTACTACAATAATAATGCTCAATTAGATTAGCTTGCTAACCAGTGCTTTGTTAGCAACCAGTCTACTGCAGAAAGTTATGGCAAACTACTGTGGGAAAATCTGCTGCCCAATCAGTCACGTCTCTTTTGTGACATGATTGCCCAAGCATCTATCACATATGGCACTTAACTGACTGATTATAAGGTTTATAGGTGCGTAATTAGTATCTGCATACAACTCAGATTCTATCTTCAAATAAACCTTTAACTAGTTGCAAAACCAGTACTTCTATGATTTAGTGATAATGATTTGGTGATTTTGGTCTTTTTAAGCACTTTTGTTCCATTAAAGAAAAAAATATCAATAATTACTTCTCTGAGGTATGAGTAGATCTTAGACATTCAAATTAATTTCAGGATTCTGATTAAATAAAACATTCTTATTGGTATAAACGTTATTTTTAACCAGTACACATTTTTTAAAAACAGGAATATCAACTCAGATGTGTACCCACTATAAATAACACACATACATACATACATACACACACACATATATATATATATATATATATATATATATATTTATTGTAACAAAGTTGTAGAACTCGTAGGTTTTTTAACCTGTTGTTCATGCATTTACTTTTATAAAGAGTGCTCGATACAAACGTAGAGTGTTATATTGTAATAGTGGTTACAATGGTTTATAAATTCATAGTATCACTACACAAAAATTTTCGCGTTTTGAAGCTGACCATGTGTTTTGGTCGCCTCTTCTTCAGGTGAACAAGTTGGTATGAAAATGATCTGGTAAAAGAGACGGTTCATTTGTGGTGGATTTGTTGTTGTTTGTTTTTTTTTTTTTTTTTTTTTTTTTTTTTTTTTTTTTTGTGAAAGTGGGGTTGGGATGTGATTTGGATTCTGTTGACCTATTAAAGTTTTAGGGTTAGGTGTTTGGGGGTGGTGGCTTAGTTCAGGATAGGTTTTCCTATTTATCTTGTCTGGATGTAGCCTGGTGGCGTCGTTATTTGGTTTAGGGGTGTGTAGCTTTTCACTTAAACATAAAGGGCAGATGTCTTCAAGTGAGTTGCAAGTTCTAGTTTTTTCTAGGATTTTCCATTTTACTTTGGGTTTCTGTTTTGAATCCTTTAGCTTCCAAAAGTATATAGAAAGGTATGTTTGGTTTCAGTATAAGCTGTTTTTGAATGAAGTTAAGTGCATGTACCAGTGCTGCTTAAATCCTAGAAAAAACTAGAACTTGCAACTCACTTGACGACATCTGCCCTTTATGTTTAAGTGAAAAGCTGCACATTCTAAAGTACCCCAACAGTAGAGAACTATTAAACTGTAGAGACGAATTAGCAGTCTTATGCAAACATCACAAATATTTCTCGTTAAAATTTAAATAAACAAATAAACACCCTACCTACACAACGCCCCCTAAAAAAATGCAATAAATACACATAACCAACCCTATTAATAAACAGAACAAAAAACGTAGAAACAAAAGACAAACCCCATACCACACCAACAATAAGTCCAGCTACCTGAAAATAGTAGAAAAATAAAAGAAAATATCGACACTGCAAAAAACAAAAAAACACATACCCCAATACAAAATAACCAAAATTAAAGGAAGAAATGACCAACCCCAAAACAAAACAACACATACCCACCCCTAAATCAAATAACAAAGCCACCAGGCTACATCCAGACAAGATAAATAGGAAAACCTATCCTGAACTAAGCCACCACCCCCAAACACCTAACCCTAAAACTTTAATAGGTCAACAGAATCCAAATCACATCCCAACCCCACTTTCACCAAAAAAAAAAACAAACAAATCCACCACAAATAAATTATCTTTTTTACCAGATAATTTTCATGCCAACTTGATCACCCGAAGAAGAGGCGATCAAAACGTGAAAATCTTTGTGCAGTGATACTATGAATTTATAAACCATTGTAACAACTATTACAATATATATATATATATATATATATAATATTAAAAAAACTTTAATCCAAAAGGAAAAGCAGGAAGGTAAATCCCAAAGACCCGAACCTAATTAATATTAATATTTTAATATTAAAAAATGATACAGGTGAAGGGCTCAATGTAATTAATATTTAAATTACATAGCCAATTAAAAAATAAAATAAATTTCAAAGTTCAAAACCGTTGTATGATCATTTCTGCATGAAATTCCTAAGAGAGATTTCATGCATCATTGGCAACTTATACTCAAAATAAAATGGTATTACTGGCAGAAGTTCAAAAATTTCAAAAAATTTACATCACAGAAAAAAACGGATAGCTGATATTAATATGTAGGTAGCAATCAATGTCTATTTTTAGATTTTGAACAACATTACTTTTAGATTGAGTTGTAAGTGAAAATTTAAAAATTTGGCTATGTCTAGGTCTAAAAAGGGGGAAAGGGAAGTAAGAAGCGGTGTTTGAATGGGAAGAGGGCTAAAACAAAAGGAAGAAAAATAAAGAAAAGAAAAATTTCATACACGTAGAGACGCTAGGGACGTGTTATCAAAACTAACGTTTTTAAATGGATATGAAATTATAAAAAATATTTTTAGAAAAAATTTATTTGGGGGGAAAAAACTGACATAGAATTTATTTAAATTTAATTAAATTAATTTAAATAATTATAAACCTAAATTTATATTAAAATAAAATTTATTAAAAAATTAAAAAAAAATATTTTAGGTGTGTGTGTGGGGGTATTGATTGCCACCTACATAGTAATATCAACTATCCATTTTAGTTTTTTTTTTTCTGTGACATAAATTTTTTGAAATTTTTGAACTCTCGCCAGTAATATAATTTCATTTTGAGTATAAGTTGCCAATGATGTGTGAAATCTCTCTTAGGGATTTCATGTAGAAATTATATATATACATATATATATATATATATATATATATATGAAGTAGTAAGAACTAATGGAATGACATTCCATCGTTCATACCATATACTTTTCACAGTGCTTGATATATAGTAGACCAATATTTATAATAATATTCATATTATTTATAATAAAAACATTTTTTCACTACATAAGAGCTGTCGTGTTTCAGTGTTGTTGTTACGTGTTAAGTGTAACAAAAGAAAAAAAATAATTGAACAAAACTCAGAGTTAAATCACAGACAAATATTTAATTTTCGATAAACACAAAATAAGATATATACAAAACTTACAATTTTTTGCATTCAAAACAGAAACATAGTTTATTACTGGTGAGTGTTACGAAGAGAAAAGGGGAAGGTAAGGAGTCAAGTATCTTTACCCAGTTAACTTAGCAAAGTAGTTTAAGTGCTATATTTTATGGAAGTCCTCAAATGTGTTTATAAAGAATAATTTCCAGTAGGGTCAATGAAAAAGTCAAAAATATCTATTTCCCCATTTAGTTCCATGAGGTTCTCTTTCAGGTTTTAGTTGGTTGGCAACTTTTCTTAGAGATTCTTTCGACTGGATGCACAGATCCATGAATCAGGCTGGAGTTGATAATGTCAGCAAATCCTGTTAACAACTAACTACTCTTCCCAAAATCTATTTTTTTATAGGGGCTAATTTGCATATTTTTAGAATCATTTAGTATTTTCTCGATTTTACTGGAATATTCTACAATCTTTCAAAATCTTCTATTCTTAATTTCTCTATTTAACAACTACTTCATGAATTAAAACTTTTTTGTACTAACAAGTAGGACTCCATAAAATCCCTTACTATAACTTTATATACATTATTAACATTATTTTTATATATAAATGCATCCTCTTAACACTGTATTCAACACCTCATCTAGCTATATACCTGATAGATTGGCTGATGAGGTGCTGAATATAGCACTGAAACATGACAACTCTTATGTAGTGAAAAAAAAAACGTTCTTATTATAAATAAGAATATTACTACAAATATATATAATTTTAAATCCAAAAAAGGAAAAGCATATTAATAAAATCCCTAAAACCAGATCCTATTAATACTAATTTTATTAATATTGAAAATGATCCAGGTGGAGTGCTCAATGTAAATAGTATTATCTATTTACAGAGCCAAATATGTATATAATATTAAATAAAATTCCGAATTCTACATTATACATTCTACAAAAATATTTTATTCAAATATAGTACCATATTTGAAATAAAATATTTCTGTTTTTGATTGTTGCTGAAGAAGCAAGATTTTTCTTGCTGAAATAGCTATACAACGTATGTAGAATTTAGAATTTTATTTATTTATTATATATATATATATATATATTGATTGTTTAATTACTTAGGTTTTGGTCATAATAAAATTAGACAAGTACACAGTTGTATTAAAAGTGTTCAATACAATTGTATTGCTGAACTTTTGAATAGTCTTCATTTGTAAACAAGTTATTACATGACCTAGGTTTCTACCATCTGGTGTCTTCAGGCAGTTTGCAATAACTGTTTTTTACCATATTTTTATTTTATTTTGTTTTTTTAAGAACATTCATGTAATGGGAAATTTTTGAATATGCAATTTTTAAAATTACAATAAATAATAACATTTTCATCCATGGTTGTATGAACCTAATAGATATTTTATGGTATGATTACACTTGTTCAAAAAAATCACTGTTATGTGAGCGTTCTTAAAAAAAACATGCTAAATGGTAAAATCAGTTATTGCAAATCACCTGAAGACACCACATGGTAGAAACATAGGTCGCATAAATAACTCATTTACAAATGAAGAATATATAAATATATATATATATATGCAAGTTTCATTAAAAATGACTGACATGGTGCTGTGGTTAAGTTTTTGTATATAACATTTTCTTGTGATCTTATAATTTTTCTCTTTTCAGTGGATAAATTATATAAAAATTATCTGAATGTTTTATTTATCCTAGTGCTTTTGGCTATACTTTTAGCCATTATCAAGATTGAATTTTATTTTACTTTTAACTAAAATCACTTGGATAAATAAACATTCAGACATTTTTTTATATAATTTATCTACTGAAAAGCAAAAAAAAATTATTACATGAAAAATTATATCAAAAACTTAACCACATCACCTTCTCTGTCATCTTTTATGAAACTTGCATAAAAGAGAGGTTACTACCTCTCTCTCTCTCTCTCTCTCTATATATATATATATATATATATATATGTGAGCAAAATCACACACACATTATATATATATATATATATATATATATATATAATGTGTGTGTGATTTTGCTTCAATAATTAAATTTCTTGCATCTCTAGAAAAATATTTAAATTATTTACAAGTAAATTCTAGAAAATTCCAGGTAAAGGTGTCGACATATTGATAATGGGTAATGAGCCAGATTCATAGTTACCAATTTTAATAAATTGAATTCACATTTACAGTGGCCTAGTGCCAGTCTTTTAAGATGAACTTAGTAAATTACATTTGTGAAGCTGGTTTTGATCAGCTTGAAAAGATTGTTTACTAATGTTTATTTACATTTTTTTTGTATTATTACCTTAACAAGTTTAAAAATATTTTTATTGGTAGTTTGTTCTTTTCCATCTATTCCTGTTTCTGTTTAGTTGTAATCTTAAAGAATTACATAATTGGTTAATTTTATATGTTGGTGCTATTTGATATTTGTTTGTATTGAGACTAGTTACAATTTGCATTAACAGATTGTTGTTTCTTTTTTTTTAAAATTGTTAACTTTTGTGCACCCACCTAGATATGTGTTTAAGACCAATGTTGAGTTGTGAAATAAATCTTTATAATTTAGCATAAAAGAACTGAATTATTGTAAGTTAGTTTCTGTTCAGCTGTATATAAAAATATTACTTTTTTTTTTATACTTTTTTAACTTTTTGTATTTGTTCCATACTGTATCATAATTTTTGTCTGAATTTCTGGAATGAAGAGTTGTCTTTATTTATACTAGGTACCTCCACTCATTTTTCTATATCTAAATTTAAATTGAAATTTTAATAAGTTATCTTCAAGCTTTAAAATTAGCTTTAATTGAAAGCCAATGGATTAAATTTACTAATTTCACTAAGCAAAATACCCTAGTGTATTTTAATTGAAATTATATCGATTGGAAGAAAAAATTTTCTAAATTTAAAAAAAAATTTTTTTAAATTTCAAAATTTTCGCCATTTTTCATTGATTGTAAACACAAGCCAATTCTCGGTTTTAAAAATTCTTACAAAAATAAAATACACCTCCCTGACACATTATTTTCTTCAAATTACCGAACCTAAACTTACTTTAGGTTGACTTGGAACAAGAATTACTTGCTTACTGCTTGAAAAATGCTTCAAAAAGCTTTCCTCAATTATGGTAGCCTTGTCATCACAGCTGTCAACACCTTATCAGCACCTTAGGAGCAGCTGACAACTGATGATTTAGTATCCAGCCAAAAGTATGGAAGACAAATTTGGTATAAATCTTATTCATACAAATCGTTTTTTTTTTTAACTATGTTAAAATTAAAAATTTCACAGTTTTCAGCAATTATCCAATATTTGATGAAATTTTAGTTAGTTTATCTTTGTAGGCTTATGTTTGAAGATGTTTTATGAAAAATAAAAATTAAGATAATATAAAACTTTCCTTTTAAAAAATTTTACAATTTAATAACAATAAAAATAACGACAGTTAACTCAATAATTTATGAAATGTTATGGCATTTATTAATTTTTATTTTTAATATCTATTTTAATATTATTTTTAGGTACCTCTACAAATTGTGAATTTCACAATTTTTTTTTTTTTTTTTAACAACATTAGAAAATGTAAAAGGTGCCTTAAATGTTTAAGGAATGATTTGCAAAATAGGCTGTTGAATTTTATAAACATCTTGAAGAGACTTGAATCAGAATCAAAGTGCGGTTTCTGTCGTTTTCCATGTAAGGGGAAGAATCCAAAACACTTGTAAATTTTTAAAATAAATATGACCCCTATGGAAACTTGTTATGACCCCCTATGGAACATTGTACTTAAATGAACATATTTGTTTACACACACAAAATTTTTTTAATTATTCTAAAAATATACAGTGTGAAAAATTAGCACTGTTTTTTACTCCAAACACTCATCGCATTCCCACAACTTATACATGCCTTACTTTTCTCGTTTTTTAAAGTTTTCTGATTTGTGATCACATATCAACAAAGTACACAGTTATGCTTTTTTGAAATTGCTAGAGTTTTCATAAAAATGTCATGAATTTGAAATTGGAAGGGAGATTAAAAAATAATGGTTCAATTCAGTGTTGGAATTTTGAATATAATCATGTTTCCAAACTTACTTTTCCTTGGTAGTTGGTATAAATTTATTAATTTCTCTAGATATAATCCAAAAATTCTTATTGGCATATAAAATGATTCCATCATATTTTCTCAAAAAATAAATTAATGATAATTTTATTTGTGTAAATGAGTTACTGGAAACTGATAATTTACACCTACAAGTTCTAGATAAGACCCATATATATATATATATATATATATATATATATATATAGTTAAATAAAATAAATACAAGAGGAAAACTATTTTAAATCGCCTACGCGTTTTGTCCTTTGATGGACTTTATCAAGGCAAAAAGACGAAATGAGCTTTATTCTAAATTATGTATCTATAAACAAACAGTGTTGGCAACAACAAAGATGCTCACAAATCATTTCAAAAGATCAACAGAATATTTTAGTTTTTAGAATTTCTTCATGTGTAGTGCAAAGTCACAAGATGTTTAAATTCAACCGTTTTCTTTGAAATTTTTATTATGTATGTTAGTCTGTTTTAGTGTAATTGCCCTAGGTAAAGGTGAGCTTGGAAAAAAATCCAGGGCGCAAATTGATGTTTTGGTAGTACTGGATAGTGGCGCTCTTGAGAACTTTTCTTCTGAATAAACAGTTTACTCATTTTATTAGTGTGGCATTCTTAAAATCAAAATTGTGGTTGAATTTATTTCTGTGAATCACTAATGCATTTGTAAGATTATTATTATTATCATCGAGTGTTGCCAACACTGTTTGTTTATAGATACGTAATTTAGAATAAAGCTCATTTCGTCTTTTTGCCTTGATAAAGTCCATCACAGGATGAAACACATAGGCAATTTAAAATACAGTTTTCCTCTTGTCTTTATTTTATTTAACCATTCTGTCCTTAATCTCAGATTATAACTGAGTATATTTTTATTTATATATATATATATATAAATATATATATATATAATTTTCTCAGTGCACAATTGGTGTGTTCTTGTGGTTAAAGTAATTATCATTGTTTTGGTTGTTGTCGCTGGCATTGTTTCTGTGTATTTCAGATGTTGCTGTGCACAGTGGTGCATACCAGGGAAGTAGCATAAGCAGTCGTCAAACTCTTCAGTATAAAGATAAACGCCATGCTAGTGACAGTATCACGCCTTTCTGTAAACTCTCTCCGTTGTTCTCTTCCTGTGTGTCCAGAGGTATACGCAATTACTGCATGCTTTGTTTTGTTTTTTGGGTTTTTTGTTTTTTTGTTTTTATGGGTGACATGGTTTGCTGTGCGTTCACCTGTCATCATGGTTTTACCACCTAACCCTTTCTCCTGTGTTCTTTTTAAAAATCTAACTCTATTTTCACAGAAGGCAACTCCTCAAGGCTAGGGAGTTGATTTAGTTGTTTAAATCCACTGTGCCTCAGGATTGTGGAATTTCAATGTTTTAACAATAGGTATTTGTAATAGCCTTAAGTTGTTTTGAATTTCGTAGATGAGACATTGTCATTAATTTTTAAGTTTTTTTTCCTCATCTGATATTAATATATAATATACATTTTATTTATAATAGTGATTTACTGAAAAATCCACTGTTGTGAAATTTCATTGTTTTGACAATAGATACTTGTAATAGCTTACTTTTGAATTTCATAGACAAAATGTTAATATTAATTTTTATGTAGCTTTTCTTTCATCTGATTTTTGTTACTTTTTATTGGTCATTTTTACTTTTTTTGACCATGAAGAGAGAAATAATGATCAGAAAATCAAGAAATAGCCTTCGGCCAGACTTGAACCTGAATCACGTGTTACAATAAAGCAGAAAGAAATGAAATGGAAAACAAAAAAATTAAATTTAAAAATAGTTATTTGCAATTGAGTTACTGGTGGAAAAAGAAAAAACAAAAATGTGGTACCTTTTCAAGATATATCTTTTACTTTTTCTTCAGTATTTTCAGACTAAAATCTACTAATTATAACTGAGTACTTATTTTTGAAAAAAATAAAGATTAAAAATATTGATTTAATTTTACAAGTGAGATGCATTTCAATTAATGAAACTAATTATACAAGTTCTGGGAATATGCAAAACTAGATGGCCAAATAATGGAAACTTCAACAGTGGCAACCACAGGATCATATATGTAAGAGGTAAAAATAACGAAAAATGAGTCTGCTTAATACTGGATGAAGAACTGCGTTTTGGGATACTGCCAGTTATCTGAAAGAGTTCTCCTGGTCAAACTGAAAGGGAGACCCTTCAACATAGCAATTATAGTAGTCTCTGCACCAACCACGCAAAGCACTGTGGAAGAAATAGAATCTTGACAGTGCCAAGGCTCAGTGTAAAATCCAAGAAATTAAAATCATCATGAGAGACTTGAATGCCAAAGTAGCCAAGGAGAGAGAAGGGAAGACAACTGGCAACTTTGGATTAGGAATCCACAATGACTGAGGTAAAAGATGGGTCCAGTTGTATAATGGTGAATGACCAGGTGATAACCAACACCTGGTTTCAAGAACACCCAAGATGCCTATGGACATGAAGAAGCCGAGGAGGTGATACGTAAAACCAAATAGAAAACTATGCCAAAACATGGAACTAAATATAAGAAACTACAAAAGGAAATAAGGTCCAAGTGTAGACAGACTAAAGAGGAATGGCTCAACAATAAATGTGCCGAAGTAGAGAGATTGAGCAAGACTAATAAAGGAGAAATGCATAATGAAATAAAGGAACTGACAGGACAAAGAACATGCTCTTCAACAGGATGTATTAAATCCAAGGATGAAATGATCATATTAGAGAAAATACTCCAACAATGGGAAGAATATATAAAAGATCTCTTCCCTAACAAGAGCAAGCAACTGGTAGTAAAAAAAGATGCTGACGAACCTGAAATACTGATCTAAAGTGAAAGCTACAATGGCCAAACTAGATAGGAACAAAGCAGCTGGACCAGGCAACATTGTAATAAAGATGCTGACAGCCTTAAAAGATTTTGCCATAGAGAAAATTACGGAAATAAAAAATTAAATCTACAACAGTGGTGTAATACCAGATGACCAAAGCAGATCAATTTTAATAGCTTTGCCTAAGAAGCCAGGTGAAAACAAATGTGAACTCTACTGAACAGTTTGTTTGATATGCCATGTAACGAAACTCATTGTTCGAATCCTGATGAATAGAGCATGAAGCAGGATCAGGCTAGAGATAGGACAAGAACAGTGTATTTTTGTCAAGGACACTAGAACAAGGAATGCAATATTTATGGTTAGGATGCTATCAGAAAGGGCGATACAAATGAAAAAGGAAATTTACCTATGTTTTGTAGACTATGCTAAAGCGTTCAACAAAGTATGCAACAAAGAATTTATAGAAATGCTCAGCAACCTTGACATATTTGGGAAAGACATTAGAGTAATCAAGAACCTCTACTGGCAACAAACCGCCTGCATATGGACAGGAAACAAATTCAGCATATATACAAAGATACAAAGGGGCGTAAGACAAGGGTGTGTCTCTTCACCGGGTTTATTCAACTTGCATCGCGAGACTATTCTGAGGACCCTAAAAGTTATGTTAGGATTCATCAGCTGTCACAATCTGAACAGCATAAGATATGCAGATGATACAGTGCTGATAGCCAACATGGAAGAAAACAAGACCTAAAAAAAGGTAGATGAAGAAAGAACTACAAATAAACTACAGGAAAACCCAGTGTATGGTCATCAGCAAACAGAGGATCCCAAAATGCCAATTACACGTTGGGGATACTAAAATCAAGCATGTACAAAAATTTAAGTCCTTGGGAAGTGTTTTAACAAAAGATGGAAAGTGAGACACCAAGATTCGAAGGCGAAGTGTCATGATGAAGGATGCATTCCAGAAGTCGAGCAGAGTATTAAGACAGGAAATTTTCACTATAAATAAAGAAGAGATTACAGAATTGCTATGTGATGTCATTTCTTCAATATGGCATGTGAATGCTAGACAATATCATCAAAGATGAAGGAAAAACTTGAAGCAATCTAAATGTAGTTTTACAGACGGATGCTGTGGATATCATGGATCCAGCATGTGACCTATGATGAGGTTTTGGAAAAGAAAAAAGAAATTAAGCTGAAGTTCCTGGGACATGTGATGAGGAAGGAAGGCTTAGAGAATCTGATACTCACAGGTCAGATAGAAGGAAAGAGTGACAAGGGAAAGCAGCAGATGACATTTGATGGGCCTGAGAAGGTGGATGGCAGAGCAGGATTTGAGTGGGGCAACAGGAGAAAGTGTGCTAAGAGCCACCAGGGATAGGGAAATGAGGAAGGCCATGATCGCCTTTGTCTTGAAGAGACATGGCACATAGAAGAAAAAGAATCACAGTAATTTTTCCTTGGAATGTGCTTACACCCATAGATTACACCGATAGATAATTTTTTTTGATCCAGATGTAGTTGGGCAATGGGCACGCTTCTTGGCTATTTGTTCACATTGAGTCTGAAAATCAAGACCATTTTCCCCCCTCCATCGCATTACATTTTCTCAGTACATATAATTTCTGTTTTGCTTAAAATAGGCCAAAATACCCATTTAACAGTGATATGCCAGGGCCAAATAGAACTAACCTTAACGTTTTCAAGTTAGAATAACATATAAAATTAGGTATCTCCACTCCATTTTCAATACCTAAGTTTTAAATTGAATTTTTAAAAATGAAAACTTTTTCTTTTAAACTTTAATTTTAGCTTAATTGAAAGCTAAATGATTAAATTTACTATTTTCACTAAGCAAAATAATCTGGTATATTTCAAACAGAAAATAATTTTATTGTAACCTAAAATTTTGAAATTTTTAATTTTTCAGCCATTTTTTGAGCAGTTGATACATTTGTAAAAAAAAAAAAAAAAAAAATCATAATTCTCGGTTTTAAAAATCTTGCAAAAATAAAATATACATCTTTCACTCATTATTTTTGGAAAATTAGCAAATCTAAAGTTCAATTAATCTGATTTGAAACAAGTATTACTTGTTTATGACATGAAATTTAGAATATTTCTTAATCAGAAAGGTCTGACAATGACCTATCAATCTGTTATCAATCAAACTGGAAGTATGGTTGACCAAAAGTTGACTTTAACCAAGTTTAACATTTGTAAGGAGAACAACCCTTGAAACAGGTTACCTTTTAATGATAAGTTTCTTATAAGTTTCTGTAGTAAAAGAAAATGTGCAGTTTAACATGATAAAAGAAAAATTAGAAATTATTTTAAAAATCTTAATTTGTGTTAAGCTTTTGAATTTTTGATTTGAAAATAAAGTCTATTTTTAATGAATTAATAACCAAAGGTACTGAGTAACTGGAAGAAATTTGAAAGATGTTTGAAACTTTAATTAGCAAAGAAAAAAATTAAAACAATTCTTATAAAAATTCATTATTCCTCAAAATTTTTTCCTTCTTCAGAATATGATATCCTAAAATTATATTATTTATAAAATCAGTTAAAAGTTTATCTATATTAAAAATAGTGTAGTTTTTAGGCATTTCTGATTTTACTATTCAGAGCAGATTTTTGTAAAATGGTCTCATAATTAAAAAAAAAAAAAATTACATGATTTCCATTTCCCAATGAGTCCTGCATTTAACTAATAAATAAAAAATTGGTATAGATAATGTATTTCTAGAAGTTTTATGCAATTAATTGGAAAGGAGCAAGGGTGACAGATTTAAAAAAAATATATTTTTACCAAGATTTTCTAAAAATAATAATTGCATAAATAATTTTGTTCATTTGTAAGTCCTGAAAGTTTCATTAAAATCAGACAGTTGATTTTTGGAAGAATTTTCAAATTAATGTGTCTTTCAACACCAAAAAATGACTTGCATAATATTACATTTTCTTGAATAGTCACATTACGGAAACATAGCGTAAATTGCTAACGGAAAACAAAAAAGGAAATTTTAACTGAAATTTCAAACATATTAGAAAGGATTAGATTTAAAATAATGACAAAATTTGGTCTTTCCTCTTAATAATAGCATAAACATTTTGACGATAAAACTTTTAACATCATGCAGTGCCGTTTTTTTAGCAATTAAGTGGAGGTACCTACATTAAAGAAAAACTAACCTAATAACTTAAAGAATGCAGTTTCAGTTCAGAAAAAAGTTTTCATCAGCATGAAATGAATCGCCTATCTGTAAATTTTATCCCCATGAAGTAATAATTTTTTTATGAGTGTGGAAGCACATAAGGGCATGCTAAAAACTGAACAAATTGCTTTTCAATTGTGTTAATAAGCGCCAGGATGTCAAACTGCCCTGTATAAATTTTGAGTCAGGGTGGATGCTGCTAGTATTGGGGTTGGGTAGGAAAAGTGCCTAGTTGGCTATGCCTATCTGGTGTTTAGCGGCTATTTTAAGCACTGATAAAGAAAATTCTAATCTTGCTAGTCTCAAATACACTCGCCAAGCACCCTAACAACCCTCAATTATCAATGTTTCTATGCATGTTATACAGAGACTGCATGACAGTACCAGACCTTCGTAAATTCAAGTGAAATGATAAAATTTTATGATGGTTTTAGTCTTAAAGTGAAAACTACTAATAAAAACTAAAATCTCTGTAATAAATCTAAAGATCTTATCTATGAAAAGTAGAGAAGAAACAAACATCACAGTTTTAACAAGCTAAGAACATTGACGGTGCAAGAACATTTTCCAGAGAGGTATCTCTCTCATAAAATTAAGCATTTTCAGATCAGCTTATCTGAACTGGAATAGTTTTGAATTCATTTTGAAATTTACTTGGATATTTTTTCTTGAATGATAAATCATTTTAAGATGAAGCAAAATATTTCAACTCTGTCACTTGCATATTTAAGCCATGGCATAACTCTAAGCAATTTGGCCTATTTTAAGCAAAATAGAAATTATCTGCACTAAGAAAACGTGATGTGATGGAGCAAAATGGACTCGATTTTCAGATTTAGCATGAAAAAAAATAGACCAGAAACGTGCCCATTGCCCAACAAGATTTGGGTCAACAAAAAAAAAAAAGTCAATCGGTGATATTATTTTATTTTACTAAGCAAGATCTTCAAGTTTATTTTTAAAAAAATTAAAAGTTCTTTAGTTTTATAACCCTAGTTTGATGCCATAGGTCTATCTCTGTGTGTGTGTATGTGTATATATATATATATACATACACACACACACTAAAGTTTGCCTTCCTCTATCAAGCACCCATAACTCGAAGGTAAAATCATCAACTGATGTCAATTTGGTCAGGTTCCAATCCTGGCTAGAAGCAATCGGATGTCTAACCGTACTGATGAGTTGTGATACAGCAAAACACATCTGTCTGCAGAGATATATATATATATTTTCATCTCCAGGTGACAAGAACCAACAGTTTTACAATTTCGAGTTCTCTGGCATTTACCTTTTTTATTTTTTTTTTTTATAAAAGTGCTCAAGAAATATTGTAGAGCATAATATAATTATATAATTAAATTTGTTTTTTTAATTGAAAATACTTGTGACACAGAGATTTCTATATTTTGAGATTTCTACCTTGTCATCAGGCAATGTTAGATCATTGTGAAAATCATTTTCATTTAAATATCAGAAACAATACGTTTTATTTATAGATATGGGAAAACATTCCCCAAAAATATATACTATTTTACAAATTTAAAGTGAATCTCTATTCTGATTAGTTCAATTGAACACACATACAAATTTTTATCTATAAATAACAAACGTATTGTTTCTTATATTTAAATGAAAATGATTTTCGCAACAATGATTAGGCAATATTACCTGATTACAAGGTGGAAATCTCAAAACATAAAAATTTCTGTGTTGCAATATATTTTTAATTAAAAAACAATTTTAATTATATATATATATATGAAAAGGTAACCAACAAATACAGAACGTTTATCATTCTAATATAAATCTTGTTCTGAGATGAAGTCATATTTACAGTATTCAGACTATTGTTTTCATCTTTGTTGCCATTTGTATGACATTTTGGTCGCTGTACGCTCACTCCTAGCACCTGAATAATGCTGGTGTGTGCAATGGCCGAAACGTCGTACAAATGGCAACAAAGATGAGGACAATAGTCCAAGTAATGTAAATACCCCAGTGATTGTAATAAAGGGTTCGGTTCGAAATTCCTAGCACCTGAAGAAGGCCGGAGTGTACAACAGCCGAAACGTCATACAAATGGCAACAAAGATGAAGACAATAGTCTAAATAATGTAAATACCACCTCATCTCAGAAATAGACAAATAGAATGATCTCTTATTAAACGTCGTACAAATGGCAACAAAAATGAGGACAATAGTCCTAATAATGTAAATGCTGTTCTGCCATTCATTTACTCAGGCTCGCTAAATAGGTTACACATTGTTTTGTTCTGGTGGCTGATTAAAAATATTCTGTGATTCCACAACTAGTTTTGAACTTTTACTCAGAATAATTTAGTAAAACTTAAATATAATGCTTTGTGTTACATATAGCTTATTTGTATTTCTATGATATATATTTCCATGATCTATATCTATATATTTATAGATATAGCTCATGTGGACATAGGAATCTACAGTGCATGGTGACTCTCCATTTAATTTTTTTTATGCCAGTTAAATCTTTAATCTTGCGACAAACCATGGTGGGTCCTGCCTTACAAAGATCTCTTGTCATAATTTCTAGGTAGTGTAATGCTTAGCAAGTTTGGTGTATGTGATTTTCAAAGTTGGCTCCTATAATAAACTCCTCCACCTTTTAATATGGTAGACCCAGTTAACAACTTGGGATTGACTGTTTAGATCTCTCACAAGAAATTTGTCTTTGGTTTTTTTCTTCTTTGGTAACAAATCAGTTCAAAAAGACAGTTTGTAGATTGGGATGAAACAAGTGAATGTAATAATTGTCTTAGAGTGGGTGAAGCGATCCTTTGCAGATACACCATCATGCGAAAATCTGCAATAGCTTCTAAAAGAATTTGTCTTTCTAAATTTCACTTTTATTCATGTTTAGTATAGTTAATTAAATGTGCATGGGTGGTGCAGCGGATATCGACTTAGAATGAGAAATCAGAGATCCAGGTTCAAATGCCATTTAAATTATTTGCATTCACTTATGCTTTGGAAAAGTTATTAATCCATCACTTTTATCTCCAGTTATGGGCTGAATATCAGGACATATTGGGTTTTCTAGCCTTGGTTAGTAACTGGTCTATCACAGAAATAGCAATCTAGTGTGGGAGAATCTTCCGCCCAGTCAATCATATCTTTTTTGAGACATTATCACCCAATCATGTATCACATATGGCACTTAACTGACTGAAATATCAAATATAAGAAAGAAGGAATTTAGGTACAAACCTTTTTATTATTTACATATATAACCCTTTTTTTTTCTCTTTTTTTTTAAAGCAGGACTTAGATTAATCTTGCAACAAACCATGGTAGGTCTTATCTTACAGAGAATCTCTCGTCATAAAGATTTGAGGCAAGGGGCATTTCTAGGTAGTATAATGCTTAGCAAGTTTGTTTCGTTAGATTATGATTGTAGCTAGTTCAATCCACACAGATCACTGTAATAATTTTAAGCAAGTTTTTACAAGGCTGAAGGTGCTTTCAGTCACTCAACTTATGGTATTACAACTACGTTGGGTGGTTTTATTAAGACACCATCTCTAGGAAGGTCGCCATTCAAAGTTTGAGACCCTATCTGAGCCTTATATGTTGGCTGTTGGCTCTTATAATAAACTCCTCCACATTTTAACAGGTTTTGTTTTTCATCCTGTGGGTTGACATGCCAACCTCTTCACCGGCAGAAAAACTAGTAGAGGATCTGGTTTAGATGCCAGCCACCCATTCCTGCAGCAGGTTGTACTGGGTTACATGTTTCCAGTACCAAACCTAACCCTGACCATGATGAAAAGATGAAATGGCATTATGTTAAAAACACTGGTTCCCCTTTGATCACCAAAGTAAATCAGTATCAAGTCTGCTCAGTACTTATCTGCACTGTAAAGCTTAAATTTAGTAGATGGCCGTCATTAACCTGTGAGTACAGTCCATAAAAGAAGGAAAACTTTGATCTTGAACCTCCACTGCCTTGCATTAAAAATCTAGGGTGGGTGGTGCTCTTTAGCCTTAGAAAATCTTTGATATAAAAATATTGTTTAGGTTGGTATCTGGCAAAAGTAAAGACACTTTATATAGAAGAGTTAAACTTTTTTTCTTAAAACTGTTTATACATAAATGTTTTCCAAGTTTCCCTAAGCCACCATATATATATAATGTCCCACACATAATAATCAAGGAGGTTGCTATCTGGGCAGATGTAAGGGTTGATGTGGTTGCAGAAATTGTTTGACAGTCATGTTTGGGTTCTCCAGCTTGTGTGGCATAGTGCAGAGTCCTAATGTTAGCAGTACCTCCTTGATGCACGCCTGTGTGTTGAGCCTGTGGCCGTGGGAATAGGAATGGAAAGATAACGTCACAATGTTGTTAAATGGATATATGATCCAACTCTTTCTGAATGCACTGTCCTCAGATTGACACCCAAACAATCTGAAATGTTTGTATTGGAATTTCTGGCATGAATGCCAATCAGTACAGCATGCTGTTTCCAATTTTCTGGTGGAGTGAATTGCATCATGGTGCTCTTTTCTTCACAGATGCACCCTGCTATACTTGCAGTCAACAAAATAAAAAAAATGTGCATGAATAAAATTAAAAATATATAATTGCGACAATTTACCCATCGCATCCCATATATATAAATGGGGATTTAAAAAAATTCTTGACTTGGTTCACTTCCTGAAATCTAACCAAATATCAGCAATGTTATAGATTTCTTTCTTAGGCTTATTACTTTTCGTATTCAAATTTGGTACATTTATACTAATGCTTGATATTGGTAATAAAGGATTTACATATATAGGTTGTATGGGCATAGGAATCTATAGTGCATGGTAATTCTTCATTTATTTTCTTCTTCAGAAGAAAAATCACCTTTATCACACTACCCATAATTCCCCCAGTGGCCTATATATATATATATATATATATATATATATATATATATATATATAGAGGCCATTAAAAGAGTAGTGCCATTTGGTTGGATGATTGCATTGAAGTATGAACCTGATACTCATCAGGCAATGTTGATTCTCTCTCTCACACACACATGTCTAAGCATAAATAAAGACAAAAGGAAAACTTATTTTAACTGACACCCTTTGTCCTCTGAGAGAATTTATTAAAACAAATGTCACATATTGTCTTCTTACAGATATACTGTATCCGAAATTTTTAGACCTGCACACATGCGCACTCCAAGTATTTTGGTAGCAAATATTGAAGGTAAAGATTATTAAAAACAGCAGATATTTTGTGCCAATTAATTTTAATGATTGAATTTTTCAAATTAGGAACAAAACAAGGAGAAAATTTCATCAGAAATTGGCTGATGTTAATTTTGGAAGACCATATTTTGTGTACCTTTTTTCCAAAATGAACTTCAGGTAATTTTAGATGGAATTTCTTCCTTGTTTGGGAAGGATTATTATTATTATCCGTAATTTACCAAAGTTAATCATTAGAATTAATCAACACAAAATTTCTGCTGTTTTTAATATATATATATATATATATATATATATATATATATATATTCTAGAAAAATATTTGAGATATTCTACAATTTCATGGTTGTATAATATATATATATATATATAATTATTACATTAGAACATGTGCAAACTACTACAAAATTGTGCATTTTGTTTCAACAATGAAAGAACAATGCCTCATCAGGTACCTACCAATGATGGTAATAAATAATGGTTTATTACAATCATTGTTAGCTACCAGATGAGACATTTTTTCATTGTCGAAACAAAATGTACAGATTTGTAGTATTTTGTAGTTTGCTTATGTTCTAATGTAATAATTGATAATATTCATTGCTCTATTTTCATATTGAGCACTGTTTTAAATTAATGTTTTAAACATTGCAATTATTTTCCTCGTTATTATTCATTTGTGTGTGTGTCGCTCTCTCTCTCTCTACATATATATATATATATATATATAGTGTGTGTGTGTGTACATACACAACAAATAAACTTTTTTTTAAAGTTTTTGTCACCATGGACATATTCATGTTTTATATTGAACCTAGAAATAATTAGTGCATTAATTTAGTTGCAGCAAAATATAATTTGTGGTTCAGAAAAGAAAAAATGAATTGCTGTTTCTTATAATATTGCTTTGAAATATGTGCATCTGAATTTGTTTCGAATTCTTTTCTTTTTTTTTTTCTTGGTCTTAGATTTTTTACTTACTCTTGTTTGAAGTTCTTGTCTCTTGTCATTTCGCTTTCTTTTTCTGTTCTTATTAACAACTCAATAACAATTTTCTTTCATGCTCAGTTTGCTGTTTTGGTTTCATCATCAAAACTGAAAAAATAGAGCTTATGGCCAGTGTTTTTCAAACAATTTTTTTAATCCTGTCCCTCTATAATAATAATGTCCTCATAGTCTTGTCCTGCTGTTAAGTTTTTGATGTAAATATAAAACATGACAGTCAAGATTTTATTCACGTATTTGATGAAATTTAAGTATAATACTTTTTAATCAAACTTAGAAGAAATCATTGGCTTTTTTCAAAAAAGTCAAACTTAAAAGAAATTATTCGCTTCACTATTTTTTTCTTGATATTATGATAATATAATTTATATATGATCATATTTGATGTATGGATAAAATCTCCAATACTGTTATTAGTTTTTTTTTTTGTTTTTTTTTTGATAAATAAAAACAAGTTAATCCAAAAATAATCCATCTTGTGGTCTACTGTGTCTAATTTTTTTTTTGTGATTTACATTTACAAATATGAAACCTTTCGTAATATGGAATAGTAGTATTGACACCTCAAAAATCAACAACAATTTGTCTTTGACATTCTCTATGCTCTTTTTATGTATCATGCTCCAGTTAAACTAGTGGTTATTCATTGTTTTTGATTTTATCTTTTAATAGTTTACTAAATCAATATCTGTTTTATTATCGTGACAATATGTACTGATGGAAAAGTTCTCAGCCCCCCCCCCCCACACACACACACACATTTATTAAACTTAGCTTTGTATAATGCCATATGAAAATAAGCAAATAAAATAAGGAAGATTGTTTTACACCAGTTCACAAAATAGGAAGGGCCTGCCAGTTTAGACATATCTTGGCTTTAAAGTTGGGTGCTAATTTTTGACAGGTACTATGCAACTGTTTTGATCAAGAGATACATCTGTTGGTGTGTACATCCAGGCTACTCTTTAAAAAGTTTGTTTTACTTGGCAGTTTGGACAACACTGGTTTTAAAGATAACTGTCTTTGCTTGGTTTCTTTTCTTTTACTAAATATATTTTTAACCTAAAAACTTATCAGGATATTCTACCTCTTTTGTGTGTTTGATAATGTATATTTTAAAAGCATTACCAAACTTTTGATCATGTACAACTCTACTGAAAACTACACTTGACAATATATATCTGTAAGAATAAGGTAAGATGTTCTTCATTCATTAAGTACTGATGGGAATTTCTGTCAACAGTTCCATGGTTCAACTGCAAATGACAGATAATCCTGTCAACTACAAATACACACACATACACAACTCCATTTGAATGATAATATCTGTTTATTAACACTGCATTAACACTGCAGTAACAAAATATTATAAAAATATATCATAAAACAGGACATACTATACATTATATGTTCACACTTGTAAACTAAATACAAGGAACCAACATTTGCCAGTGTCTTGAAAATATGTATATTTATTATTAATTTATATTAATTTAGAACATGTACAAACTACATGTAGTTTGTACATGTTCTAAAGTATAATAAATATTCATTGCTCTATTTATATATTGAGCACTGTTTTAAATTAATGTTTTGAACATTGCAATTATTTTCTCCATTCTTTATTCATTTGGATATATATATATATATCCGAGTGAGTACAGAATGAAGAAAGAATTTTTTTTCACTGTCCAAAACATTAATTTAAAGCAGTGCTCGATATATGATGTATAGAGCTGTGAATATTTATTATAAATTATGTTTTAGAACATGTACATAATTTTTTCTATATATGTCCTCTACAATCATATGCTTAGAAATTCTAACCGAAAGATATACCCAACCAATAAAAACGTACATTCCAACAGATAATGCCATTAATCAACCATTTAGCATTTACACACCAAATTTTCCAAAAGTCTAACGGTCAACAGAGAAGACACATTCCCTTCATTATCAATAACCCCAACCAACACTGAACCAAATATAGGCAGCGAATGATTTCAGTTCTTGCCCATTCCTCCTGATGAGACGTTGGACACCCAACGTTGAAACAACCACATGATTGTAGAGGACATATATAGTAAAAATTATGTACATGTTCTAAAACATAATTTATAATAAATATATATATATATATATATATACTCTCTTGTCGCAGATGGCAAATATGAGGACTTAGTAAAATAAAGGAGTGCTTGACTTTTATGAACACACTGTCTCCTAAAACCTGTAGGTATTTTGCAAACTTTCAGATGGAACATGTGGTTGAACCGTTTTGCTTAACTGGTTGATAATCAATTGCCGCGTGTTTCCACAAGTGGACAGCAGGAATACATTACTGAGTTCACAAAAGCCACAATGACAGGTAAAAGGCTATCATTGAGATGAGCAGCATGCTACCAATTTTATGTAATATTTGCTCACAGTTGATCTCAATGTTCAAGTCAGCCCTGCTCCCAACAAAGTAGGACAGGTGACAGCTGCTTTGCTTTGACATTTTGTTTTTCCAGTTTGGCCAAAATGTTTGTCTTACTTATTAAGTAGAAAATTTACTTGAATTAAGTTTTTGTCAAACCTAATTCATTGATAGCTATCAATGTAAGTTTTATGAAGTACATAGAATGTGTGTTGTGGTGTAATGGATATAGGCTTGGAGTGGGAAATCGGAAAGGTGTGTTTGAATTCCATTCACTTACGCACAAATACCCTTGGAAAAGGTATTAATCCATCTCTTCTTCCTCCAGCTATGGGTTGAATAGCAGGACAAATTGAGTTCTATAGCCTTGGTTGGCAACCAGTCTACCATAGAAAAACTGGCAACCTACTGCAAGAAAATCTTCTGCTTAGTCATGTTTCTTTCGTGACATGATCACTGAAGCATGTATCATGTATGGCAATTAACTGACTGATCTGGATAAAAGGATTGAATAGCAGAACAGATTGGGTTTTGTAGCCTTGGTTGGTAACCAATCTACTGCAGAAATAGCATCTAAGCTGCTTCACACCTGTGCTTAATGTTCTAAAAGTTCTATCTTTTTGTCTGAATTTCTGGAATGAGCAATTATCCTTATTTATATTACTTACATATGGCTGAATGGTTAAAATGTTTGCATTTTAACCATGAGGCTCAGGTTTGAATCTCCCCATGGTTTATTTGTTATAAAGGTGACGTTTTGATGTTATCAGTCTCAGAGGGAGGCGATCACAGCTTGTGACACCTTACAAAGTGCCTGAAAACCATATCATGGGTTGATCCCAGGCTTCTGAGTGAAATTTGGTAGCTGGAACTCTTTGTGAAGCTGTCAATGTTTGTGCTAGCACAAATTGTCATGATTGAGGGTTTGAACATACTGCCCTTGTTCAAACTTTTGATCATACTAGATAAACACACTTTCTCTTAGAAACTGCAAGTAAGGTTCACTTAGCATAGTGGGCTCTGTAGGTGATGAAAAAATACAAATGTGCCTGAGCAGGCGTCTGCAACAAGAACTGGCTAGCTGTCTTAGTACACTGGCATCCTCAAATATAAATAGCCAACCATTATTATTGTCCTCATAATGTTTCAGCTGTTGTGCCCTCTGTTTCATCATCAACTTCACAAACCAACACAATGGGGGTGATAGTCATTGTGTTGGCTTGTGAATTTGATGACTTAGTAATTGCGAGTTCAATCCCTGGTTTCAGTAGTGTGTACTTAAATCCAGTGGAAATGGGGTGAGTAATAAATGAATAGTACTAAAAATAAGAACTAGATGGCATGTCCATAGACATTAGCAATGGAACAGGAACAATTTAAACATGTAGCTTTAATAAAGTGTTCCATTTAAAATTCTCTGTAGATTACCCAGATTGGCATACACTTGATGAAAAGCTGAGGGTACAATGGTTAAAATATTGTGATAACAAAGATGAGGACAGTAGTCCACATGTAAAGGACTTTTCTTTTTCACTCTGCTTGCTAATAAAAGTAAATAACTCTTAATAGTAAATACAGATATGTGCAACAAAAACTGGCATGTTGCTTCAATTTTAGCTGTCTGCATCATAAGAACTTTGAATCTCAACAGGGGCAACTAGTTAGGCACTGTGAATTACTGCATAGACTTGAAGAACAGAAAGGATGAGTGTAACAAATTAAATTTCTCAAAACTGATTTAAGATTTTTATTTTAAAGAATATCATGAAACCACAATTTGTTTTTCAGCTTCTTCTTCATTCTTATTTTCCAAAGAATTAATTAATTTTTTTCTTTCCTTTTTTTTTTTTTCCCCCTTAAATAAATGTTCATATCTTTTATCACCAATTTAGATTTATTCTTTGTTCTTAACAATGCAGCAGTTGCAATCAACACAGTATTATGTCCCAAGGTTGTTTTTTTTTTTCTGCAATACACTTACAACCTGCATGGTGTTGAGAAATTTTGAAAGTTTGGAGTTTCTTTTACTATTTTTTCTTTTTTGTTTTGATGCTGATAATCCATCATTCGGAAATTGTTTTTTTTTTTTTTGTTTTTCTTTTTTTATCATAAAAAAAATATTTTTGGGGCATGGGTTGCTTCAGTAAATGACCCTTTGTTTGAGTTCCTTCTAATGGTGACAAACAAAGGCTCTTAATTAAATAGCTCATGGGTGGGAACTTGTTGCAAAAATGTTTGCCTTTTATGAATTTTGAATATGTTTGTGTGTATTTAGGCAGCATATCTTTGTTCAAGCTTGTTTGGTTAAATAATCGAGACGCATCTATTTTTAATTTAATCCTCTCGAAGTCACAGATGAATTTTCAAATGTTGTAATTAAACTCATTAAAGAAGACACCATAGTTTTTCTCATTCCTTTTATTTTAGCAAATACTTACAGTCTCATCCAATATCATTTCAAGAGTGAATTGCTAAGACAAAAATGATTGTAGTTGATAGCTATGTACTTGGGGAAAATAAAAGGAATGAGAAAACTATGGTGTCTTCATTAATGAGTTTAATTACAACATTAAGAATTTAATTCATAAATTTGAGAGGATTAAGATAAAAATAGACATAATACCCTGTTATTCAACCAAACATGCTTGAATGAAGATATTCTGCCTGTGTGTGTGTGTGTGTGTGTATATATATATATATATATATATATATATATACATATATATATACACACACACACACACACACATACTAAACTATGAAATGAATTAGAACTCTCTAGCTATTGGGTGCGTATAATGATATGCACTAAATAGTTTGCCTATTTCCACCGAATGCCCATAGCCCAGAGGTAGAGTCGCCAACTGACGTCATTTCGGTTGGGTTTCAATCCTAGGTAAAAAAGCAATTGAAGTCTAACCGTACTGATGAGCTGTGATACGGCAAAACAGATCTGTCTGCGGATGACTATATATATATATATATATATATATATATATATATAGTTTAACCCTCTCTACAAAAAAATTGAATTTATGCTGGATGTATTTTTTTAATGCCCTGTTTTTTAAAAAACCATTTTTCATTCAGTTCTGGTAAGTGCACTAAAACTGAGGTCACAGTATAATATGCCTTTTATACATAAATGTTTTTCTACCATTCTTTGTTTTTCAATATATTAACATTGAAACAATATGTACTGATGTTGATGCGAGATTGTTTTTTAACTTTTAATTTATTGAGCTTTCCTATAACCAGCAAGATGGACAGCAGTGCTTCAAAGTGATGCAAATTTGATATTGACGGTGAAACAGTGATATTGTGTAATGGTTTCCTATTCAACTTTTTTTTTCTTAATGTTTTTACCTGCTATTTTCTCAGGACTTCCTCTGGTGTTTGTCATATTTTTGGTATACAAAGTTCCTTGCAGTTATGGCAGGGTGTACCTGAGTGAGTAAAACAAGCCATCTCCCTGAAAAATGAGACTGGAAAAAAACAAAGCTAGAAGAAACTTTAATATCAGGTATGGCTGATCATGTGGAAGGAATGGGCAACATATCAATCTCTATTGAAAGAAGCCAAGATGATAAATAAGGAGTAGCACTGGAGAATAATAGTTGAAAGAATTGGCACACATACCATGTTCAAATTAATCTGTCAGCAGGCTGAACACTTGTACCAAAAACAATCCAACTTTTTTGAAAGTTGGTCCTTAGACCTCATTGTTGCTGAAAGATAGTATTTTTCTATAAATATCAATATTATGTTTTTATTTTTCATCAATGACAGTTGCATGGAGTGGTAGTCAGAGGGAATGCTGCACATACGAGGGAATTGACTAGCAGGAGTTATCTTTTCATCTTCTCTTTTTCCTGTGTTCCCTCTGTGTCTTCTCGGTGTTCTGCCCTTTGGCTTGAAAAACTCTTATCATATATAAGCTGAAATTTCCACACAGTTTTGCATTCTTGAGTTCTCATTTAATTGTGTCATCTATGGCTTGGCACATCTGCCAATCATTTTCACCAGTTATTACCTTTAAAGCAATCACACTTCTATCAGTCTTGTTTATATTTTCTGTTTTTACACTTCTCTTGGTCCTGCTTTTGATGTCAATCATATTTCTATCAGGTCACAGAAATATATATATATATATATATATATATATATATATATATATGTAAACATGTTATGGAGATTAACGAATTTTAACGAAACTTGGTTATAAGCAGCCAACAATTTGTAATGAATTATTTTGAACATTATTTTTACCGATACTCGTATTTAAGTAGATATTCTGTTTTTAATTAAACAGTATTTTATATTTATATCTACTGGCCTGATTTCATGATAAATTTTTATTATGAATAGTTATATAAGCATGATAAAAACCTCATCTGATCAAGAGGCTATTCATGGTCGAGTGGTTAAGACAGTACCAGATCAAATGGTAGCTTCCCCTATGTAAATAGGGGTCGCAGGTTCGAATCCTGCTGGATAGCACACATTTTCGTAATAAAAATTTATCGTGAAATAATCAGGCCGGTAGATATAAATATAAAATACTGTTTAATTAAAAACAGAATATCTACTTAAATACGAGTATCGGTAAAAATAATGTTCAAAATAATTCATCACATATATATATAGTCATCTGCAGACAGATCTGTTTCGCTTTATCACAGCTCATCAGTACAGTTAGACATCTGATTGCTTTTTACCCAAGACTGAAACCCGACCGAATATGGACGCTCGGTAGAAGGAGGCAAACTTTTAGGGTGTGATATACCATGCATTCTTATGCCAGTAATGAGTGTTCTAATTCATTACTGAATGAATGATGTGTAGATGCTAGAGTAGTTACTGTTTTTTCAAAGTCTACCATTCTTCCAGAGTGCACACTCAGGGTGTGAGAGAGAGAGAGAGTGTGTGTGTGTGTGTGTATATATATATATATATTTTACAAAATTACTTGGGTGAGACAAAAAAATCAGCTACCTCATAAATTAGTTTGTGCACGGTTTGTTGAAGAAAAAGAAAAAATAAATCCGAGATAATGCTTTAAAGATGTGTGTTGTGGTGCAGTAGATATCAACTTATAATCAGAGAGCTTACTTCAAATTCCAGTTGAATTCATTGCATTCATTTATGCACAAATATTTTGGGGAACGGTATTAATCCATCTCTTCTCCCTTCAGCTATGTGTTAAATAGCAGGACAGATTGGGTTCTAAAGCTTTGGTTGGCAACCAGTCTACCTCACCTAGAATATAAAGGAGTTTGCATAAGGTCAACACATCTACCTGTAAAAACAAAAAGACAAGTAACTCAAGGATTTTCAGATTGCCTATAATCCACTGAGAGCAATATGGGAGAGGTAAAAATTACTGCCTTAAGCCTGCCTCACGTATGGTAATTTTTTTATCTTTCCTAACTATCATAACCAATTGCAAAATTTACCTCAATAAAAGCAGTTGCTTTTCTTGACAAGGGTACATTTTGGTTCGTGAGTGAGAGTTTGCTGGGTAACCTGTAAGTTGGATATGTTGACCCCTATTTTATTTTTATTTTACCTCTTGGACTTTTGATTTTTGATTTCTCTGCTACTTTCCAGTCTTTTGAATTTGCGATATGGACTTTTTCACCATCCATGTTGCTTTGGACATTTTGTAGCACATTCTTCAGGTCAAAAAACCTGAATAATTTGGGTTTCCAAGCACCTGATCTCCAAAAGTTGAATGTTGATAAAGCTCACCTAGTTCCCTGAATGGTCACAGATTGACAGTATGGTCTAAAGAAGGATAGTTTTAAGAGCTTGCAAACAGAGGAACTGGATACATAAAAGTACGTGCTGCCTTGGAACAAGGTAATGAAGATAACTAGTACAAATAGACCACGATACAATTAACTTTTAGCAGTCTGTATGAAGGTGACTTTCTTTGTCAAACAAAATGTTTGCACAGCCACTGCATACAACTCTGATCATCAGACAATAGTGTAGTTCAATTTTGCACTAGTGTTATCATATCCTGCTATGGCAACAGGAAAATTTCTAATTGAAAATAATGCTATTACAGTTGTTTTGCCACTTACACCCAATGGATGTAAATACTTATGAATATTGTAGAGTGATAAAAGTTAAAACAACTTTTCATTAAAAAAAAAAAATGATTTCATACCATTATATCTATGTGTTGGAACCCCAGTTCTCATATGATCATCAAAGTTAAGCAACATTGAGTCTGATTATTACCTAGATGAGAGACCATTTGGAAATATCAGTTGTTGTAAGCCTGGATGTGTAGGTGGTATAATGAATAAAAGTTTGGCTTTGGAAATCGGTGAGTGGATTTCTAATTTCAGTGTCATTAAATTCACTTACATGCAAATACTCTTGAAAAAGTATGAATCCACCTCTTCTGCCTCTAGCTATGGGTTAATTAGTAGGACATATCAATAAGTTTCCAAAAAATATTTATTGAATACTGCTGCCATATCTTGTCGTGTGCCCCTGCCATCCACCTAGGGTCCTTGACAAAATCCAACAGAAAATCTGTAATGTGATCGATCCTGACTTGGCAGCTCAGCTACAGTCACTTTCTCACTGGTGCAATGTGGTCTCACTGTGTCTCTTCTACAAATACTTTCACGGCTTCTGCTCCGATGAACTTAGCTCTCTGGTGCCCCCTATATATGAATTTACTCAAGCCACAAAATTAGCAACTAGGTCCCATTCTTTTACTGTGAAACCAATAAAATGTAAATGCAAATTCTACTCCATCAGCTTCTTTTCTCGCATTTTCCGCCTGTGGAATTCCCTTTTATCTACTTGCTTTTCCGACAGCTACAATCTCCAAGAATTTAAATGTAAAGTCAATAGTCATCTCATATCTCATTAACCTGCATCCTCTCTCTCATGCTCCATTCTCCATCCACTCCACTTTCATCAGTATTCTCATCTTTCTCTTACCCACTTCCTGACACACTCTATGACCTGTCACCCTTTCTCATAACTTTCCTCCTATGTAATCCCCTGTGCACCAGTGACAGTAAACTGCCTTGCCTGGAGTGATATGATTTTAAAAAAAACAATAAATATTTACAATCTAAAAATATCTTCTAGCTGTAAATAACATGCAAAAAGGTTAAGTCAGAAAAATAAATCAATCAACAGATAATTGTCTATGTTGTATGTACTGCTTGCTACATCTCCTCAAAATACATTGACTTTACTGATTTAAATTACCTACAGAGCAACTTATAATTACTTTAGAAAGAAAAAGTTCTGTTACTCAGCAACAATAAGGCCTAAGGTCCGACTTTCGAGAAAAGCAAGAATGTTTTTCGTACAAGTGATTAGCCAAGGATAGTTTCTTTCTGGATTTTCAGGAGGGAAGCATAAAGAATATGTGTATACAAAGATCAGTCAGTTAATTGCCATACATGATACACACAAGAGTGATCATGTCTAGAAAGGGACATGACTAACTAGGCAGAAAATTTTCCCCGCAGTAGATTGCCATTACCTTTTGTAGTAGACTGGTTGCCAAGCAAGGCTATAGAACCCAATCTATTCTGCTATTTAACTCATAGCTGGAGGGAGAAGAGATGGATTAATACCTTTCTCAAGAGTATTTGCGCATAAGTGAATGCGACGAATTTAACTGGAATTTGAACTCAGCATTCCGATTTCTCGTTCTGAGCTGATATCCACTGCACCACAGTGCACATACAAAGATAGCAATGCAAAATGTATTTTTTTTAAGTGATCATTTTTCCAGGATCATATATATTGCTATGAATATGCTTCAATTTAAAATTAACAATTTTAATTGCTTTATGGTCTATTAAATTTTAAAAGTATATTCTAGAATTTACAAAAGTCCTGTTTATATAAGCTTTCACAAGTTGTAATTCTCAGAAGAATCATTAATGTATTGAAAATTCTTTAGCCATTTCATTTTTCAACAGAATTGAAAAATGGATAATCTAAATAAAAAAAATGTTTAAACAAATAAACTTATGTCAGTTAATACCAGTTTTGTAAGAGATGTGTTTCTACAAGAAATCAGGAGAATATATATTTAAAATGCTTAATTCGGACTTTGGTTACCATGATATCTTCTGTGGTTGAGTGGTAAGACACACCAGATCTAATGGTGGCATCTCCACATTATATGGGGTATGCAGGTTCAAATCCTGCCGGAAGATAGATATTTTCCAAACAAGATTTTCTCAAACATCCAGGCGAGTGGGTAATTAAAATGTATTGTTTAATTATAGAAAAAACAGACTATCCACTCAAATACGAGTATCTATTAAAAAAAATGTTTAAACAAATGAATTGAAATAAATATGTCAATTTCAGAAATTTCTGTATAATTTCATAGGAAGCTGAAATATTAACAATTGGAAGTCTACAAAGACTTTGTCCAAACAATGCCAAAGATATATAATGTCTGATTACTTGTTACTGAGTACAACCATCTGCAAAAGTGGTTAGCCAATCCCTACTGCAGATGCTTGCTTTGGCACAGTTTTGTTATTTTTTGTTTTGTTTCCTATTAACTAACTTCCTTATTGTTTTAGAAGGTGTAACAAACTTCATATTAAGTTTTAAATAAATTCTTTTTAATTGCAGTTGTGATTGAGTTAAAAATTGTAAAGAATTTATTTAAACTTTATGAGCAAGAGGTGCATATTATGAAAATATGTAGGATAGATAATAAGTGAGCCTAGACTTGAAGAGGTTAAGATTATAGTGATTGGGGAAAGCATCTTCTCTGAAATCTGTTCCACAATATAACAATTCTAGGAAAGAAGCTGCGCAAGTGGAACTTCCTTACCAATGGAATATAAAGCGAATGAGGATGATTCAACCCTGTGTACATGGAATGGTAGGTTTAGCTGTAAAGGCCTGAACTGGCAGAACTTCCTCCTTACTAATGGAATACAAATAAAATGAGGATGAGTCAACTCAATGTACATGGAATGGTAGGTCTTAGCTGTAAAGGTCTAAACTGATGAAACCAAGGAATGTAGTTCATTTGAACATCTGCACTGAAAATAGCAAAAGAAAGGCATAAGACTAGCAGTGTTTCTGTAGGAGAGAAATTACAGGGTAGAAAACAGTTCATCACCCACAAAGATGTGCAAGCGTTTTTAAACTCTGCCATTGCTAGAAAGTGAGAATTGGACAGCTCCAGCCCAGATTTTATTTATTTTTCGTATGTGAATTCAATTGTAAGTAAAAAAAAAAAAAATCGAACCTACATTCGATTATCATTCAAATTTAAGTTATTGTTACTCTTCCATGTGCAAGTTTATTTGGAAACTCTGTTTCCTCTTACAGAGAAGGGAACTTGTTTATTAAAAAAAACTGGACGAGATGCCTACTAAACACGAATTTGAATTAAAGAATGACAGATCCAAAAAAACTTTTTAAATCTGTCTAAACTTTTAACCTTTTAAGGGCAGAAGTGCCCAAAATATGCCTGAAAATTTGTTAATGCCAGTCACATGATCATTTAGAGTTACTGAAAATCTACAACTTTGTAAAAAAATTTGTAGATTTCTAAAACCATAAGGTGGTATCACTTATTAGGGTCCCAGTTTTGGTCAAATAATGAACCCCCCAAACTGGGGTGAAATATGAAAATACATTACAAAAAATTACCAGCAATACCTTTTAAAAAAAAAAAAAATCATCAAAGCTCATAAGAAAATAAAATGTTGTCATTAAATGACCCATGTAGAGTTGATATGTTGTTAAACCAAAGCCATATCTCATAACCAGTCATACTAAGGAGGCTCAATTTGATATTGTTTGAGAGTACATTGATTTCTCTTTCATTCAACTTGTAGATCTTGAATGTCAATATCTTTTGAGATATATCAATTTAGATGCACTAACATTAAATATTCAGATTTTTCAACAGTTGAGCCAGGATTCCAGGGATTTAACAATCAAAAACACTTGAAAGCAAATAGACTTAAAAAAGATTGTTCTTCAATGCCAAATAGTTTTATTCGTTCTCCTTTCCAAAGAGTTTTTCATGCCTGCTGTTATTCTTTAACCACACAGCTTTCTTGCAGCTGAAAACCTGGTACTACAATTACTACTGAAGACCATTTCCCAAGAGCCATAATTGGTTATTTTTGTTTCTCCTTTTTTTTAAGTACACTTGAGTGATTTGTGGACACTTGATCTTCCATCAACCGCCATTTTTAAAAAATAATTGAATATCATTTCTTTCCAGACTGTAGACTGATAGAAGATGATATTACAGAAGTCTTATCTCTGCGTAAGTAGATGCCACACCCTCCCCTATGCTATGATGGACAGTCTTTAGCGTGTTACTGGCTGACTTGGTTATTGTTAACTCTGTCCCAGCTTCACTACAGCACTCGTCAAAGAGTCTTCCCTAGTGGGTTGATTCCTCTGCTATTCCTGTCTTTTGTCTCCTGTAGATAGAATTCCGTGTATCCAAATGTAATTTTTTTTTTATGCTCTTATCAATGACATTCTTAAAGTTCCGTATGTATAGATGGAATAGATTTCTATTTTAACTATGCATACGTTTTTGAAATGTGCTCTATCTGTTCTGTTATGGCCACAAGAGCTTTGTGGCCAGTAGTTCTTCTGTTGGTGTTAGGGGAGAGTTGATCTCCTCAGGTATTTAAAAAGAGAGCATTTTTTTTTTTTAAACCTCACTATTGACAATGCTTTTTGTTTTTCTTTCTTGTAGTGAAATAATGCTAGTTGAATTTGTTAATTCTTTGTCTTATCCTAATCCCTATTACCCACTGTCATATTTTATTATTGTATTTTTCTGAAATATTTTTATGTTGTGTTTTTGTGTCTTTTGCTTTTACCCTAGCTCTACACTTTCTTGCATTTTTTTTTTTTTTTTTTTTTTTTTTTTTTGAGTGGTTGAAGAATATCTTGGGAATGATTTCCAGTGATAATTTGTAGTAGTAGTAGTAATAGTAGTATTTGCTTTGTTTTATTAAATCAGAGGATATGGCCACTTTCTGTAACTTAACTGACACAAGTGATAGTTATTAGCATGTCTTTACTAATAATGAATTTTTTTTTAATTTTCTTTCAAAAAACAAATACAATTGTTCTTTGGATGCTTGAATTTCTTTTTACTATTTTACTATTGTTTTTTTATTTTTAAATTTGTGAAAAAAAAAAAAAATGGTTTACAATTTATTTAATAATCATACAAGGGAGTGCATAAAAATCCTTTGCTCAGCCCAATTCCCAAAATCAGTATTTGATTATTTATGCTAGGACTCTTGTCCTCGTTTTTGTTATTATTGTCATGTTTAGACTGTTATGCCCTCCAGCTCGTTGATCCGGGTAATCTTGAAATTTTGAACTAACTCCTTCATTTAATCTACAGGTTATAGATTCTACTCATTGCACTGCCTAGGGACATCTCATCTTTTTATTTTGTGCTGTTATTGCTTACCCTGTTTCCACCAAACCTAACATTGTAATAGTAACAATAAAGATGGGGACAACAGCCCAAGTGTAAAAACAGCAATTAACTTTATTTTGGAATTTCAGTCAGTATTTAATGTTTGTTCATGGAAATACTGATTTTGATGTGTGGTTCAGGCAAAGAGCATTTCAGTGCCCTGAATACATGCACACTTAACCCTTTAGCATTCAACTTGCCTAAACTTGTTCCATAATTATCAGGTCACAATATTCAACCCACCTTAACTCACCCAATCTATACTATGCTACGATATGACATCATTCATTGCAAATAATGTAGGGAGTCATGCAATCAGTGTGACTTTGACCATATTGAGATATATATATATATATATATTTTTTTTTTTTTTAGCAGCCGATATGTATGGGGCAGGTTTAAGCTTATTGAATACTAAAGAGTTAAAGACTAAGTAAAATAACAATCTCCTATAATGTGAGCTTATGTGAATTCCAGTATCATGTGAAATGAAACAAGCCAATTCAATATCATGTGAAACTGGCCAATTTCATATCCTTTTCCTTTTTCATTTCCTTTTTACGTTTTTTTTTTCCTTTTTCTTAATTTTCTTTCCTCTTTTTCTTCTTTTTCTTTTCTTAACATTATTACTTTAAAATTTATTGACCCCTGTTTTTGCAATGATATATTTTTAACTAAAAAAAACAATTATAAAAGGGATCATAGATATCAAAAAGACCTTTTTTCTTTTTTTTAAAAAAAGCTTTCACAACATTTATTTTGCAGCAGTTGCTACCAACTTTATAAAACATACTTATTTTTTTGTCTTCGACTCTAACACTTTTTTTTAAAGATTTTCTATAAATTAGCTTTTCTGTTAAGGAAGATGGTATGTCACCACACAGGACAAAAAACAATGCCTGTCAAAGGGCAGATGAGCTTCTTATAAGAGCCTATATATATATATATATATATATATATATATATAGATTGGAATCTGACAGAATGAAACAATAAAAAACAAATAGGAAAAGTTTATCAATCTAACATGTTTCACTTTTATTATAGCTTCATCTGAGAATGAGAAAATCTTTTTCTCCTATCCCATTTTAAAAGGTAAACATGCTAGGTTGATAAACATTTTCTATTTTTTCTTTATGCATACACAAACACACACAAGTTGTCTCAAAAGTCACTTCTTCTTATTTGTGCCTTGTCCTTTCAGGATGTAGGCAATCATAGCCTTCTACGTCTCCCTATCCCTGGTGGCTCTTAGCACACTTTCTCTTGTTACACTACGCAACCCTCATTCTGTCATCCACCTGCTCAGTCCCTTCAAATTATCCATTGCTTTCCTGTCTCCTTTCCCTCTATGTGGCCTGTTAGTATCAGGTTCTCCAAGCCCTCCTTCCTCATTGCATGTCCCAGGAACTTTAGTTGTCTCTTCCTGATACTCAGTATACTTTAAATAAATTTGTAAAAATTACACAAGAAACTGAGTTTCTTCATATTTTTAGCATCATCAAAAGAGTTGTTGTAGTTTTACTTGTCAGATTTATGTTCCAACACCTTGAAGACTAACTGTATACATCGACATTAGTACCTCCATTTTCAACAATTTTCAGCATCTCTTCCTCAATCTCACTGCAAGCCATGAGGATTCTTTCCTTAAACTCTGACTGGTCATGGGACTGATTTGCATACACCTTTTGATCTATCTCTAGAGAAAAATGCCACACAATGAGGTCAGGAAAGTGTGGGTCCCATTTTAGAGGACCACTTCAACTGATTCATCGGTCAGAAAAATTGATGTTCAGGAAATCCCTCATTAACTTGGCAAAGTAAGGAAAAGCTCTGTTTTATTAAAAAAAAGACATTAGCAAGGTCATTCCACTTCTGCAGCAACTTAAGGTAATTTTCCCCTCTAAAGATGGTCATGTTTCTGGATGCATCATGGAAGAAAAATGTCCCAATCATTCCAGTGCTCATCATAACATACCTAACTGCCAGCTTCAGAGAGTTGTTTTTATGTTTAAGAATTTCTACTGGGTTTGTTTTCCACAAATTTGACAGTTGTATTGGTTTACCCAACTAGAAAGATGAAAGATATACTGGTTGCTAAACAATAATTGCTTCCAAGAGCTGAGGGTTGTTTTTGGTAAATGGTAGGTGAGTGATTCACATATTTCCACATGAGCATCATAATCTCCCACTTGAAGCATTTGAAAAACCTGAAGTCAGTACAGGCAGAGCATTATCACTTTCTGAATTTTGCTTTTTTGTTGATGCTTTTTCTGGCTTTGTGTGAACACCTGCTCCAAGAATTTGGTGCTTTTGGCAGGTCTTCCGCTGTTGGGTTTGTCAAGAACAGATCCTGTTTTGAGAAAATTGATATGGATAGCATAAATTGTGCTACATGTTCAATCAAGATGATTGCCATAATGTTTCTCAAACACATGCTGAACTTTTTTTTTTTTTTATAATCATATTGCTCCAAGCAAGGCATTTTACTGCCACTGATGCGCAGGGGGTTACATAGGAGGAAAGTTATGAGAAAGAATGATAGGTTATAGGGGGTATCAGGAAGTGGGTAGGAGAAGAATAACTGTGACCATAAAGTGAGGGATCAATTTATATATAGTTTGTAATATAAAATTGATCCCCCACTTTATATTTACATACTCATTTCTTTGTCTGTTGATAAGCCGTAGAAAACGAATCAATCAGTCAATGAAATACTGATTAGCTACACATGCATGTCTTAGATTTATTTACATTCTCTGGAATATGAATATATAGAAATTTTTTTTTTATAATCATGTTGCCCTAAGCAAGGCATTTTACTGCCACTGTTTTGCAGGGGGTTACATAGGAGGAAAGCTATGAGAAAGAGTGACAGGTTACAGGGGATGTCAGGAAGTGGGTAAGAGAAGGATGAGAATACTGATGAGAGTGGAGTGGATTAAGAAAGGAGCATGAGAGAGAGGATGTAGGTTAGTGAGATAGGAGATGACTATTGACTTTACATTTAAATTCTTGGAGATTGTAGCCATCGAGGAAGCAAGTAAATGGAAGAGAATTCCACAGGCGGGAAGTGCGGGAAAAGAATCTAATGGAGTACTGCAGTCAGAGAGTGAAAAACTTTCTTTCCCAAGTAGCAATTTTGTAATCTTATCAAACATCAATTTGTAAGCCATAGGCAAGGGAATGTTACACTTACAAATAGTGACTATTTCGGACTCTGTGTGTGGAAGCGGGGTGCGATGGATAAATTGTTGCCATTGTAGATTTTTTTTTTTTAATTTTTTAATTTTGTGCATACACATTTTTTTTTTCAATTTGTCAACTGCACAGTATAGTATGGTCAGTTGGGCACCATAACATAATTCACCACACCAGAAATTTGGAAATGGCATGCTATTTTATGCTGGAAGCTCTAATATGAACATTACAGAATGGTTGGGTGTCAATTTGGGGACAATACAGAGAATCGGAAAGATCTCCAAGAGTTTAAAGATATATTTCGAAAGTATGGCAGCTTGGAAAACTCATTTTGATCATTCTGATAAAAACAAAACTGCCAAATTTGTTGGTGAGGGTCACATACTCAACATGTGCCTTGAGGAGTTAGTGCTGTCCTGGGTCAAGAGGCTGACTGCTTGAAGACCCTATGTCTGGCATCAGGACTCTGCACCATGCCACACAAGTAAGAGAACCCAGCTATCAGACAATTCCTGCAAGCACATCACCCCTTACATCTGGCCACCTAACTCCCCAGACCTCAACCCCCTTGATTATTTTGTGTGAGGCACAGTTGAGCAAGAAACCAACCAATATTACTTGTAACACCAAAAATGAACTGAAGGTGGGCAAGGATTATGGTAGTATTCACCAACTTAAATGAGGAAACATCTGGTCTTGTAAAACCTTGCCTCAAATCATTATGACAACTCCTTTGTCAGGCAGGACCTCGCTTGATTTGTGTGTAATTAATCTTGGTTTTGCCCGAACAAAAAAAACACATGGCTATATATATATATATATATATATATATATATATATATATGGATGTAACTTACATTACAGCTTTTTTCTACTTCAATACAATACATAACATTCATATAACTAAATAAAATATATATATGTGTATGTGCATGGAATTAAAAAAGGCCACCCACATCTATTGAACAGGTGAAGAGGCTCATCCCTTGTTCCCTATTTAGGATGTGGTTTCAGGCTTTCTCTTTTCCAATCTTTTCACTCTTATGTAGCCCCCTGTGCATCAGTGGCGTTACTGCCTTGCTCGGGGTGATATGATTTACAAAAAAAAAAAAGACCTATTTTACTGTCTCTGATTGGGGGGGGGGGGTGAAAAATAAAACAAACATAGCTGACTGGTTTTGCCCTCACTGAACAGATCCAAAAACAAGGCATAGTATATTTCCAAAAATGACATGAAAATTGTAAAAGAATATATATTAATAAAAGCAGAAAACAATTTAGATTGAAATAATGTGCAGTTCCAATAACCTCTCCCTCTTGCAATACGCAATCTCTCATTTTTAACTCTGTTCAGTGAGGCTGAAAGCAGTCGACCGTGTATGTTTTATTTTTACTTCTATTTTTTCTTTTCTTCTCTCTAATAGACAGTAAAATAGGTGTTATCTTTTTTTAATTCCATAATAAAATTCTGTACCCCATCAGAAAGTTATGAAATATATATATTTAAGATATTACATTTAAATCTATTCCTCCCCCCTCCTAAATATACCGTTTCAAACCCCTGTAAACATTCACTAGCCTACCATTTGATATTTGATACCCTGTCTATCTCTTGTCTCTACACCCTGTAACCTCGCCACTACCAGCTCTGTCTTGTTCTACTTTGTGACTATTGTTAACCTGAAAATTTTCTCTAATTTATATATATATATATATATATATACACACACACACACCACACACACACACACAATGATCTTAAGTTGTTCAAGGCTAGGGTTAACTGTTATCTTCGACTCCTATCTGCACAAATAAATTTCCTCTTAACATAAGCCCTGGCCCTTGTAAAGTGTAAACCTTACTGAAAAAAAAAAATACAATAACACCAATTATATAATTATATTATACTTATAATGTATTCATGTATGAATTGAGATTGGAAAGTTCCTGAACTGCATATGCTGAAGGTTACTATTCAGTGAAAAACGTGTGCACAGCCGATGCTTATTGAACCCCAGCCTACTGAGTCAGTTTGCAAAGAACCTTTTTAGTGTTGGGACCGTGCTTTAAGACAAATTCAATTAACATTCCTTAATCAAATTTTTAAATTTGGCAGATCTACTACCAAGACCTTCAAAATGCTTTGTCAATCTTTTAACAAATATTTTTAGGTTGAACACACTTTTTTGAATGATACACACATTGCAATGCCGGTCTTATGTCCATTTCAGATGCATGTTCCGAATTACTTACATAACCAAAAAATATGGTAGGAGATAAAATTGAACTCCTCCACCATGAGGGCTGGTACCAAACAATCTAGCAGTCTCTCTCGCCTGACTGGAATTCTTCCAGGAAATCCATTTCAGAGAATGTGAACCTGTATCACATTGTTGTAGAGTTTGTCTCCTGATTAAGAATCACTTTGTCTAGGAACTTTCCAGAATTCTGCTTCATATTTTGGGTAGAAATATCTTTTTATCAAATTTTTTTTATGTGATGATCCTGACAGATTTACTTAAAAATGTTGTTTTATTTGAGAAAAATATAGCAAATAGACATCACTTCAATAACTGAAAGATTCTAAGAGTAGTTATCCAAAAATTTGGCAAAATATAATTATAATGCTCAAAAATTTTTTTTAAAAATAGGAATTCATTAAATCATTTTATAAATTTGGTAGTTTATTAGTGAGAGATGCTGTGTGTGTGTCCGTGTACGTGCATGCATGCATTTAAAAATGCATTATTCAAATTAGATTAATTTTTTTTTTTTTCATTGTTTATCATTGTTTTCTTAGAATGCTTTAAAAAAGTATATTCAAATGAAATTGTTTTCAATTTCACAATGTTATTTTAAAAAAACAAGTATTGGATTTATTATTAAAAATAGTTTCTGATGATAAACAGTTGTAAAACCTTAAAATTGTGATAGCATTTTTCCCTAGATAAAAGAAGACTTTTTCCATTTACTGATAAGGTTGTGAGGATTCGTTTTTAGTTATTTTTAGTACAAACGGTGCTTAGTATAAGAAAATATTTTTTATAATTTGGGGAAGGTTTTCATTTTATTTTTGCCATTTCAACAATGTTATGTCATGATTAGTGTTTTCTGTTTTTTTTTTTAACCAAATGAATTAAGAATTTCTTTATTTTTCTATAGAAACAAAGTATTTGTAGCAGTGTAAAATTAATTTTGCATTGTTACAACTTTTTAGCCTAATAATCAAATTCTTTATATTTAGTTAGTATAAATCAGATACTTAATATAGTATGTAGTCATTTACATTATTTACCGTTGGACTAATATCCTTCTTATGACATCATTTTGACCATTGTGTCTTCCAACTTTCTTCAGGTGTCTGTCAGGACAGGTAACTTTCAAACCAAACAAGGCTTACAGCTGTATCATGTTAAAATATCAGTTATTTGAGATACAAAATTTAAGCAATGTTGAGCTTGGTTAGTATCTATATGAGTGACTGCTTGGGAATACTAGATACTGTAAGCTTGGATGTGCATGGGCTGTATTGGATAGCAGCTTGAAATTGGAGAATTCTGAATACCTCTTCGTTCCCCCACCAACTATGAGTTAATTGGTATGACTTATATCAGTAAATCATTATCATCTAGCAAAAACTATTACAATCTGAAAAAATATTTTTTGGCTTTAAATAAAAGGTTGATAAGTCATAAAACACAAACCATTCAACAATCAAATCAAATCCTATATTTAATCTACAAAGATAGTTTTTAGTTCTACTATCCATGTCTTCTTGTTTTTTTGGTTTTTTTTTAGTACTGCTCAGTTATTGCTAGTTTTGTTTCCAATGAGTTTGTACTACCTGGCCCAGGGATTGAACTCACAATTATTCAGTCAGTTAAGTGCCATACGTGATACAGGTTTGGAGTGATCAGGTCTCAAAAGAGACATGACTGACTGAGCTGAAGATTATCCCACAGTAGGTTGCCATTGCTTTCTGCAGTAGACTGTTTCCCAGCCAAGGCTATAGAACCCAATCTGTCTTAATATCTAACCCATAACTAGGAGAAGAGATGTATTATATTATTGAGTAGTAATTAGTATGGGGTCAGTTTATTACCTCATAACAATATAAAAATGATCCCCCACTTTATGCCCAGTAGAAGCTTTAATCATTTTTCCAGTTATATTCAGTCAGTCAGTTAAGTGCCATACATGATACACGCTTGGGTGATCGACTGGAAAGAGACATGACTGACTGGGTAGAAGATTATACCACAGTAGGTTGCCATTGCTTTCTGCAGTAGACTGGTTGCCAGCCAAGAACCCAATTTGTCCTGTTATTTAACCCATAACTAGAGGTAAGAGACAGATTAATACCTTTCCCAAGGATATTTGCACATAAGTGAATGCAAGGAATTCGACTCTCCTATTTCTCGTTCCGATCCAATAACTGCTGCATCATAACACACATCTATAATTCTTATGCCTCCAAATTCATTGAACCAATGCTATAGCTGTACTAAAAAAGGATTAAGACAAGATATCTCTTCACATGACCAACATAATAAGAAGGCCAGAGCATACAGTGGCCAAAAACATGGCAATAAAGACGAGGACAACAGTCTGAACAATCTAATTATGTAGATTAAATATAGAATTAAGTTTGAAATTCCCAAAGTTTACTTGGATTTACAGACACCTGAAAACAGTTGGAGAGTAACACACTCAAAATATTATGAAAGTAACAAAGATGAGGCATTAATTTTACTATAAATAATTTAAATAATTATATCTCCTCACCCCCAAAATGAAAATAAATTCATTCACCATTTATATTCTTCAAAGTCGTTCCCTTCTGAAGTTACACAATTTATCCATTGTCGCTTCTATTGATGGAAGCATTCCTGGAAATCTGTTTTCGAGATAATGAGCAACTGTCTCATCACATTCTGTTGGCTTTCCTTAGCCTCTTGAAATCTTTCAAGTGGGATTTGATAATTGGAAATAGGAAAAAGTCACAAGGAACGAGATCTGGGAAAGGTTGTGCTTTGCCAAAAACAGCTGTACAAGTTATGGTTACTGACAGATCCTCTGTGGTGTGGTGAGATGACCACACTCTTTCCTAACAAGCACTGCTATAGAGAATAGAAGGGAGTGAGAATGTTATAACTTGGTGTGTAGGCATGATAAAGGTCAGTCTGTGCTAAGTCACTTTATTTTGCATATTTTAGCTTTGTTACCATAGAAACAGTCCCAATATTTTTTGATCATACATCATATATAGTATTTTAAAATATTTCTAAATTATAGCACTTCATTTTAAAAATATTTTTTTTAATATTCATAATATAACACAACTGAGGTTCACTGATCTACTCATTACAAAATAAGGAAAAAATTGTTTTGAAATTTTTATTTTTTTTAAGTGTAGCATTCATTATACCTTCATAACATTTGTGGGTACCTTGATACGATGTAGCAGCAAGCTTTTCTTGCTAGAATCATTACAATTAAGGAGTAAGTTTGACCCTCACTGGATGCCTCATACAATCAGTCTTGTGCCACATCTAAGCTGTGCTTAGAAAATCACCATTTTACTTTCATAACATGTCAAAAATGAAAATTATGAATTTTATTTTTAATCATTTTAGAAGGATCCTGTTCATAATTTAAATACAATGTCAAATTGATCATAGATTTCTTAGAGTTATTGGTACTTTGTTTTTATTTACAAATGTCAAGCTTGCAAATGTACTTGTGTAATTGATGACTGCATATTATTGATGTTATCCTTTTCCTAATTTATAGTAGCAATTCATTCTGAAATGATACAGAATCAGCATTTTGGGATTGACAAATGTCATGGAAATAGGATGCTCTAATTAGTGCTAATTTACAGAAATTATTCTAAAATCAATTTCCCTACTTTTTACAAGTAGAACGGTAAACCTCAGTAGTGCTGTAGAAACATTTGATAATTAGCATCACTAAACTTACAAAAAGAATAAAGACACAGGGCAATTGTAATTAAATACTGAAAACAAACATTATGAAAATAAAAATAAATTATTCTTTTATATTTAAAAGAATCCTTATTTTAAAAAATTCTACAGACAATAAGAACATGGCTGTCATGTCTAAGTCAAGTCTTTGTCGTTTGATATTTTAAACTGGAAGCTAAATTCCTCAATCTTTAAGGAATAGATAATCTTTTTTCTTTTTTTTTTCTTTCTTTCATATTCTGATATTTCTGAGGTCTATGATAAGAATGAATCTTCTATCTCTCATGTCATTTATTATTGTATGTTATAAATGTTTTAACTAATAGGCAATAAATACTATTATCTTTGTTTTTTTCCTTTATCCCTTGAATTTTTCACCAGCCCATATATATATATATATATATATATATATATATATATATGAATTAATTGTACATTGCAACATGGAAATTTCTATGTTTCGAGATGGATTCTCTTCATCAGGCAATGTTGGTTGTGAAAATGATTTATGTTTAAATACAAAAAAACATCAGTTTGCTATTCATGTAAGTGTGAAAATATAAAATATGTGTGTTCCTTTTAACTAATCAGAGTAATGATTTGTTTTGGAAAATGGCCAGTAGTTTCTTCCTTTTTTCTTTCCCTCCTTTTATATATATATATATATATATATATATATATATTACAGAAATTAACAAAGATTAACAAAACTTGGTTATAAACAACCAACAATTTGAAATGATTTGTTTGAACATTATTTTTGATCGATACTCATATTTAAGTAGATATTCTGTTTTTAATTAAACAGTATTATATATTTATCTCCCAGCCTGATTATTATTTACGATAAATTTTTATTATGAAAATGTGTGTCATTCGGCAGGATTCGAACCTGCGACCCCTATCCACATAGGGGAAGCTACCATGCGATCTGGCACGTCTTAGACCTCTCGACCACAAAGGTTCGAATCCTGCTGAATGACACACATTTTCGTAATAAAAATTTATTGTCAATAATCAGGCCAGTAGATATAAATATATAATACTGTTTAATTAAAAACAGAATATCTGCTTAAATACGAGTATCTATGAAAAAGTAATGTTCAAACAAATAATTTCATATATATATATATATATATATATATATATATATATACACACACACACACACACACACACACACACACACCAAACAGTTATAGGTCAAATTTAAATTAGACCAGTAAATTGTTGTATTAGAAAGTGCTCAATACATGTTTGAAGGAAAATGGAGATTTAACATGTAGAGCATTTAGTTATTTAGGTAGGGAAGATTAGCCAGTTATGCTACCATCATCTGATGAAATTGAAAAGGTCAAAACCATGATGGCATAAGTGGCTGATTTTCCCTACCTTATATAATGAATAGAACAAGTAAAGAACAGGTAGGAAAATATGTATTTAATCTAACATGTTTCACTTTAACAAGCTTCTTCAAAGATTTTTTAAAGCCAGATCTCTGAAGAAGCTTGTTAAAGGGAAATATTAAATTAAAGTCACTTTTTTCCTACTTGTTCTTTACTTATTCTATTCATCTTGTTAGATTTTGATCCATATATTCAACTTATATATATATAAGCTTTTTCTTAGTATGTTGTTGTTTTATGTCTACTTAATCCTTAATTTCTTATTTTGTGATGAAATGGGAGACTTATTGCTCATATGTATCAATAAATCAAGAGATGCTGTTTGTATGTATTTACAGATTTTATATTTCATTTTTTTTTTTTTTTTTTTTTTTTTTTCAGCCTTTTCTTTATTCATTCGTTAACAAATTTTCTTCAATGTCTTCCAATCTGCGTAACAAATGCTTGAAAGAAAAATGGCCACAGGTATTCTCGGGACTGAAAAGTGACAAACTAGTATTAAATTTTTGTATTTTTTTTTTAATTTTCAGGTCATAACACTAACTCGTTGGCCCCTCCTGTATCAGGTTCCAGCCACAGCCAAGGAGGCAGCCCTACAAAGGTGAACAGTGCTAGAGGATCACCTACTAACCAATCCAAACATATGCGGCCTCGGGCAAAGTCTGTTGAATCTGACATGGGTCGACAAGTGGTAAACTACACTTTAATTTTTAATGTGCAATCTATTGCATTACTATCTACTATATAAGTGCAAAAAAGCATATCACACAAGATGAACGATTGAATGAATGCAAAGAACTTGTGGATATGTCTAGATCATGATGGCTTTCACTAGTACAACCACTGTTTGCAACCTCACTAATGAAGTTGGTCCCTCATAAGAGAAGAGTCTTTAGTAAAGATTACTTAATTTCTATCTGAATTTCTGGGAGTAGGGCTTACCATTATTTACAATATTTACATTTGGACTATTGTCCTCATCTTTATTTTTATTTTCACATTTTGGTCATTTTTCTCTCTTGCCTTTGCCAAGTGTATATCAAAGCAGGGTAAGCAATAACTGAGTAGTACTAAAAATAAGAACAAAACAAGATATCCCTAGACATGGGCAAGGGAGCAAGAACAGTCTTCACTTTGTATATAAAAATAAAGGAGTCAGTTTGGAATTCTCTGTAGGCTATTCAGCTCAATATATACTACCGGCCGTAATTATTAGGCCATCAATTTTTTGAAAAAAATGATGTATTTCATACTATTTTTAGTATTTATTGCCAAGTGGATAATTCTAAATGAAAATAGAATGGTTCTTTTGTTAATACTGCACAATAACATGTGCATCAAATTAACTGTTCTGGTGTCCTGTTTTTGTGCACTCTTCCCCATGGTAGTCTCTTCTTATTGGCTGGCCGAAGCAAAGGCTTCCTGGCTGCCTTGTAAAATTTTGCAAAATAATAATAAAAGAATCATTCTATTTTCATTTAGAATTATCCACTTGGCAATAAATACTAAAAATAGTATGAAATACATCAATTTTAAAAGAAAACTGACGTGGCCTAATAATTATGGCTGGTAGTGTACATCTAATGGAGCCCAGTGTGCACAGCAGCTGAAACATTGCGAAAGAAACAAAGATGAAGACATTAGTCTGAATGCAAATAATGTAAATAAAGATTGAATTTATAATATTCAGTGCAGATGTTGAAAAGAATACAAGGAAATTTTTTGAACAGGAGTAGAGGTTTATTCCTTGTTTCATGTTTATGATTGGGTTTCTGGTTCCTTCGAAAGTCTACTTCAACTCTGTACTTCTAATGTCTCTATTTGAACTCTGAGATTTTATTCAGAAATTTTTTTTTTCTTCTCTCCAAATAGGTGTAGATAGGTTAGCCTATCACCTGGTTCACATTCCTCCCTGGTCTTTTGAACATTAGTAGAGATTTATCCCTTGTTTCTTGTTTAGTATTGGGTTTCCTGTTTCTTCTAAAATCTGTTCATTCACTTGTTTTCCCAATCACAGCAATCTTGTGTCCTTCAAGTCTAGAGTTACCCATTATCTTTCCTGCATAGTCTGAAGTACTTCACTTCTCGACCTTTCTTAACCCTCTACTTTGAGTAGCTCTTGGGCCTTGTATTGGATAAATCTTGGCAAAAAACAAAACAGACTTAAGACATATTATAACAAGTCTTTTTTACTTTGTTTTTATAATCATTTTATTCCAAGTAAGGTGATAAAGCCACTATGATGCCAAAGGGTTTGAGGAGGAAAGACACTTGAAAGAAACTAAAAAAGAAAAAAAAAATTACTGAGAAGAAAGGATAACAAAACAAGTTTTCAAGGAGACTGAAGATAACAATTGACATTGCATTTTCTGTCTCCTTGACATAACAAATCCTGTTTTGATAGAAATGCTCGGATTATCCTTGTTAGAATGAGGTCAAAATAAGAGATGGAACACATTGTTGAAGAGTGAAGTCCAATAGATTATTCTATTAGACAAATGGTCAAGTCAAGTTAATGTGGTTTTCTTTGCTCAGCATGAAGAGGACTGGAGAACATTATAATGTTATAAATATGGAAATCATTTATGTTGCAGAGATTGTAGGGAATGTGTGGCTTGTGTTACTGAGAATTATCTACCATTTTGTGTGTTTCTTTTTTTTTTTTTTCTACCTCAACAGCTTTTTTCTTTAAGGATGGGATATTGTTTTGATATATTACTTGCTAATATAATATTGAAGGTAAAATGATTGTGATATTAACATATTGTCATTATACATAGCATATAGGATAGTGAAAGTGGGTTTAATCAGTTCTGTTATTTTCTCACATTTTTTAAATTTTTATGTTGTTTGTTCCCACCTCCCCACTAAACTGAAAACAAGAACTACACCTTGGGTATAGTATATTTACAGTAATATAATAAATCAAAACACTTATCAAAATATGTAAAATGACTAGAATTTAATATATTCCAAGGTGAGCAGTATTTGTTAAAAAACTAGTCAATAAATTAATAAGGTTCAATTGACTTATTAATTTAATGATATTGTTGTTTTTTTCGTTTTTTTTTTTTTTTTTTTTTTTTTTTTTTTTTTTTATGCTATGGTAAGAAGTGTGCATTGTAGTTCAGTGGATATCGACTCGGAACAACAAATTGGTAAACCGAGTTCGAATTCCAGTTGAATTCCTTTATTTACTTATGTACAAATACCCTTGGAAAGAATTAATCCATCTCTTTCCTCCAGTTATGGGTTAAATAATAGGACAGATTGGGTTTTATAACCTTGGCTGGGAACCAGTCTACTGCATAAAGCAATAGCAACCTACTACAGGATAATCTTCTGCCCAGTCAGTCATGTCTCTTTTGGGACATGAGCGCCCAAGTGTGTATCGTATATGGCACTTAACTGACTATGGTAAGAAATAAATACAGAAATTAGATCATTATAAGATAGATTTTGGATTTATTATAAAAATATTGTAATAAGAATGAGGGCTGATGATGATGATAATGGTTTTCTTTTTTTTTCTTTTTACAGAGGGTGCGAAGAGATTCAAATGAAGAATGGGAACTCCCTCATGAAGAAATAATTGTGATTCGTCGAATTGGTTCTGGTTCTTTTGGAACGGTATTTTGTGGTCATTGGCACGGACCAGTTGCTGTTAAGAAACTCAATGTAACAGATCCAACGCCTGCACAACTGCGTGCTTTCAAAAATGAAGTAGCAGTTTTGAGGTAACGTTATTTTTATTTATTAGTAATGAGACATTTAAAATATTTCCTTGGTTAAAATATAAAAAAATATTGCAGACTGACATTTTTGGGATTATAATTGATAATTGTATCTGTTTGCTCTGTAAACAATATCTTTTCATTCCATCTCGGTTCAAGTGAACCTTCTGGGCAAGTTGGGCACAATTTTTTTTACTACCATTTTCAAAATTTGGACATGGCCTGTTTGAGGTAGAGAACATTACATTGAATAGATCTTATTTTGCTTCCAATATTAAATATGTGGAGATAATGGGTTGTTTGGAAAGAGAAATTACGTTGGTCTTTTCCAGTCTCCAATTTCACGTCCACCCTGATGAGACTGAACACAATTTCAACATGAAAACTGCTACTCTGACCAAAGGAGCAAACAGTTCACTATGACAAAAATGTTTAGTGGGTGCCTTGATCACAAGGTCATCTAAAGTAAATTTTCACCCTAGCTCTTATTTCCTGGTGGAACTTTTCTTATCACAGTGTGGGATATCTAATAACAAGTGATAGAAAAGGGATAAAGAATCTAGTAAATTAATTCAGCTAGAAAAAACAAAAAAATTAATTTAAAATTCCATGCATCCCTTGTTTGTGCACACGTGTAGTCACACCAACATAACAAATTTAGTCCGATGAAGCTCTAAAGAATGAAACACATCACAGAAATTTTTCCCCACTACTGTAATTGATATATAAAATATATATTGTTATCTCATATTAGAATATCCATGATATACTAACAACAGAAGGAAGGACTAAAATATCTTACCCAAAATGAATTACACCTGAAAACATTTTATATACAAATTATATCCTAAATTACAAAAATGTATCAAAGTAAGGCACAAATTGTCCTACACAGAGAAATTAAAACCCATATAAAAAAAAGTTTTGTATTCTTTAAAGAGATTATAAACAGACAAGGTTGTACTCAAGTTAAAAAAAAAAAAAAAAACAGTAACATGTGCATAGATGAATGAAGAAAGGTTTATTGTAAAGAGAGAATACACAATGGCAAGACAGGGAATCTGATGGCAGGCTAGTAATTGCCAAAGCAAGTCACAGGTATCTCCTGTGCTCACTATATAGGGCTACTAATATAGTCGGTTTACATAGGCGATAGGGAGTGTGGGACATTGCATTACAGCAAAAAGCAAGCAGTAAATGAAAGGAGGTGAATAAGGTCTAATGTCTTCAAGAGAGATACAGTATTGCATCTCTTGGGTTCCTATTTCAGGAATGTAGGAATCACTACCATCATCTGAAGCTTAACTTACTACTGCATCCACCTCTATCAAACTAATTAGCAAGTAATTCAATAAAGAGCTATGACATGGACTTTAAGGAACCCTCTTTAGACAGTAAATCTGTCTTGAGAAAAGGGAGATAATCACGTTCTGCTTTCCTACGGCTGACTCTCTTATATGGAGCACAGTGGATCTCTTTCAAGACATCAATCAGTGGAAGTCTGAAATTAGAGATAGTCCAGAAACAACTATACTGAAGCGGAATTTATGAATTTGGTACAATAAAATGTTGATAATAACTAATAATAAAATAAAACAATTATAACAACATACAATAATAAATGACCCGAGATATAGAAAATTAATTCTCATCATAGACCTTAAAAATCCCAGCATGTGATTTTTTTCCTTCCTTATTAAGTTAAAAACTCTCTCACAAATTGACTTTGGCAGATTCAAATTGTAAGTATCACTACTTTTTGTGTTTTGGAACTTTTGAGTTCCAAGAAATTGGTGAATTCTCTAGGAATTTAAATCAAAGATAATATGAATGCTAAAGGAATCTTTTACAAAACATACTCAATACATGAGTAAGTCTGATCATAATTTTTACTTAAGGATTCAGTTTCAATCGATAGTGAGAGAGTAAATTATTAAGCCAAAAATGTATTCAAAGTGCACTAATTTGTGAATTTTATACAGTAAATTTATCTTCAGTATCATACAACATCTCCTTTATTAAATAAATCTAATGCTGATATAAGGATGTGCGTTGTGGTGCAATATGGATGTACATTGTGATGCAGTGAATATCGACTTGGAATGACAAATCGGGGAGCCAAGTTCGAATTCCCGTTGAATTCCTTGCATTCACTTATGCACAAATACCCTTGAGAAAGGTATTAATCCATCTCTTCCCTCCAGTTATGGGTTAAATAATAGGACAGATTGGGTTTTATAGACTTGGCTGGAAACCAATCTACTGCAGAAAGCCATGGCAACCTACTGCAGGATAATCTTCTGCCCAGTCAGTCATGTCTCTTTCGAGATATGATCGCCCAAAGCATGTATCACATAAAGCACTTAACTGAATGACTGAATATAATAGTTGGAAACAATTAAAGCTTCTACTTGGTATAAAGTGGGGGATCGGTTTTCTATTGTTATGAAGTAATAATGATCCTTCACTAATTACTACTCAATAATATAATACATCCCTTCCCTTTCTAGTTATGGATTAAATAATAGGACAGATTGGGTTCTATAGCCTTGGCTGGAAACCAGTCTACTGCAGAAAGCAATGGCAACCTACTGCGAGATAATCTTCTGCCAAGTCAGTCATGTTTCTTTCGAGATATGATTGCCCAAAGCGTGTATCACGTATGGCAGTTAACTGAATACTGAATGCTGATATGAAAGCAATAAAAAATAAGTGATACAGAAGCGAAGATCAGCTTAGTTATGTATCTAAACACAGTAGAGGCCAAGGGTTTAAATTTAAATCTAAGCTTTCTTGTAACTTTAACATGTTTTATGCAAAATTATAATCAATTCAATATTTGTTGTATTTCTCCACTATATATATATGTGTGTGAAATGATTTGTTTGAACATCATTTTTTATCTTCGTTAATTTCCGTAACACACACACACACACACACATATATATATATAGTATTTACCCTGCTCCCCCACTGGTGCGGGATGTGACACAAACTCTTTTTTTGGTGGGGACTCTATCATGTATGGACAGTCTCTCGGACAAAAATTCCCCAGTCCCCTCAGCCGCCGGATGAGTTAGCCTCGGTGACTAGCACCTGGTCCACCCCTCTGCTGCAATGGGGTGGCACAGCCACGGGGCCCTCAGTTAACTGTGCAGGTTCATTGCCGATTTCAAAGTTTCATGAGGACATTGTTATGATGTTGTCTCATCAGGGCTGGATTTTTTTTTGTCTCTTATTTTATATATATAAGCAGTATAGCCCGGCATTGCTCGGGTGTAATGAAAGCTTTAAAATTTTATCCATAGTCCTGGAGCTCAGACTCAGCCTAAAGAATATTTATGTGAAGTTTGGTGAGAATCGGATAAAAATTGTGGATTTGTATAAAGAACATACAGATAAACAGACACACACACACACACAAACATCTAGCCTTTTATATATATATATATATATATATATATATATATATATATTATCGATTTTCTGCACTATTGTAGGAACTGCAACCTTGAAACTTCTGAATATCGTTTCTTATGTCTTTGTCTATGAGTGCATCAAATTTGATTAAAATCGGACCACTCCTTCTATAACCCGATTTTTCGATTTTCGATATTTATCGGTGGTACCTCGACACAAAACCTAGCTAAGAACACTCACAGACGCTTATAGTACAACTGTGTAAATTTTCAAGAAAATCGGTTCAGCCATTTCGGAGTCTATAGGTAATGGATATATATATATATATATATATATATATATATATATACACACACACACACACAGAGACAAAGTTTCATTTATAAATAAGTTTAGAGATATATATATATATATATATATATATATATATATATATATATATATGAGAGAGAAACTGATTCCAGTAATAAGACCATGATTTCTTGAATCATTAATGACATATGTCTATATATATCAAATGTTTTTGATTATATTATTGATCTTAAAATATAGTCTTATTCATTTTTGTTTAAATAACAATAAAATGGTGTAGTGCTATTTATAGCAGAAGTCAATAATGCAGACACATACCAAACAGTATTATATAATTTATATTTTAACTTTATTTTCAGTAAAGCTGAAAAAAATCAGTATTAACACATGAATTACAAACTAATTCTAACTTGTCATAATAATGACATTATGAATTTTGACTTGTTTGCTTGATTAATTTGTGTTTTTTTTTTTTTTTTTCTCTGCAGAAAAACTCGGCATTTAAATATTCTCTTATTCATGGGTTACACTATCAAACCTCAGCTGCAGATTGTGACTCAGTGGTGTGAGGGCTCCAGTCTCTACAAACATTTACATGTGGAAGAGACAAAATATGACATGTCCCAACTAGTTGAGATTGCTCGGCAGTCATCTCAGGGCATGGAGTAAGTAAACATCTTTTTTTTTTTTTTTTTTTTATAGAAACCATCTCAAACGCCTACCACTTATACTGTTTTATAAATTCACTCTTATTTTCCAGTAAACTCTCTTTTCTATTCACTTCATGCAAAATAAATGGTTCTATTTTAATTGACATCTTATGTTATTCCTCTCAGACTCACTCACAATTAAACTTATGTTTACTGGATTTAATTTGAATCTTGAAATGTGTGAATCATTTGGAACCAGGACCTTTCTCAATTTTAAAATGAAGGAAATTAACCCAAACTGGTATCATGGTTAAATCCTTACCAATACTACCAGTTTCATATTTTTTTTTTAACATGTTATATTACTCTATCACTCACTGAACCTCTCTCTCTCTCTTTCTCCCAGCATTACTCTCTTTCTTTGAACCTTCCTCTCTCTTTCTCTCTTTTTTCTGAACTTTCCTCTTTTTTCTGAACCTTCATCTCTCTCTCTCTCTGAACCTTCATCTCTCTCTCTCTCTCTCTCTGAACCTTCATCTCTCTCTCTCTGAACCTTCATCTCTCTCTCTCTGAACCTTCATCTCTCTCTCTCTGAACCTTCATCTCTCTCTCTCTGAACCTTCATCTCTCTCTCTAACCTTCATCTCTCTCTCTCTGAACCTTCATCTCTCTCTCTCTCTGAACCTTCATCTCTCTCTCTCTCTGAACCTTCATCTCTCTCTCTCCCTTCATCTCTCTCTCTCTCTCCCTTCATCTCTCTCTCTCTGAACCTTCATCTCTCTCTCTCTGAACCTTCATCTCTCTCTCTCTCTGAACCTTCATCTCTCTCTCTCTGAACCTTCATCTCTCTCTTTCTCTCTGAACCTTCATCTCTCTCTCTCTCTCTCTGAACCTTCATCTCTCTCTCTCTCTCTCTCTGAACCTTCATCTCTCTCTCTCTCTCTCTGAACCTTCATCTCTCTCTCTCTCTCTCTGAACCTTCATCTCTCTCTCTCTCTCTCTCTGAACCTTCATCTCTCTCTCTCTCTCTCTCTGAACCTTCATCTCTCTCTCTCTCTCTCTCTGAACCCTCATCTCTCTCTCTCTCTCTCTCTGAACCTTTATCTCTTTCTGAACCTGCCCCACTCTTTCTCTCTTTCTGAATCTTCCCCTTCTCTTTCTCTCTCAATCTTCCCCCTCTCTTCCTGAACCTCCCCCAATCTCTCTGAACCTTCTCTATGAACCTGTCTCTGAAACTTCCCTCCTCTCTCTCTCTCTCTATCTAAAACTTCCTCTCTTTCTCTCTCTGAACTTTCCTCTCTCTATCTCTCTGAACCTTTTTATCTCTCTTCACTGAACATCTCTAAAATTCATATTGTATTCAAGGATTCTTCTAGTTTAGTTACATTCAAACATCTTCCTTTTCTATTTAATAAACCTGAGCATAAAATAAATGTAATTTGACTACTAAATGTCAATGCTTCAACTAGCTCAAAAAAAGGAAAAAACAGAAACTGTAAAAAATGTTAATACGTTATTTCCTACTGTATTTAAGACTTCTTCCAATTCAGTTTCAGGGAAATGTCTTTTCTATTTAAATGAGAAATTTAAAACAACTATTTAACCCATTTGAGTAAAATTTAAGCAACCTAAATACAATCTGAGTTGCTTATTAAAAAAAAAAATTGCATGTGTATATAATAGTTACAATAAAATATTTTCTTTAATTTTTCAGCTATTTACATGCAAAAAATATAATCCACAGAGATTTGAAGTCAAACAGTATCCTTTTTCAACTGCTTACAACAAAAACAAGTATTTGAAAGACTCAAACCACACAAGAAAGACTTAAATATGTGAACAAGTCTCAGAATTTCTAAAGTGAACTTTTCAAATTTTTACTTTTTTAAAAATATTTCTATTTCAGAAATGATGCAGATAAATAATACATTTGAGAAGAAAACCTGAATTATATATTTCTCCATATTCACATCAACCATGATTGACAAAAGAAAAGCTTTTTCTTTTTTTTCTTTTTTGTTTTTCTCTTTTTAACCCTTTTGCATCTAAAGATTAAGTGTCAAACATGTACTTTTAGAATGTACAAACTTAAATAGTGTGAAAGAAATATTACCAAACAAGTAGTTTGAAAAAACTATTTATGGAAACAAAACCAAACAGGATACTTGAATTCTTAAAAGAAACCTTAATATAATCAAAAATATGACTGGTTGAATACTGTGTCACATGCACATAGATATATGTATTTCCACCAACTTGCTATATATTCCAAGACTTAGTTCTACTGAATATGCATTTGCAAATCTTGTATATGTAATATATATATGATGTATGTAGGCTGGATTTGGCTTCAGATAACCCGTGGTGGTTGGTATGCCATAAAATCTAAACAGCCAAATTAAATATATACATTTTTATAAAATATTTTATTAATTTAAAATTTGTTGAATATATAAATTTGTTAAATGCATGAATTTGTTTAAATATATATGTCTGTTATTTATGGTAATTTGTTGAATATATAAACTTCTTGAAATTGTTTTTTAACCTTTTGCTCGATTTTTAATAATGCAATTTGGTGTTAAATGACCCAAGATGGGTTGATACGCCATAAAACAAAACAACCAAACCAACCATCTATTGTTCCACTAGAGGATCATATTTGAAAACGTTTCTTTGATACTAAACAAGCATTGGCTTGTGGGCACATTACATTGAAACACCAGTTCTCATATGGTCACTGAAGTTAAGCAACATCAAGCCTGGTCAGTATCTAGATAGGTAAATGCTTGGGAATACCAGGTGCTGTAAGCTTAGATGTGTGACTGGTGCAAAGGATAATGGTTCAGAATTCTTAATCAGAAAGCAGTTCAAATTCCCATTAGGTTGTATATTCATTTATGCACAAATAGCCTAGGGAAAAAATATGAATCCACCTCTTTCCCTACCAGATAGGAGTGAATTAGAAGACTTGTATCAGTCAACCATTATCTTCTCCAAAAACCTTTTACAATCTAAAAATATTTTCTTGTAATATTTTAGAATATTTTTACGAAACTCAACTCAGATAAATTGCTTTTATTTGTGGTGTTTTATTTGTGTTTGTATATATGTTCTCCTTGACTATTTTTCTCTAGATATATTTTTGACAGAGGACTTCACAGTTAAAATTGGTGACTTTGGTTTGGCAACCGTAAAAACTCGATGGAGTGGCTCACATCAATTTCAGCAACCCACAGGTTCCATACTATGGATGGTGAAAAACAAGTTTTTTTTTTTTTTTTTTTTCTCTCTTTGCATTAAGTAGTAGTAACAAAAAAAAAACAATTGTTTGCTAAAAACAAACTATTAGCATAATTTTCTCTAACTGAAGACAAAGAGGCAGTCCTTCATTGTTAGTTAATTGTTATAGTTTAATTCATAAGTATCAGATACTCTTCTCTCTCTTTTTTTTTTTTTTTTTTTTTCTCCATAATCATATTACCCCAAGCAAGGCATTTTACTACCACTGTTTTGCAGGGGGTTACATACTAGGAAAGTTATGGAAAAGAGTGACAGGTTATAGAGGGTGTCAGGAAGTGGGTAAGAGAAGGATGACTGTGGTCATAAAAAAAAGGGATGAATTTATATATTGTTTGTAATATAAAATTGATTCCCCATTTTAATCATTTCTTGTCCGTTGATAAGCCGTAGAAAGTGAATCAATCAGTCAATGAAATACTGATTAGCTACACATGCATGTCTTTTAGATTTATTTATATTCTCTGGAATATAAATGTATAGAATTTTTTTTTATAATCATTGCCATAAGCAAGGCATTTTACTGCCACTGTTTTGTAGGGGGTTACATAGGAGAAAAGTTATGGGAGAGTGACAGGTTATAGGGGGTGTCAGGAAGTGGGTAAGGGAAGGATGAGAGAGTGGAGTGGATGAAGAAAGGAGCATGAGAGAGAGGATGCAGGTTAGTGAGATAGATGACTGTTGACTTTACATTTAAATTCTTAGAGATTGTAACTGTCGGGGAAGCAAGTAAATGAAAAGGAATTCCACAGGCGGGAAGTGCGAGAAAAGAAATAAGGAGTAGAATTTGCATTTACATTTTATTGGTTTCACAGTAAAAGGGTGGGACCTAGTTGCTAATCTTGTGGCTCGAGTAAATTCATATATAGGGGGCACCAGTGAGCTGAGTTCATCGGAACAGAAGTCATGAAAGTATTTGTAGAAGAGACACAAGGAAGCCACAGTGCATCGGTGAGAAAGTGACTGTATTTGAGCTGCCAAGTCGGGATTAAAAATATTACTTAGTAAAGATTGAGTTTGCTAAACAGGAGCAATAGTTTTGCTTCTTTTCAGGTACAACTGTCTACTAGCATTGCTTACAAATCCCTGTTGCAGATACCTGCTCAGACAAACTTATGTTTTTTCACCCTTCTCAACGCTTTCTTCTCCATGGAGCCAACTTGTGTTTAATACTGTAACTGCACTGAGCAGACCTTAGTTAGGGTTTCTGGGAGAGAATACATAATCCTCTGTGATCCTTCATTAAACAAAGCCAATATTCTCGAACACCTTGGTTACAAAGGCTTGTGGATTTTTGCTAGCACAACCTGTGGTGGCTTCTGAAGTTTTGTCTACCCAGTTTCTGTTGCAAGGCTTGGATCAATCCATTGGAATGGTTTTTCAGGCACTTCCCAACAGGAAATATTATCAAGTTACTTCCTGGACAAATTGACCCTGGTGAGTTTCAAACTTGGGTCACGGGGTTGGAACACTATTTAGCCAGATGATCAGATATATATGCATGTTAGTATATTCGATATAGGTTAATATTTGTAATATCTAAACAATATATATATATATATATATATATATATATATATATATGCTCGCCTTTAGCATCAGCAACACACAACGGACTTACTGTGAACTCCATGGTGTGTGAGCCCATACCAGGGTTGACAAGACCGACGACTGGCATCTTTGTCTGCCAAAATAGATTATTCCCCAGATGAAGTGATTCAAAATTTATGGTTTAATAAATATTTGTATTGTCATTAAATATATAGAATATTTTATAATCTTTAATATTATGTTACTAAGATCCACTGGGATTATTTAACAAGGAAATATGCTAGCACTTTAGCCCAGTTTCACTCGGGTATTTTAAGGAATAATAAGAATAAAAAATATATGATGAATTTACATAATAAATACTTACACAACATTCACCCTCGTCACTTTTATAGATATAGATAACAATAAAGAATGTCTCTATTGGATTAGGGTGGGAGAGCGAGGAGCAACATATATAGATAATATAAAGTGAGGTGATCGATTCTATATTATAATCAATACATAAACTGATCCCTAATTTTGTGTGGTGTTAATATATATTTTCTACCACTAATTTTGGCTTTCTTAAAAATTTAAAGGTGTTGTTAGCATTCTAAAATTTTGATCTACATCTGAGTGAAACTCCTGTCGAGCTAGACCGCAAAATGCAGACGTTAAGTTGAATCTATCAAACAAACACTTACACAACGTCCACCCTTGTCATTTTTATAGATATATAAAAATTCACAACTTCTGATATTGTATGGCAATTTTGGAAAATCAGTGATCTTAAATAATATGGAAAATACAACTATGTGTGTGTAAAGACCATGGAAGTAAGCGTGGGCCAAAAAAGGAAAAACGTAGTGGAAGGAAAGGAAGGTGTGATACCGTATTCTCACCCCACTGGACCAATGCACTCCACAAGACGAGCCGTTGATTCAGATAGTCCAGTATTACAGGTCAGGTACAAGTCTCCGGTTCCCAATGCCACCCTCCATCCACATTGTGATTGTTTTGATCCTGGAGAGCAGTCATCAGATTGTAGAACCCAGAAGCTCCCTGTTGGTCCACTTGCATGTTTGTTGGGTGAAAATCAGGTTAACAGAAAAATAAATATAAGCAAGTCAATGCTATTTTGGAAGGACAAAAGTTTTTTTTATATATATCAAAATCAAACACACAAAAAAAATCAATTCTTGTTGCACAAAGTTGAATGTCTCTAGTATATGAACAATAAACAAATAAAACAAATACTTTGAATAATTTTGATAAAGGAGATGTGGCCTTTGTTTAACCCTTTTTGATCTGTTCTTAGCACAACTACTACAACCTTCGACATTCTTATTCTCAGTTGTAGTAATAATAGTAGTAGCGGTATTTTGATGTTAGCAGCAGTATTTCGCTTCTTCAGCATCAGCAACACACAGCGGAGACTTCCTTTCAATCTCTGATGTCTCTCAACTCATTCAAAGACAGTCATACCCCAAATCCTACTCTCCTGGTTTTCATTTTACTCAGCTCTTTTATTAAAAGAACTCGTCTCACGTGCTGCACTTGTGACATGTCTTTTTAGTGCAAACGTACTGACATACTACCAAAGTACAACCTCACTCCTCCGAGAATAAACAATTTACTTCTTCATCAATTGGTTTTCAAGGTTCACAACAAAACGTTATTGTTTTATCACCTTGCTATTAATTATTCTGACATTCTTTTGTAAACTACAGAGATTCTTGTTTAAAAAAACGATCTGATCAAGGCATTCTTAATTGTAACATCAATTCTTATCGTGTTAAAATTCATTTCTCTTTAAAAGTTCCAAATTATTAGTTACAGTTATTTTCCATTAGTAATTTGATATCCTTTGTACACTTGCAAAAGCATTGTATTTCTAAAGTAACATTTCAAAGTCTTTACAGCATATCAACATCTTGGTTATTCGAAGACACCTCTCTTTCACTTACTGTTTTCTGTTACATCCACCCTCATTACCACTTTAACCATTTCATCCCCCCTGCCACAAAGGGAGGAAGAAAGAAAAAGGGGAAGTTGGAAAGGAAGAAAGAGGAAGGAAAAACGTATGTTAGATTGGCAGACAGGAGAGAATACTGGTATGGAAGGTGGGAAGGGAGTTAGATACATTAAAAAAGATAAAAATGAAAAACTCCCATCCTTTCCCCCAACACCCTCTGTACCTTTCTGCTCTACTCACATGCAGGTCTCTTCACACCAGTGTTTTCCAGTGACATCCCCTGTAATCTATTCCTCTTTCTCTTCACTCTCCTCTTATGTAACCCTTTCTGTCTCTCCTCCTCCTTTTTTGTCTCTCCTCCACCTCCTCCTTTTTTGTCTCTCCTCCACCTCCTCCTTTTTTGTCTCTCCTCCACCTCCTCCTTTTTTGTCTCTCCTCCACCTCCTCCTTTTTTGTCTCTCCCCCACCTCCTCCTTTTTTGTCTCTCCCCCACCTCCTCCTTTTTTGTCTCTCCCCCCACCTCCTCCTTTTTTGTCTCTCCCCCACCTCCTCCTTTTTTGTCTCTCCCCCCACCTCCTCCTTTTTTGTCTCTCCCCCCACCTCCTCCTTTTTTGTCTCTCCCCCCACCTCCTTCTTTTTTGTCTCTCCCACCCACCTCCTTCTTTTTTGTCTCTCCCCCCCACCTCCTTCTTTTTTGTCTCTCCCCCCCACCTCCTTCTTTTTTGTCTCTCCCCCCCACCTCCTTCTTTTTTGTCTCTCCCCCCACCTCCTTCTTTTTTGTCTCTCCCCCCCACCTCCTTCTTTTTTGTCTCTCCCCCCACCTCCTTCTTTTTTGTCTCTCCCCCCACCTCCTTCTTTTTTGTCTCTCCCCCCCACCTCCTTCTTTTTTGTCTCTCCCCCCACCTCCTTCTTTTTTGTCTCTCCCCCCACCTCCTTCTTTTTTGTCTCTCCCCCCACCTCCTTCTTTTTTGTCTCTCCCCCCACCTCCTTCTTTTTTGTCTCTCCCCCCACCTCCTTCTTTTTTGTCTCTCCCCCCACCTCCTTCTTTTTTATCTCCCCACCCCCTCTTTTTGTCTCTCCCCCCACCTCCCTCTTTTTTGCCTCTCTCTCACCTCTCTCTTTCTCTTTTCCCACCTCTCTCCCCTCTTATTCTACTTTTATCTTTCTCTTTCTTCTCTCCCCACACTTCTTTCTTCCTGTCCTGTCTTTCTCTGCTTCTCTTTTTCCCCTTCCTTGTTTGTCTTCCTCTTCTTTTTTTTTTCTTTGCTAGAAAGAAAATCAAGCAAAAATGGAACTTTTATGACTTCATTAATAAAATAACCCTGTAAATCTTACATTTTCTTTTATAACCTTGTGATTATCTCTTTTCAGGCTCCTGAAGTGATAAGAATGAAAGATGAGAATCCTTACACATTCCAGTCCGATGTCTATGCATATGGTGTGGTCTGCTTTGAACTTATGACTAGTTCGCTGCCATATACACACATCAATAACAAGGACCAGGTACGGCTCTTTTGAAAAACATTGTAGTTTCTTCTTTGTATTTTTATTTTACCTTTTGCTGTTTTATTTGTTCTTTATTTTTTTTCTCCTCCCCTCTTTTAGATCCTCTTCATGGTTGGTAAAGGTCGTGTACGCCCTGATCCTACCAAATCCAGGTCAGACACACCAAAAGCTTTCAAACGACTGATGATTGAGTGCTGTAAATATGATCGAAACGAGAGACCACTATTTCCACAGGTATATATTAAGTTCTCTTCACTAACAAAAATAATGTTTTATATTATTTCTTTTTTACCTGGAATTAATCCAGGAAAAGGCTCGAGAGCCACTGTTAAAATGGTTATGACAGATGAAGTAAGCGATATAAATGAAAGAGGGGTAAGTAAGACGTGAAGATTGAGAATATGGAGAATAGATAATGATTGACCATGGACTTGAAAGGGGTTAAGATTATAGTGTTTTGGTGGCGCACTCTCATAAAATAGCAGTTCTTAAAAAGCTGAGTTCAGGTTACCCTCTTCTACACAGAGTAGGTTTAGAGGTTCTTATTTCAGAGATTTCCTTCTCTAAGACAAGTTGCTATCCAAAGCTAAAGATTCTTTTCCTTTTCACTTAAATGACCCTAGTTTGAGAGTTTACTATTTACCCATTGCTGGGACCTTAACAGGTGCTACTACCCCAGGTCAGAGTGGACCTGAGAACAACAGCAATTAAGAGGGGGTTTCACACACCTCAAAACCTCTCGATCAGAGGCCTTGCTGCTGCATGTAGTTTATCATTGTTGTAATAAAATACCCCCCCCCACACACACACACTCCCTTTTCCCTATGTGGACTTACTGATACACAGAACCATGGACTTGAATAGGTTAAGATTATATATAGTGAGAACCACATTCACCAGCATCTTGCTTTGGAGATTAGTAATGTCTTACTAAACTCTGTCTATCCAGGTGCGGAAGACAGAAAGGGTTACATAAGAGGAGAGTGAAGAGAAAGAGGGATAGATTACAGGGGACATCATAGAATGGATAAGAGAAGGAGGGAAACACTGGTGTGAAGAGAGCTGCATGAGAATAGAGCAGAAAGGGAGAACGACAAGGTACAGGGGGTGGGGAGTTATTAATTTTCCCATTGACTAACAAACTTGTATATTGTAACCCTTTCTCAAGGATACAACAGTCATCGTATCATATCTCTCTCTATCTATCTATATATATATATATATATATATATATATATAAGCTCTCTATACAGATCTAACACTTAATATTTTATATTTAGATCTTGTTGGATTATTCTCGGCATTTAGACTTGATATCATTGCCTTTATATACGAGTGTCATTCAATAAATAAGGTGAATTTTTCGGTATAAGGACTTCTAATATAGATAGCTTACTTTTTTCTTTTTTTTTCTTTTTTTTTTTTTTTTTTTTTTTTCAATGTAGTCTCCCAGCCAGCCTAGTTAACACTTTTCCCATCTGTGCACAAGCTTCCATATTCCCTCAGCGTAAAAATCTTTGGACTGATGTCTCAGCCAATTGCTCACAGCAATTTTGACTTCATCATCATCACTTTCAAACTTCGTGCCTCTCATGAACACTTTCAAGGGACCAAACAGGTGAAAGTCTGTAGGGGCAAGGTCTGGGCTGTAAGGGGGAGAGACACTGCTGGGACAACTCGACCCTCTTCTGTTTGTGTTCTACATTAAGCATCTTTGGCACCCACCGGCAGCTGACCTTCAAGTAGGCAAGGTCGTCATGGACAATTTTGTGTGCTGTCCCAACAGATAGGCTCAAAGTCCTTGCAGTGTAATCCACTGTCGCCCTTCTGTCAGACTGAATGAGGTCATTGACTGATTCGATCACCTCAGGAGACCTCACTTCTGTAGGCCTCCCAGGCCTGTCTTCATCCTCAACACTACTCTGTCCTTCTTTAAACAATTTAGCCCACTTGTAGACACTTTTTGGCTGAAACATGTGGCACCATACACAGTTGACATTCTCCTATGAATTTCAACTGGTTTGCACCCTGCAGTAACCAAAAACTTGATAACTGACCTGTTCAATCCTGGAGCATGCTTCTGGGTTGGCCATCTTTGTTAATCTCCAAAACTCTGAAAGTTTTTTTTTCAATCTGCAAAAAAATTAAATCCCTTTGAAAAAGAAGTAAAGAAAACAATTTTTCAAAAAGTAAGCTTCTATCTGTATTAGAAGTCCTTATACTGAAAAATTCACCTTATTTATTGAATGACCCTCGTGTGTATGGCTATATATATATATATATAAAACTGTTAGAAATAATAGAAACAAACATGAACATGGCTATTCACCATTGTACACTCTGGCCTTCTTCAGGTGATTGAAATTTTGAATTAAACCTCTTATTTCATCCACTGGAGTAGATTGTTCAAGTTCCACATGCCATGCCTCTTCCAGATATCTTAATATTAATTATTTTCTTTTAACTCAACTCTTCAAGTTTTTGTTTTATAGCCAGTTATTGAACTCACAACTTTTTGGATCAAGTTACTGGATTACTTCAACCAATGTTTTTATCCATTTGGCTGGTCGACAAAATGAAGGGTTCGGATCAAAATTCTAATCACCTGATGAAAGCCAGAGCATACAATGGTTGAAATGTTGTCAATATGGTAACACAAATGAGGACAAGTAAATAGTGTAATAGTTATTCGGATTTTTATTTTACCCTCTTTTTCTCCATTTTTTTTTTTTTTTTTTATTAAAAATATATTTAATATTTTGGTTTGATTTTCTTCTGTAGATCCTTGCCTCATTGGAATCTCTAAAGAGGTCACTCCAGAAACTGCAAAAAAGCCACTCCGAACCAACCTTGCGGCCGCAGTCATCTGACGATTTCGACCTGTTCAACATGTGTGCATCTCCCAAAACTCCTATCAACTGTCAGTACACACAATTCCAGTTCTATGGCATGGATACATGAGTGACAACAACAATTACGACAAGAAAAGGAAGCTGTAAAGGTAGCAGCAGTAGTTTGGAAAGAGTGTGTAGGAGGACAAGAAAAAGTCAAATGGCTGTTTGGTGTGGAGAAGGAGTGGGAGATTAAGAAAAGAAAAGAGTAGCACAAGTAGTGTGAGGAGTAGGGAGAGAAGAAAGGTATCACTATTATTATTATTATCTATCATTGTGAGAGTAGGAGGAAAGCTATTGGCCACTCCTAATTTATTGTCTATATTTATATCTTGCTTTTCTTTTCTCCCCCCCCCCCCCCCATTATCCTTATCCTGAATGCAAGTACTTTGCCAAATTACGTCATCTCCCACTCTCTAGCCCTCTTCCGCCCCCCCCCTTCACTCAATAAATCCCATCGTCCTCCCTTCCACTCCAGATAGCCATTTTTACCTGCCGGTCTCTAATTTGCTACATTTAGCAAGTATCTCAACTCTTGGAAAACAAAATAGGGAAACAAAACAAATAATAAAAAAAAACACAGTGGAAAAAAAAAAGAAGAAAAGGGAAAAAACAAAAAAAAAATTTTAAAAAAAAGCAATTTTGGGCAAACATATATAATGTTTCTGTGGGCAGTACCATGTCTTTCTTTCATTGGGAACTCTGGACATCCAAAGAAAATTGGAAAAAAAAATTTTTTTGAAAATAAATAAAAACTGCATGGATTTCCAAAATTGAAAAAAAAAAAAAAACTAAGAGAAAAAAATGAAAAATACTTTAAAAAAAAAAAGAAAAGAAAATGGAATACGAATTCACTATTTCTGGCTGTATAATATCTTGTTTCTTTCTGTCCTTGGCTGATCAGAGAGAGAGAAAGAGAGATCAAAAGAGGCAATAACAATGATTACTTTTTATTTTATTTTATTTTTTCTGCTTACTTGCCATCAAAGTTAGGCAGTTCTCGTTCACAAGAGGACAAAAGATGATGGCTAAACACAAAAAAAACAAATTGAATAGACATTATGAGAACATTGGAGAGAAGGTTTTTGTGTTGTGTGTGCGTGTGACTGAATGGTGTAAATTGGTTTCTGTTTTGATGGATGTCAAAAGCTGTGACGAGTCCCCCCTCCCCCATACGGTCCTCTCTACTTCCTTCACTCCCTGCCAGTTTTTTCCGTTTGCGTTTGTCTTGTTTTTGAAGAATTTTATTCATTCATAATTCATCACTGAATCTTTCATTATATAATATACAGCTAATATAGCATATATACATATACATATATATATATATATATATATATATACATACACACACACACACACTGTATGTGTAGAACTAAAATGGTAGATATCTATCAGCCAACAAGAACATCAACATCGCTAAAACATTTTGAGTATTTGTGGAGATATATATATATATATATATATATATATATATATTTCGTAATTGTTTTGCTGGCAAAAGTGTTGAGCATTTAAAGTTGGAAAGGGCTCTAACAAAAGGTGACGTAGGCTTTTGATCCCAGAAGATATCCAGTCTGCACTTATGTGGAACATCTGCAGGAAGGTCATGCCATCTATGCGGATGTCCTTCTTGACCGACCTGCAGGATACTTACATCAGTTTTGTGATAAAATTTGCCGGCCTGATGACAGGCTGAGGAGACATGTCAGAGTTGCACAAGGAGAAAGCCACTTTCAAGACTCTCCAAAAGTCTTTCGTGTGTCTCATATGTAAAAAAGATATGCAGGAGTGAGGCTGGTTAGCAGTCATCTGTGGGCCCATGACTGCTTAGTTCAACATTGAAAAGATGGCCACCTTCTGTAAAATAAGTGGCACACATATATATATATATATATATATATATATATATATATATCTCGTGTGTGTTATTCCTTTGCTTCCACATGAATGAATATTTGTGTGTGGATATGTATTCTGTTCCATTTGCAATTGGAATAGTATTGTTTGTGTAGCTGTCTCACCAGTATGGCTGCGTATTTGTATGTTTAAAATATGAGAGAAAGAGGCACATTTTCTTTTTCCTTTTTTTTTTATTTGTGGCTCTGTGATATACAAGAAAAGAGACGAACATGTCTTTGTATTTCACTCGAACTTTCTGCTTGTTATACGTTGAGTTGTGACAATTAAGTCCTTTTGTTTTAAAGTGACTTTTTTATTTTTTGTTAGAATTAACTTTGTTCCTTTTTATTTACAAATTTCTTTCCAATGAGAGAATCCTTCCCCTTTCTTTATTATTATTGTATACTTTCACTATAAAGTCCTCAAAAAGAACTGAAGAATGTTTGATTCTTCTAGAGCAGTGTTTTGGAGGATGGAATTGGTTTAAAAGAAAATGGCCGACCATGTTTTATTTTATTAAATTTAAGCAAGTATGAGCTTACTGTATAGGGGGGGGGCCTGTAACTTTGATGTAGAGTGCTAAAGAAAACAAAAATTGTCTGCTTATTTCATTCTTCTTTGTTCAGCTGTGATATTCTCTGAGAAATGCGGAAAAGAATAGGAATGTTTTGTTTATTGAAAGTTGGGGGTATTTTTGGATTACCATAAGCTGGAGTCATTTTCTATAATGTCTACAGATAAGATTTCTATGATGTCTACAGATAAGATTTCTATGATGTCTACAGATAAGATTTCTATGATGTCTACAGATAAGATTTCTATGATGTCTACAGATAAGATTTCTATGATGTCTACAGATAAGATTTCTATGATGTCTACAGATAAGATTTCTATGATGTCTACAGATAAGATTTCTATGATGTCTACAGATAAGATTTCTATGATGTCTACAGATAAGATTTCTATGATGTCTACAGATAAGATTTCTATGATGTCTACAGATAAGATTTCTATGATGTCTACAGATAAGATTTCTATGATGTCTACAGATAAGATTTCTATGATGTCTACAGATAAGATTTCTATGATGTCTACAGATAAGATTTCTATGATGTCTACAGATAAGATTTCTATGATGTCTACAGATAAGATTTCTATGATGTCTACAGATAAGATTTCTATGATGTCTACAGATAAGATTTCTATGATGTCTACAGATAAGATTTCTATGATGTCTACAGATAAGATTTCTATGATGTCTACAGATAAGATTTCTATGATGTCTACAGATAAGATTTCTATGATGTCTACAGATAAGATTTCTATGATGTCTACAGATAAGATTTCTATGATGTCTACAGATAAGATTCAAATTGGTATTTGATTGCAATTTTGTTAATCTCACAGTTTGTACACTATTTTATAATTAAAACAGCATTTCTTATTTTGGTTGTTCAATATCATTTGCAGTGTTTTTTCACTATCACATTTATTTATCATGTTTAAGCATAGATGGCTAAAACAGTTGTTTCTATTGATCTAGACATCTACAATAATTGTGTAGTATAAAACATTTACTAATATGACTACTACTACTCATATTACAATGAGCTTCAAATTTATAAATACTTCAGTATTTGAATTCCTTAGATGAAACATTGTCAATTATTAAACATTTTTTCACTAGTATTTCTTTCATCTGATTTCTGTTGCTTTTAATCACAACTCTAATATTGTTGCTCTGTGCTTGTTCGTAAGTGGCCTGGGTTTAAAATAATCTCACAACATGCTTATTTTTTGTAAGTAATTTATTTAAAACTTATCAACCTTTATTCAAAATATGATTATTTTAGATGATGTCCCAATTTCTTAACCTTTAATCTTTTAGAGATTTGCAAATAAAAAAATTCTAACCTGTCACTGCAAATGACTCAGATCAATGAATGATAATGTGTTTGAATTTTGTAGTTGTGTTGTCATATCCTGCTATGGCAACAGAAAATTACCATGACTAAAATTAGATAGTACAGTAGAGGAGCCTTGAAAAAACAATGCAGTGGAAAGGAAGATAGTGAGTAATGCAGGTTGAATTAAACATTCATTGTTTTTTTCATTTTTTTCTTTTCATAAAATTACTCTGAAAATGAATAGTGACAGAGAAATGACTATATCTACTACTAGACATAATCAAACAATATGTTGTGTACTAAAAGAATTGTATAATTTTATATTTTCAAAATTTGATACATGGAAATGTCACATGAAAAGAGAGGAGAGATTTGAGATGATGCATTTTGCCAATTTAAGGCTTCCTCCTCTTTTTCATGCATCCTTTCCATGTATCAAATTTTGAAACTTTGTCAAGATTTCTATATCCAATTTAAATAACTCACACACACAAACACATAAAACTTTATCTGAATGATATCTGCTGGCAAGCTTTTGTAGTTTAGTCAATAAATTTCTATTTGTGTTGAACAGGTTTCTGAGAATGCCAGTTGAAATTTTGTCAGGGTTTTTAGACAAGAAAAATGAAAAAAATTGGAGGTGGGGCAGACAAAATAGATAAACAATAATTTCATTTGAGACTAGCTTGTGATTCTTTAATCTTACCTCTACTTTTCTAAAAAAAAAAAAAAAAAACTATTATTCTACAGGTGAGAGGCATCAGCCTTGCAAATGATTCCAGTATTTGTTTTAAGCTTTGTCTTGAATTGTTGAATTAATTTGTGAGTTAAAATTCAAAGGTTTTTGATAAATTCATCTTTAAGACTGTTTTCTAGTAGATAGCCTGTAGCATGTTCTTTTTAAATTTTTTTGATATTTTTTTTTAAATTGTTTTATTTTTTAAAATTTAAGAAAAAAACTTTTAAAGCTTTCAAATAAAGTAATATCCTGAACAAAAGTCCCTCATATATTAGAATGAAAGTAAATATAATTTGAATGAAGGTGAAAAGGAGATTTATGTGAATGAATTTATTCAGTTCTTATAGTTCCTAAATTGGCATCGTCTAAATCAGTAATTCTCAACCACTGTGTGTGTGTCGCAATATATTGAAGAAATCACAAAGAAACACCAGGCTCAGGATTCACACTAAATAAGCTGCACAATTGTTGTTGATTAGAAACGTAAAAATAAAATAAGTTCATATTTGTGTGTGTATTTTTTAAAAATTTATTGTTTTATTTCATAACATTTTAATGTATACTCTTTAAAGATTTTGCTAAGTGTGCTCTGATATTTTCATTTACTCTTAGGTGTGCTGTTGCTTAAAAAGGTTGAGAAACACTGGTGTAAATATTTACTTTGACTGATGTCTGTTATTTCAATACATATAAGTAAAATGTAAGTTCTAGATGGTTTTATAGATGCAGTTGCTATTTTGTTCTAGTCAGTTTTTTTTTTTTATAATGTTTACCTCTTTTTCAAATTAGCTCTTTCTTCTGGCAATTCGTCTAATGCTACTTCTTGGTGTGATATAAACTGAAGCAAAGACAGTAATGTCTGTTAAAAATACAAGACTAAATTGCTAATCATAGAATAATTTTATTCACTTGTGTACACTGTAAAATTAATGTTGACCAAATTGGGGATATATGAATTCAGGTTTTTCTTTGAACATTCAATCTTTTTGTAAAGGATTTTCTTTCCTCTCATAACTTGGGCATTTATATTGCTTCCAGTTGCTTCTTTTTCTTTTTTTGTGTGTGTGTCCCAAGTTGAGCTGGGTTCACTTCTTTTATGTTGGTACACTCACACCAATATCATTTGAGGCCTAATTCTTTACTTATTGACCTTGAAATCAATTTCCCAGGTCGATCCTTACTGCTCCAAGGCCTTTTGTCATTCTGAGGTGACAGTATAAAACTTAGTTTAGTGTCTCTTCAGGTGAACCCACAACATATCAGGGTCATCACAGATCACCCCCTTTTTTTTTTTTTTTTTTTTTTTTTTTTAGATCAAGGTTTCTGATGGATTTAAAATTCAATTACTCCCTCCCCACCCATCCCTGGTATTTTCTGGTTTGAATCACAACATATCTATTAAGTAATTTTTAAACTTTATCAGCTAAATCTCTGTTGCCAGTATAGTTTACAAGAGTCAATCTAGACTTATCTGTAGTTTTCATATTCTTTGGACTAAATTTCTTTTTTCATTATTACTCTAAAATGAAAAATCAGAAATTATTTTTTCTTTAAATACAATGTGATGAAGAATGAAATTTCAAGGCAAGAATGTTTTCTTTTTGCTGTCAGATTAATGACAGTCATTTTGTTTCTCAAGTTAATAATGCCAGCCATTTTGTGTGTCAAATTAATAATGGTGGCCATTTTATTAAAAAAAAAAAAGAAATATGGTAATAATTTAACATAACTCACTTAGCTAAGATATCTTTTATCTCAACTGGTCAATTTTTTTGTGATTTTTGTCTAATTTTATTTTTAATTTGCACAAGGACAAATTGAAGTTTTATGTTTTTACACACTGAGATCTCTCTGCTTCTTCCTAGTTTCCTTCCTCCATTTACCACTGCTCAATCCCCACCCTACACACTAACACCCTCTCCATTTATTTTCAGCTGTTGAGTTGATTAATGGGGTTCACATGTTGCTAAATTTCTTATATATACACACACACACACACACACACACACACACACACACCTGCAAATGTTACAACTTAAGCTTTTTCTTTTTTATAACCAAGCTTATTCTTTATATTTTGTATGAACCCCACCTCAAGCCATACAAATATTTACTTTAAAATATCACACACACACATATATATGTATGCGTGCATATTATGTAATGTGTACACACATGAGGTATCCGTTAAATTATTAGTAATATTTGAGCGTCTTACTTTAATAAAACGCAGGCTTTTCGATGTGTATGCATTCAGAAGTATGTTTGTCAAAATATGTATGCAGTGTGCTAGCAGAGACAAGACTGACCGACAGACGGAGGGACAAAAGCAAGAGAAAGGGAAATGAATTTTAAAAAAAACAAAAATTTACTCGAGAAAAATCCCGGCTGTTGCATAATTCTGACAAAACAAATGCAAAATTGGAAAAAAAATTAAGAATTGCAAAAAAAAAAAAAAATGAAAAAAGAAAACAAACAAATAAACAAATAAATAAAAAGTGAAAAAAATTTAAATTTCCAAACATTTAAATTTTCTTTCCCTTTATACAATAAAAATGGAAAAAGTTAAAATGTGTAAGATTTTTGGGTGGGGTGTTTTTAAAAAAAAAAAAAAATTGAAAAATAAAGAAAAGATGGGGAAAAAAATGGGAAAAATTAAACTATGGAAATTATGTCAGTCCCCTCCCCTACCCCCAAACACCAAGGGAGATATAATGAAATTTATTTATATCAACTTCTACGGGATATTTCATTTTATATATTTCAAATAAGTTGTAAATCTCTAAAGATGTCAGAATGAAGTTCTGTAAAAAGTATTTCTTGTTATTTAGTGTTGCATTTTTATTTATTTACTTTTTAAAACAAAGGTGTCTGAAAAGTAACTTACTATTTTAAAAATGTTTTAATTATTAATAACAAGAATGTTAAGCCTTGTGTGAGTAAAGTTCCTTTACTCCACTGCACCACGTAGTTGTCTCTTTAACAGATTTGGGTATACCATAAAATGGTATTCGTGAAATTGTCAAAATTAAAGCAGTTTTGATAGGCTTAAAACATTTTGATAGTTGCTTATTTTATATACAGTATATATTATAATTTTCATTAGTTGTTAGTTAAATATTTTATTAAAGAAATGTCAACATTGCTTACTTCTGATTACTCTTGAACTGTGATCTAATTGCAAAGGTGGTTACATTTTTTATGAAGTCCTCAAGAGACCAGACTGTTAATGTATAACAAAATGGTTATTTTCAAATTGAAGTTTAACATGCAAATTAGATATAGGTAAGCCAGAAATACTAAATTGGGCAAAATATAAGATATGAATGTGTGGGTAGTTTAACAATTATCACCATAGAGAATGAAATAGGCACGATGAAGTCAAGTTCCAACATAACATATGTTCCCTTTCACACTAATACCCTTGAGAAAGGCATGAAACCATTACTTATTAACTGAAGCTTAAAGCCACATCATTCTCAAGCACAAGTTCTTGTATAATCAGTGAAGTTAAGCAACACTGAATCTGGTCAGTACTTAGATGAGTGACCGCTTGAGAATACCAGGTGCTCTAAGCTTGAAAGTGTGGATGGTGTAATGGATAATGGCTTGGAATTGTGAATTGGAGAATTGAGTCCCATTGGCCTTATTATATTCATTTATATGCAGATATACTAGGTAATGATATGAATCCACCTTCTTCCCCTAGCTATGGGTTAATTAGTAAGACTTGTAATATTAAATGTTATCTCCTAAAACTAAATTTTTTACGTTCTAAAAATATTTTCTGGTTTTAAATAACCTGCAAGGATAGAAAATGAGTCTGTCAATCCTCCCGAACTATATGCTAAATAACAAAATAGACCAGTCTCTGCCTTGGGTGGCAATTGGAAACAAAAGTGACATTTCTACTCCAAATCTGAAAAAGACAGTTGATATTTTTAAGGCATATAATGAGGAAAGTGGGCTTAGAGAATTTGACTCGAAGTGACAAAAATATGGTTCTAGCAACAAATATTAAGAATACCTTAGTGAGAACATGTGATTAATGAGGAAAAATTGATACTAAAAATAATATAAAACAATGGAGATGGCATTAGGAATTCACTATTTTTCACAAGATATTGCAATTTACAGCAATTAACTAAAAAGGAAGGTGTGGAGAGACATGATCATTTACATCCTAAAAAGACATAGCATAAAAAAATCTTGCTGAAGTTAAACCCATATTTATTATCCATATTTATTGCGCTATTAATAACTGCCCGTGACTCCCCAAGCAGTCATCCTACACTGACTGAAAGAGGGATCCTGAGGCATCCCAATGAGACAAGTGCTGTAGTAACCGACCAATTATTGTCACCAGTTTCATGCACACATGGAATTTCTGCTTTCAACAAAACTTTGTTTTCTCTCATGCACAGCACCACACTCAGTCTACTAAGATGGGCCATGATCAGTCTCTAATACCGCAGACATCTCAGTAGGGAAGTACTAATGGAAGTAAGCAATTTTTGTTAATTTCATTTCAAATTCAGCCTTGTAATAAATTCTGTTCAACTTTGTGTACAGAGAAATAATGTTAAAATTGCTTTTTGATGTGTTAATTGCATGCATGCAACATACATATAGTATTTCAAATTGATACGAATTATAAACAGTATAGAGTATTACACCCTCTTTCACATTAGTTGATACATTAATTATATGAAATGCTTAGGCAAACGGAACAAATATTGTGGGACAAAAATAGTATTATATAAATAATAATACATTGCCTCTGTTCCATAATAGTCGGTACATTTAGTGAATAAAATGTGTAGGCAAATGAAGCAATCATTATGGGACAATTAGTTTCTATTTTTATTTTGTTTTATTTTAAAGATTTAAAAATAAGTTTTTCTATAATATTTTAAATTATGCTATCAAAATCAACCATATTCTTTGAATAAAAAAAATTTCTGCTTCCCACTCACTCATTCCAAAGATGGTGGTGAAAACAATGTTAATGATATTGTGAAACTAATGACAGGATATTTCACCAATATGAAAAATATACCCGTCCTATATGATTAATCCTTTAAATGAAAGTCTAAGCTACTATGTAAATATTCTGAAAGTTAATATATATAAATATTTCTTTTTCTCCTCTCTCTCTCTCTTTCTCTCCTTGCAGTTGAAATTTCCTTTTTAAAGACTTTATAGCACCGATCTCTACTTTAAAAAAAAATGGAAAATAAACTATGCAACTTGTGCATGTAAATTTATCCGTATTAAAAAAAAAAATGAATAAATTTAATAAATAAAATTTCATTTTAGTTACTTGAAATTTCTGATAATTGGATTTTAATTTTAAAAAAAATGTTATTTTTCAGACATCTAATATTTCTCTTTTGCCATTAGTGTTGTTTGTTTATTTATTTTTTCATTTAATTTCTTTTCTAGAAAGCTTTCTTTAAAGTTTTCAACGTCAAATTCTTTTGCTTTGAACCAAATAAAATCCTTCCTGGAGATGAACCTAATGCAAGATTTATCCATCTGTCTTGTCTGCAAATTTTGTAAGAGGTGCTAAAAGATAAACTTGATCTCAAAATATCTTTTTATTATGTCAACTTGTCATTATCACTGTGCAAAGGAAACAACAAAGAAACAAGTTAAATAATCTACAATTGGAATTTGCAATACGTAATTATCTCCCTTTATTTTACTTTTTAATCATGAACACTAATAGTTAAAGGAAGAGTTTGAACAGCAAATGTGGAAGGTTTGTTAATCTTTATATCATTAATAAAGAGTTTGACAAAAATCTAGTAAAAACAGAGCCAAATCAAGCCTTATGAAACCTTCACTTTTCTAATTTCTTGTAAATCATCTCTGCTCTGAAATGTAATGTAAACAAATATAAACAATTTTACAGAAAGTTTCAGAGATTAACAAAATAGAATTAACAACTGACATTGAACATTATCTTTGATACTTGTATTTGTGTAAATATTCTGTTTTTAATTAAGCAGTTATATATATATAATATATATATATATCTACCAGCCTGAATATTTATGAGAAATTATTTTTAAAAAGTGTGTGTTTTTCAGCAGGATTCGAACCTTTGACCCCTAACAACATAGGGGAAACCATCAATTGATCTGTTTAGACTATGAAAACTTCAAAATCAAGTATGTAATTTTAAGAACTGCATCTGAGTCTACCACTTCTGACCTTCATAGCTAATGCCATTTTCATTAGGATGAATCTTTTTGAGTTTCTTAATATTCAATCAAGACAGATTCTTCCTAAGCACTGCTACTATGCGGTACAAGCTCTTGAGGAAATGCTACCCTGACAACTTCAACCATGATCTCTTCAAGTCTAGAATAAACTTATCTTTTCTATATATGCTTATAATTTGCAGTTATTGCTTCCTCTTACACACCTACAATGAATTCATTTCATAACCCTCTGCCTTGAGTTGTTCTTAGGCCTTGTATTGGCTGAAAAATTAGAAAAAAAATCTTTGCTTTTTAAAATGTTAAATATGTTTTAATCTTTTGGCATTCAAACCATGAGACTTTAAGGGCCGATATTTATAGGAAGGGTTTGAGCTTTTTGAAGGCTAAAGGGTTACAGCTGAAACATTTTGGATTGTAAGAACATGTTTATTGACTATTTTCAAAAGGGGCCACACCATTAATGGAGAGAACTAAGCCAGCTTGATAAGGCATTTATGAAAGGATATCAAGAGCAAATGCCCAGGAAAACTGACAAAATGGGTCTTGTTTCATCAGGATAATGCTACAGCATACAAATCCTTAGCTGTTGGCTGAACATGTATGGCTTTGAACTGGTTAATCACTCCTATCCTCCTGATTTGGTCCCACTTGACTATCATCTGTTCCCCCAACATGAAAAAACACTTGGCTGGGAGTAAGAATCAAAGTGATGATGATGTCATATCTTCTGTTGGTGACTTTTTTTAACCAGCAGAACGAATACCTCTTTACCAATAGAATCCAAGCAATGCAACCACAAGTGGAATAATAATTCTGGTGCAGTGGATATCGACTCAGAATGAGAAATCAGAGAGCCAAGTTCAGTTGAATTTGTTGCATTCAGTTATGCACAAATACCCTTGGGAAAGGTATTATTCCATTTCTTCTCTCTCCAGCTATGGGGTAAATAGCAATACATCAGGTTCTATAGCCTTGTTTAGCAGCCAGTCTACTGCAGAAAGAAATTGCAACCTACTGCGTGAACATCTTAGTCAGTCATAGATCGAAAGAGACATGATTGCTCAAGCATGTACCATGTATGGCATTTAACTGACTGTTATCTCGCCTGAAAGACAAATAAGTTTACGTAGGATCAACACCCCCCACCTGTAAAAAAGACAAGTTACAGAAGCATCGATGACCCTCCCCCCACTTCTTATCAATGGTGAGAGGTCGTTGATGGCCTATGCTACCCTGGGAGTCATGGTTTCTATAGGATATCATGACACTCATATTTTGAGAACTTTGTGCTTTCATCCTTGTCAACTGGCACTACAGAATCACAAAGAACGGTCCGAAAAAACTGAAACTGCATCACTTGAAGATTACCAAGAGTGGCAACAACTAAAACGGATATCATATGTAACTCAAAAGGCAAATAATGACATAATAAAGATGCTAACATTGGCTCACTACTCCGAATAAGATTAGGAAGGAAATCCCCTTCAGTAATGACAAGAGTGATAACTGTTACTGGACTGGATAATAAATATGGGTTTGTTCTCTCTATCTCTCTATCTATCCCAGTTTGTTCATATCTATCTATCTATCCTTGCTTTAGTACAAAAACAGCTGGAAGAGTGGCCGTTTAGGATTACTTTTGAGACAGGAGTGAATGATTGTGTCTTCAACATGGATACCAAGTTGAGAGCTGAGGCAATTGGGTAGGTCATTTACCATTTCCTTTTACCTGAAAACTTGTCTTAAAAAAGCGATTTTATAAATTTCAACCGAAAGCAGTACTGGCTGCTTGATCAATGAATTCCAAATGGGAAACAGCTATTATTACCATTAGGTTTTTAGATTTAAGCTATCACTTTCAGAAATTGATTTTTGTACTAAATTCTTTAAAAATTTAAAATTTTTTATGACTTATCAACCCTTTGAGATTTATTTAAAGCCTAACCATATTTTGTAGTGGGAGGGGATAATGATACAAGTCTTTCCACTTAATTCACTGTTGGTGGAAGAGGTGGATTATTTCTCAAAGATATTTGTAAGGAAGTGAATATAAACTAAACAAGAATTGTAATTGGTTCTCTGATTAATGATTCTGTGCCATTATCTATTAATTCACCTACAAATCTAAGCTTACAGCACCTGGTACTCACAAGTGGTGACAAAGTTCAATATTGCTTAACTTTGGTGATCATAAGGGAAACAGTGTCTCAATATGACGCAGCTGTAAGAATTGCAATTATGAGATTATGTTGGAAAGAGAATAGTTAACCCTCAACTTGAACATGTTTAGCTTGTAGTGATTCATCTAGGTGTACATGGTATAGCGAGTCCCAAAGTTCAGAGTAGTTGGAACTAAAGAATGTAGCTCATCAGAACATTTGCCATGAAAATAGCAATAAAATAGCAGGAGATTTGTAACATTTTGTCTGTGGGGGGAAAGGGGTTGTAGGGTGAAAATGAATTCATCACACACACTCTTTTAAATTCTATCAAGAACCACGATTGAGTGCTAAAAAGCTGCAGCTCAGATATAGCAGGAATATTCTATTTTTGGTCTAATCTGCCTGTTGTAAGGAAAAGGTATGGCAGGTGGTGTTTGGTACTTTCTAAAACACTACAGGGAACTAACCATTTTTTCAGCTTTCTTAGCAATAGATTGTATAAGGTAACCAAAAAAGTTCTGTCCGTTTTTAAAGGAAAAAAAGAAAATGCTTCACAGTATGTGTAACTTATGTTTAGTCTTCGTAGTAATCGCCATTGGCATCCAACACCTGCCAATGCGTCTCCAGCTTTTTAATAGTAGAACTTGAAGTGTTTTGACACAAAGGAGTCCATGAGGGCTTTGCGCAAGTCTGCTTCATTGGTGAAGGATTTCCCACGAAGATGATTATCCAGGGAGTGGAAGAGGTGATAATCAGATGGCGCAAGGTCAGGTGAATAAGATGGATGGCACAAAGTCTCCCACCCAAGTTGCTGTAAGGTATCCCTGACCACTTGTGCGACATGCTGCCTGGTATTGTCATGGAGGAAAAGCACACCTTTGAGATTCACCAGTTATGGCACCTTCTGGCACAATGCCTATTGCGCATGTTTCAATTGCTGCGAGTATAGGTCTCCAGTGACCGTTTGGCCAATTGGTAGCAGTTCATAAAGAACCACTTGACGACCTGTTCACCAGACACAAAGCATCATCTTGCGTGGGTGCATAGGCGGCCTTGCGGTGTGAGAGACAGCATTCTGGAGAGACGACCAATGTCTGGAATGCTTGAGAGTTTTGTACAGAACTCACTTTTCATCACTGGTAAGCACTCGATTGAATAAGGATGTGATACAGTGATGAGAAAGCAGTGATACGCAGACTGCCACTCGTTGTCCCTTGTGGACCTTTAACAGCGTTTGCAGAACCCACTTGCTCAGTTTGTACATCTTACCCAGGCGGTGCAGGTGAAGTCTGTTTCATCGGAAACGTTGAACTGTCTTGCAAGTTCACCACATGTTAGACTACTGTCCTCTTCAATGGCTGCCATTCAAGACCTGTGGTCATCCACTGTGAGGCTCATCATGGAGAGACAAATCTCCCGATTTGAATTTTCGATACCAACGCCTTGCAGTACGTTCATCCACAGCCCTATCCCCAAACGCTTTACATATGTGGTGACTTGATGCAGCTGCTGATAAGCCCACTTTGAAGTCGTAAAGCAAACAGCCCCGAACGAGATCTCTAGACATTTCCATCTTTCTCACAACTGTCCGGCTTATAACTAATGGCCGGGCACGGTGCACGTGTTTTTTATAACGTCTGATGTTCCTACTTCTGGCTGTCCAAATTTGAAAACAATTGCTACACGCATTTCATATATATTTCAACTTATTCAATGACTAATCAAAAAATGGACAGAACTTTTTTGGTTAACTTGTATATATGAGTTCCACTAGAAATCTGTGGTGAGTTTGTGTCATAATGGACATTCAAGATGAAGGACATTGAGAGAAGAATCATGCAATAGGGAGGTATTGTCAGGAGGGACAGATCTGCAGGAACTAGATAGTGAAGTTGGTAATTTTGGGTTATGAATGACTCAGGAACCAGTTTTCTTTTCACCACAAAGAATTGTTTTCACCAGGTTTGAACTCTATTCTGGTTAATGTGTTGACATAAGTTTAAATGCCTTATGATGTAAGGGCAGACTGAACCCTACCCTTGGTTGGGTAACCACTCTAGGAAAAGGATCATCCTGAATTTAAAACCATTCTAACGTGTGACATTGAAAGCAAGAGAAGTAGAAGAAAACCTTGAATACCTGAGAAGTCACAATACAACGCAAAAAAACTTTTCTTTTTCTGACAATGAAGCAGCTATTCACATGTGACAAGATGCCATTCAATTCCTATGGTACTCAATGTCCTTACTTTCAAATCATTCTTAATGCTTTCAAACATTTTGAAGATGTTGTGCGATCGAGTCTTAATGATTCTGCAAATTCAATTTGTGCCCGACGTGAGTCTTCATGAAGTAATGCCTCCAATTCTTCATCTTCAAACTTTTCAGCGTGTCAGAACGTTCTTTATCTTCAACTTCAAAATCTTATTTTCGAAGCATCTAAACCAGTTTTTGCATGTTTTGGACAGAGCATGGTCGTCATAAGTCTCAACAAGAATTTTGCATGCTCCAGTTGCAGATTTTGAATAAATTAGTGCAGTAAAATTCCCCGCAAGTACACTTTCATTGGCATGAAATCTGACATATTTAATGCTATAAAAAACAAAGTTGTTTCCACTTTGGCGAAATGACATACACCGAATTTCAAGTTTGCTTATAATCCTTCCTTCTACATGCATTTAGCCTTTGAGATTTGTAAAAGAAATCACTCAATCAGTGGTCAAGACTGAAGGAAAACTTATTCGCCCCTAACACCATTTCACTCGACCGACTTCATTTTCTTAATAGTCACCTTACATAAACATAGCATGAATCGCTGATGGAAAAAAAAATTAAATTTTAATTAAAATTTCAAACATGTTAGAAAGGATTTGAAAATTTTTAAAAAATGATAGCAACAAAATTTGATCTTTCCTCTTAATAATAGCATAAACATTTTGATGATAAAACTTTGTGTTTAAGTTTGATCCCTTTTAACATGATATGCTGTTTTTTTTTTTTTCTTTTTTGACAATTGAGTAAAGGTGCCTAAATTCTTAATGATTTTCTATTAAAAAAATGCTTGTGTAATTTGTTTTTTGATGCATGGTTAAAAGAAGTATGCATATTTTTTTTTTCAAATCTTTGGTTTTACTTTTCTTAAGCGGGGAGGAAATATAGGATAATCTTTTCCAAGTGAGCTTTAATCTGGGTGACAGAGACATTTTGGCTTCACTCTGGAAGCGTTAAATGTTTATACTGACTGTGACGAAAAGCCAAAAAGTTTTTATAACGTCATTGTAGGTTGTTCTAAGTAACTTGTGAATCTTCAGTGGCATATTTTGGGTTGTAAAAGAATCGGATTTCCTTTTTAATTGTGAGATTTTAATCGACCGCGGGTGAGTGAATCAATAAACTTTAATCACCCAATTAAGTTTTAATCGACTCAGTCGATTGGGTGAGTAAAATCTCAAAGGCTGCATGCATTATCATCTGAAACTATATGTACACAGTTCTAGTAATACTATGTTGGAAAACAGCAAGAACTTATTCAAGGTTATAATATATTTATATGATGGACTCTTTTGTCGATTTCGACATGAGGATCTAAAAACGTCATTCAGTTTTTGTTTGTGTCATATGTGACCCTTGAGGCCCACTAGTGACCTGTATACAAGTCTACATATTGGGCGACAGCAAGGATCTCAAGACATAGCAACAGGAACATTTACTGATGCCTTTCCCTGATGTCTTTCATCTCTTAACTGTTTAGACTGATTTCAAACTTTCTGACAACACTCTGGCACAAATAACTTCAGTTGTTTCTATCCAGGGTATCATGTTCAAAGTTAGTATTGAGGCACATCGACAGCTGAGAGATTTCTCTTTAGCTTGTCTTTATATCTTAATCATGGCTGTCCAACATTTCTCTGTCCACTGGTTCTACATGCGGACCTTAGGTATTCTGTCGTCACTCATCCTTGCAACATGACCAGCCCAGTGAAGTTGTGACTGCATCAAGAAAGTTTCAATTCCACCAATGTTACATTTTGCAGGAAGATCGGCATTGGACAACTTATCTTCAAAAGTATAGCCACAGATCATGTGGAGATCTGGCAGATTGATATGGGACTTATATAGGGATCCACAATTCTGAGTCATAAAACGGTGTGATCAAAAGAGCTGTTCTATAAATCCGTATTTTGATGTCCAATTTGATACGTCTTTCATTTCATAGGCAGTAATGAAACTTCCCAAATGTACTTGTAGCTTTGGTGGACCAATTTGTTATTTCATAATCAAGGGATGCATTTGCATTTATATGCAAATGACTTCATATACTTCTTATCAATCTGTGTAAGAGTGTCTGGTAATGGATGAACTATTGGAGGTTCCGATTTGGACTAGAAGGCGGCTGGCAGATTACCTCTGTTTTCTTTATGCTAATGGTAAAGCCAATAATGTATGCAACAGAGAAGCAGTTGATAAGTTTTCAGACTTCTTCTAGGGATGTTGCTATAAATATCGCATCATCAGCAAACAGCAGATCACAAATGATGCTCATTCAAAGAAGTGTTTTAGCTTTGAATCGCTAATGAGTGAAAAGACTACCACTGGTTTGATATTGAAATTTAACACCAGCGTCCATATCAACAAAGTTATATTTGAACAATATTGAGAAGAATACAGTACAGAGAACAGGGGCCATGGCACAACCTTGCTTTGAGCCATTTATAGCATCAAAAGAATCAGAATTCCTTATTGGATACAACAGCAGCTTTTATCCTCTCTGATCCTCTGATTCTTGTGACACATGGCACAAAGCAAGGTTGTGTCATGACCCCTGTTCTCTGCGGTCTATTCTTCTCAGTATTGCTCAAATATAACATTTTTGTTGTTCACTGAAGACATTTGGATTTAAGATCAAAAGATGAATAGGAGACAAATGTTCAGTATTTCAATCTGCATAGGAGTGTCTGGGAATTGATGAATCTGTTGAAGTTGTCTGACACCCTGAATCTTCTTTGGATGACAAAGAGGTGGCAGGAGGATTACCTCTGTTTTCTTTATGCTGATGGTAAGGCCAAAAGCTTTGTATGGAACAGAGAAATAGTTGACGAGTTCTTGGTTTTCCTCTAGGGATGTTGCAGCATCATCAGCAAACAGCAGATTGTGAATGATGCAAGTTCAAAGTGCTTTACCTTTGAACCGCTGATGCTTGAAAAGGTTACCACTGGTTCGAAATTGAAATTTAACACTAGTGTCCATCTCGCCAAAGGCATATAGAAAAGAATTGAGCAAAGACAACAAGGGCCATGCTGTTGCTTCATGCCATTTGTAAAATCAAAGGAATCTGAGAATTCCCCATCAGATACAACAGCAGCTTTCAGTCCCTTAGAAAAGGAGATTAGAACATTTCACATTTTTGTCAGGGATTCCAAGCCTTTTAGGAATTTTTTAAAGTACTTCATGATTTAGTATCAAAGGTCTTTGTGTGGGGCCTGAACAGACCTGAGCAAGAAAAAATTCTTTAATAAATAGGAAAGTTTTGTAATTTGCTTGAAGCATTGTGTATATTAGGTGTATGGTTAGGTCTTGAAGACTATCATCACAATGCGTTTGGTAAAATAAAGAAAGGTAAAGAAGGTGATGAGTATCTTATTTATTATTCATTAATATTTCGAAATCAAAATCTCATCTTCAGAATGGTAGGAGAGCTTGAAAAAAAATTGGCTATTTATAATTAATTCTGCTAAAGTGATAAGCAAAGTTTGATTAACAAAAATGATAAAAGATAACATCAGAATTTAAATATTGAAAACTTCATGTAAAAATCAGTCAATCAAGTGTCATACATGATACACACTTTGGGCAATCATGTCTCTGACTGGGCAGAAGATTATCCTGCAGTAGGTTGCCATTGCTTTCTGTGATAGACTGGTTGCCAACCAATATAGAACCCAATCTATCCTGCTATTCGACCCATAGC
>JBBBDQ010001421.1:0-422500 GCA_037127315.1 Ascarosepion bandense
ACCAAGGTGCAAAAGGTTATTGGGTGTGGAAGAAGCAAGAACAGAGGAAGGGAACAACAGATCACAATTGACATTGCATTTAAATTTTTACAGATTAAAGTTGGCAGGAAAACATGGAACCAAAATGGAGTTCCACTATGTGAAGTGTGAGAAAAGAACTTATGGCTAAATATTGTCAACTCAACTGTATACTGGTGAGACCTCAATGCCAGTCTAACATGTGTTTTCTCATAGGATCTATTCAACTTATACAGTGAGACAATTCTGAAAACCCTAGAAGTCCTGCCAGGATTCATTATTGGCGGTCACAATCTGAACAATATAAGGTACACAGATGATACAGTGCTGATAGTAGACACGGAAAAGAAACTACAAGACCTCCTACATATGTTTTCCTATGAAAACGAAAAGAAAGGACTATATATAAACTACAAGAAAACTGAATGCTTGGTCATTAGTAAAAAGAGGAGCCCAAAATGCCAACTACAAGCTGGGGATACCAAAATCAACCAGGTACAGAAATTCAAATACCTGGGAAATATTCTAACAGAAGGTGCGACACTGAGATCCAAAGGTGAATTGGCATGACTAAGGATTCATTCCAGAGGCTGAGTAGTGTTGAGAGGCAGGAAAATTTTGCTAGAAACAAAGAGGAGAGTACTTGATTGCTGTATGATGTTTGTTGTTCAGTATGGCAGTGAATGCTGGACAATATCATCAAAGATGGAGAGACTTGAAGCAACCGAAATGTGGTTCTACAAAAGGATGATGCAAACCAAACATGGTAAGGTTTTGGAGAGGATGGAAATGAAAAGGAAATTAATACTTGACATCAAGAAAATACAGCTGAAGTTTCTTGGACATGTTATGAGGAAGGGGGTTTGGAGAATCTGATACTCACAGGTCAGATAGAGGGAAAGAGAGACAGGAAAATAATGTGTAACACATTTGATGGGCTTGAGCAAATCAATAGCAGAGTAGAGCTTAGGAGAAATAACAAGTGAAAGGGGTGTTAAGAGCTACAAGGGATAGGAAGATGTGGAAGGCCATGATTGACTACATTTCGAAGGGATACAGCACATAGAAGAAGAATGCACTATAGAGAAAAGTTCATCTGAACAATTACCATGAAGGTATTTATAGAAAAGGCAAAGGGAGGCAGCATTACAATGGTGAGAAAGTGACTGAAATAAAGATGACAGATTGGGACCAATAATATTGCTGATTCTTCTTGGATTTTATGAAGGACCTCTAGATAACTAGCAGGAACACCAGACCGTACATGGCAGCGATATTCTAAGCATAACCAAATGGTAGATTTAAAGATATGAAAGAGACTCTGAAGAGAAAAATCATCTATCACAACATAATGAACCAACTTTCTTAGCAGCTGACCTAGCAATGGATTCAATATAGTCTTTCCACTTCATGTCAGCTGAGAGCTTTTGCCTAAGCAGGCAGGGTGGGTCACTCTCTTGGAGGTTGTTGGCCATGCTGATGAAAGACAGAGAAGGTTCTCTCAGATGACTAAGAGGACAGTTTAATTTTGGAGGTATTAAAATTAAGAAGCCATTCTTTGCCCCCAGTTAATAACAGACTGAAGGTTGTTTTGGATATCAGCTGCCATTTTGACCCTATCACACTGATCAGATTTACTATCAAGACAAGACTAGGGATATGTTGTCCTTATTTAGTACTGATCATTTGTTGATTGCCTTGTTTCCATGGAGTCTGTCTGCACTATCCAGCTCATCAATTACCATATCACCACATTCATGAACTCTTTAATCCATTAGGCTGTTATCTCAAATAACACATGAGGGTTGGAATGGCTACAATCTCTATCGAATGAATAAAGGGTTCAGTTTGAAATTCCCTGAAGGTTATTCAGATAAGCACCTAAATTGGGGGGCCGAGTTTGAATTCCATTTGAATTCCTTGCATTCATTTACATGCAAATACCATTGGGAAAGGTATTAATTCATCTCTTCCCTCCAGTAATGGGTTAAATAATAGGACAGATTGGGTTCTATAGCCTTGGCTGGCAACCAGTCTACCGCAGAAAGCAATGGCAACTTACTGAGGGATAATCTTCTGCCCAGTCAGTCATGTCTCTTTCGAGACCTGATCGTCTAAAGCTTGCATCACATATGGCACTTAACTGACTGTTGGATGTGTGTTGTGGTGCAATGGATATCGACTTGGAACGACAAATCAGAGAGCCTAGTTCGAATTCCAGTTGAATTCCTTGCATTCACTTACACACAAATACCCTTGGGAAAGGTCTCTTCCCTCCAGTTATGGGTTAAATAATATCGCAGAAAGCAAAAGCAAACTACTGCGGAATAATAATCTTCTAGTCAGTCATGTCTCTTTCGAGACATGATCGCCCAAAGTGTGTATCACATATGGCACTCGACTGACTGACCTAATGAGAGCTAAAAACATTGTGACGATGACAAAGATGACAATGATAGTCCAATTATAAATAATGAACCTAAACTTGACATTTTGGTTAGCTTGCCATAAAATAAAAAAGCTGCATTATTTAAAGCAAGATTTTAGATTTTTCGATTAGTAAATATATTCGCCATACATTAATTTCACAAAATCGCGGAGACCTTGAAGGAGGAAATTTTTTTTAAAATTTGAAACTTTAGAAATTACTTAATGAAAACAATTCTTGTAAAAATTCTTTATTAATGGAATTTTTTTTATTTCTATTCGGACTATATATTTTAATTTACATTTATAAAAGCAATTAAAAGTTTATCCAAATAAAAAATACCATAGTTTTATTGCATTTTTGTTGTCGCAATACAAAGCAGATTTTCTAAAAATGAGCCGGTATTGAAAAAAAGGAAGTTGATTATCATTTCCCAATGGCTCCTGAATTTAATTAAAATTAGCTATATGGGCGGACCTAGTCGCATTTTTCGACATTTCTGGAAATGAATTAGTGGTGAGTAACAAATGTAAAATTAAAATATATATATATATATATATATATATATATATACGAATATTTACTAAAAATAATTATTTCAAAACTGATTTCAGTCAATTATGAATAAGTCCTGAAATTTTCATCAAAATCCGATAATTATTTGATTTTTGCAAGAATTTCCAAGTTAATGTCTTTCACAGTCAAAAGATGCCTTGCGTAATATTACGTTTTGATGGAATAAACTCTGCGTCAATTTAGGTCTCGCACTGACGAAAGGAAAAAAAAGATTTTCTACCACAAAATGAACTTGTTAGAAACAATTTAAAATTTTTTAAAAAATAATTAAAAAATACTTTGATTTATCCTCTTAATGATAACAATAACAAACATTTTGCCGAGAAAACTTTGTCTTATTTAGTTTGAGGCCTTTTCCTTCATACTATACTGCTCCCCCTTTTTTTATCTAAATCAGTAAGTCAATCATAAACCACGGCTTCAATAAGTTTAATCCACATCAAGTTCATCATATTTGTGGTTTTGTGCCTGACTAAGTTAAGCTTATTAAATATTATCAGGTGCCTGGTTAGTGAGTCTATTATTTTAAGTCATTTGTCGATGTTTTGAATTCCATTTTCATAGTGCCCGTGGCCTTGTACCATACTTGAAATTTGTAAATATCATGTCCTCACCCATAAAATAAGAGGATGATTATTTTGAGAAACTATTTGTGGATGTAGTGAGCTTCTTTCTCAATATGTGCTCTGATCTTGTTTCAGACTTTATCAAACTTAAATAAAAATTCATAGAGTCAGTAAGTATCTTAGCAAATTAACATAGGGCACCAGTTAGAAATATGCAACCATCACATTCATGATGCAGATCTAAAATCATAAGTTGCAAACAGGATTTTCAATTATGCTGAAAAATGCTCATATTAGGTTTTGGGTTGGTACTTTAACCACTCAGTTACTATAGCCATTTTTTAATGTTGTTTGTTATTGTTTTTTCTACTTGGTCTCTTCAGGTCAAAAGTGAACATGTCTTGCTCCAGATTTCTTTATCTGTTAATTGTCATTGTAAGGAGGAAGTTAGAAGTGTTTTTCACCCCCAAAAGCCTTGGGTCATGACTAAAATAGTCACCTTAGTAACAGTAGTAGTAACAGGTCATTCGGTCAGGGTTCTGCCACTCCAGAAAGGAGAGTAGTATGAATTAGGTCACTGGGTCAGGTTCTACCCATCCCAAAAAGATATTAAATAGCCTGGTAACTATGGTTACAGTGAAAAGAAAGAATCGTTATGAATCTGTTAAGTCAACAACACATAAAAATACAATTTTAGTTGGAATAATGCTGAAGGGAGTGAATTAAACTGTAACGCAAGATAATTTTATACAGAAAGGAAATTTATAACACACAAAAATATTCAGTAAACACACAGGAATAAGGTGACAGAACTATAATATACCTGACACTAGAACGGGTTCAACTACATACTAGTTTCACACAATATTCACTGGAAAATAAGAGGTGAGTCTATCGAGGAAGATGTTTGGAGGAAGTTTAGGCGGAATGGAAAAGGGGTCATTCAACTCAGCTAAAGATTATATATATATATATATAAACTATACACGGCTAGAGTTTAGTCAGTGATTAACAAAACAATCTTTACCTTTCATGGCAGCACGCGGTGTATTCACAGGATATTGAGGAAGGTTTTCGTGTGGAGAATTTCGGCAGGTAGCTTGATGGAAAGTTCTTTCGACGTCTTGAACGAATAGCCGGAGAGAGGTCACGCCTGATGGGTAGCCCAACAACTCTGGGCTTTACTATTTCTTCCCTTTTATATAGAAACAGAGGCCCTCTCTTTCTCTGTTTTTTTTTCTTTCTTTTTCACTGTAACCATACTTACCAGGCTATGTAATCTCCTTTTGGGAAGGCTAGAACCTGACCCAATTCATACTACTCTCCTTTCTTGGGTGGTAGAACCCTGACCGAATAACCACTTACTACTACTGTTACTAAGGTGATTATTTTAGTCAAGACCCGAGGCTTTTGGGGCGAAAAAAGCTTCTAACTTCCTCGTTACATCATGTTGTCATGAATTTTGGGAAAGATAGTGGAGTAGTTTCTTGTTTCCTTCTCCATTGTTTAGAATTCAATTTCCCTTTTGTTAGACTAGATACCACTCTATTCTAGCATATACTCGCTTGCTTCTGGGTCACATCCCTACTTATCATAACTTGTTGTTCTGCTATTTATTTAATCCATGATAGGTGAAGGTGAAGAGGTGCGGTAGTCATGATTTCTCAAGTACATTTGTTAACCTCTTCAAATTAAGTCCTTATCTATCACCTTATCCTCATTATTCACTTCCTATCACACACCTCATTCATCATTACCATTTTAACATTATCAAACTTGAGTGGCTCTCGAGCCATCCTTTGCAGATTTCTTATATAGAAAAAATGGACTAAGTGGCAATTAAATGTTGTATATAAAACTTGCAAAATATCATTGAACGCTTTCCCCGAAAAAAGAAAAAAATTCATTAATCATAGTCCAAGTCTTGAGTTATATATTTGAGGACGATAGAAAATTTTGACTAAGAAGAAAGCAGTGGCAATAAAAAGTGAAAGGCCGTTTGGGTACAGGTCGGCTGTCTCCAGCTTATGTACACTGGATTAGGACTGTGTGTCAAATGGTCGGGGAGTTAAGGTCAAACAAGCCAACAAGGAATGTATGTGCGTAGGTGGGGGGTACTGATAGGTGTGAATAGAACTAAAAGGTGATACATAAGTGAAACGTGTGTATAATTTTGTTCCGTGTACCTTTCCTTTTTGATACCATGTCACAGGTTAAAATGGATGCTTATTAAAGGAAAATCTTAAAGAAAGCCTCTTCGTAATTTTGTAAGATAGATAGAAACTCAGATCGTATTGGAAAGATAATTTGTTTTTTCTTTTTTAGATTTAACTCAGCAAAAAAAAAAAAAAATATATTCTAAATTTATTTTAATCAAACTGTTTTGTAGTAGGGTTTTTAATTTAAAACTACACTGCCAAACATGTTTTTTAATTTAAACGTAAATCTCAGAGCCTCTCTTTCAAGTTCATTTCAACATGTCGGCCATCATCTGCTATATGAACGCACCTCTACAATAAATAATCAATTTCTTAATGTCTTTTAATTACCATCAATTAAATTCCCCAGATCACAAATATTTACAGAAATAATTTTTTTTTATTCAAAATAAATGAGAGCTGTTCAATTTGACTTTGATATGTTAAGTTTATTTTAAATTAAAAATTCATTGTAAAAAAAAAAAAAATTAATCCGCCTGCAAACCAAAATAAAAAAAAGGGAAATATGTTTTCTTAAATTCATATTTTGCGGCTATTTCAAAGTTAAGCATTAAACATTATTTTATTTTTAAGTAGCACAACACAGAAAAAAGGTAAAATACAATAACTTTCTTAAATTGTAAGTTGAAAAATTACTTGAGTTATTTGTTTACTTCTTTATTTCAATATCTCAACTTTTTTTTTTTCAGCGCAGTCCTATCAATTGTTATTTGAACTTTCCGGTTACAAAAAAAACATTTTGAAAAATTACAATATTTAAACAAATTTGTGGGGGGGGGGGGTCAGTTTCTCATACAACGTTAAAGTAAATCGATCCTCCATTTTCAATTCACTATAAGGTTGTATGAGAAACTGGTCACCCTCCTAAAATTGTTTAAATATTGAAATTTTTGCAATTTTTTTTTTTGTCTTTTGTAAAGTTTAAGGTGTAAAAGAGAATATTGCACTGAAAAAGTCCCAAAAATTTGATAATGAACAAATTTACAGGTGGCGGTAATGTCGTACCGGCGAGTGGTTTCAAAATGGAGGCTCGATTTATGAACCTTGTATAAGAAACTGATTCCCCCCACCCCGAAAATGTTTAAATATTGAAATTTTTCAAATTTTTTTTTGGTCAATCGTAAATAAAGGAAAGCTAAGGGGGTAATCGATAGTACTGAACTGAAAAAAGTAAAAAAAACAGGTCCACCGACGTGTGAAAATAATCGTTTAAACATTAACTCTGTATTAAAATGATAGTAATGTTCACCTATTTAGTACAAGTTGGTAAGAAGAGTTCTTAATAGTCCTGTAGAGCAAAGTAAGCAATAATGTATGAAAAAAAACAGTAATGACAATAAAGGGTGTATGTAGAAGCGGGGATAGTTGTAGTTGGAATATTTTTTAAATGTGACTGCTCAGTTAAATGTCCGTTTCTTTGTCTTTATGTAGCTTTTTTACGAAATACTCTTTGAAGAAAGATAGGTACAAAACAAGGCAATATACTGAAAGCATTAAACAGTTAATGTTACTGTAATTTGAAATTTTAATTTTCTAAAAGTTTTTTGCAAATTTGAAACCTTATGGAATTAACTGTATATCTCTGTATCTACAAAAGAAAGTTATGTTATTGGATATCTCTCTAGATTGTGTGAATTCGCAACCAAGACTATCCCCAGTGAAGATTAGAATTTGAAAGAATCAGTGTAGTACTCTGCAAGTTGCGTAGATCCCTTGTGAGCTTGTAGAATCACTTTTACATGCATGTACATACTTATATGCATATCGCCATGTACGCACGTATACACGCATATACCCACATACTCTTACGTTAGTACTGTACGTGAAACCCCTTTTTTCCCCGCGCTTTATTCAGAAATATATAAGCTGATGTTCAAACGTGCTTAGGCCAGTTGGATCCTGCTTTTCGGAGCTAACAGTCCAAATGCCTTTAAGTTCCTTTCCAACTCACTGCGCTAATTGCGTTCAGCAATTATTTACACCAAAAATGTTTCTCTCTCTCTTACAAACATACTTCACTACATATATAATGATATTCAACTACTAATTAGTACAAACATCGTATTTCCTTTTTTTCAGGAACTCTTCCAGTATGAACAGTGATACATTTTCTTCAACATCCAAGAGAGAACTTTCTCCACTATATCTTGCATGCACAAATTAATCAATCCTGTAACTATGTTTAAATACATTGTTATTCTTGTTACATTGTGCTCCGAGTTATTTTTATTATAAATGTAGTGGGTTGGACAACCAGTCTACTTTATAATGGTGACTCCACTTTCAAATTACTATCACGACGTTTGAGCTACAACAGATGGTAACATGTTGTCCAGTCCATAACAAGCTCAAACTCTTTATCACCTTGAAGCTATTGGTTTCTAAGTTAATGTACATCAATCCATTCCATTTGCTAGTGGTGCGTAACCAAACTAGTTAAGGCGTTTTTATTTTTTTCCCCACATTCAGTCAGTTAAGGGCCATACATGATACACACTTTGGTGATAATCTCTCGAAAGAGACATGACTGACTGGGCAGAAGATTTTCCTGCAGTAGGTTGCCATTACTTTCTGTGATATTCTGGTTGCCAACCAAGGCTATAGAACCCAATCTGTCCTGATATTTAACCCATAACTGGTGAAAGAAGTGATTGATTAATACTTTTTCCAAGATTATTTGCACGTAAGTGAATTCCCACATGAAGCAGGTGTATGAGAAGCACAATCAAAAGTTATTTAAGTACTTAAAACAGTCTACTTTTATTATTTTTTCTTGGGCTTCTCATTTAAACTGTCGGACTCAGTGCAAATTTACTGTTTTAACACTTCCGCATCTAATTACAGTTGTCAGTAAATTAGTAGGAATATATACTGGAACCTTAGTTTGAAATTTACCTCCAAATATAGTATTTTCAGTGAGCCTGTAATTGGATATTGGTCATTTTCCAAGTGAAGTGTGTTGTATCTAGTATGAAAGTAGTCTTGGAATTTCAGAACTGGTCTAACTTTGGCTTAAATTGAGCATTTGCCAAATTATGTTCATTTGAAATTAATCAAAACTCACATGTTTAATCATTTAGTTTTAAACACTCAGTTCTGAAGAGTTAACATTTATTTTGCTTTTTTTTATTCTGAAAGTCATTGGAATCGTGTTGAAATGAATAAGTGATAAACAGGCTTAACTTGACATTCTTTTACAAAATTCCTTTATATAAAGTAGATTTTATGGGCTTTACAATCCAAAGTTGTCACATGAGCACACTTTTTGCCATGTTTTGTTTGTTTATGTCTCTGTCCTCCCTAACTTTTGAAAATTTCTAACAAAAAATGTCCCCAAACAATTTTTCTGCTTTTTAATGCAACTCACAAATATTAGAAAGATTTAAATTTGCAAAATGTAAGAACATTGTTCAAGTTATTTAAAATGTACTCTGTTCATCTCATATGTTGACTTGATCATTGTTCACTTTTGCCGACGTATGACAGGTACCAAATGTTTTTGGCATATTTATCAGAAAATCATGAGGAAAGCATTTATTCATGTTTAGTGCTTTTTTTTTTTTTTTTTTTCATTCTTGTGTGCTATTTTTTGTAGAGTTGTTTTTTGTGTTCTTTGGGTACGTTGTTGTGTTTATGTTTTTTGTGTGCATCTTCTGTACATTGTGGTTTCTGTGAATATTGGCTCTGAACAAGAAATTGGCAAGCCAAGTTTGAATTCCAATTGTATTCATTGCATTCACTTATGTGCAAATACCCTTGGGTAAAGTATTAATCCATTGCTTCTTCCTCCAGCTATGGATTAAATAGCAGGACAGATTGGGTCCTATAGCCATGACTGGCAACTATACTGCAGAAAGTAATGGTAACCTACTGTGGGAAAAATCTTCTGCCCAGTCAGTCATGATTCCTAAATGTGCATAATGTATGCCACTTCTGACTGTTTTGTTTTGAGTTTTCCTTTCGTTTTTTTTTTTTTTTTTCTTTGGGTGGTGGTGGGTGATTTTTGCACTGCCTTCTCCAGTTTGAAATTCAGTTTTCTTTTTTAGACTGCTCACCACCCAAGCTTAAAGAGCTCAGTTTACACTTCTTTTTAACTCTTAACTAGTGGGGAGGAAGAAATGAATGTTTGCCTTTCCCAAGAGCGTTGGTACAAAAGTGAATGCAGCAGACTGGCTTGGAATTTGGATTCTGTTTGCAAATTCCACTTTTTGTGCTGATAGCTGGTACACTACCTTCACATCATGTTGTCACTGTTATCTTTACACAAAATGAGGATCTTTTGCTAATTGGCCAAAAAGAAATACAGTTTAACGTGTTAATAGACTAATGCTAGCATTAGCTGTTTTGTTTATAAGGAAACATTCAGCATTCATTGACTGAACAGCCAGTACTACTTGAGGTGAACTTTTCTTTACCCACTGGTCACTGAGCTGAGATCAAAATGTTGCATCTGTTTTCTTTGTCTTTAGATGAAAAGATTAGATAGGAATATTAGCCATTTCCTTATAAAGAGCCATTCAACATTCATTGATTAAGCAGTCAGTGCTATTATCAATTGAAATTTATAAAAACTTTCTCTTAAAACAGGTTTTCAGAAATGGTCATTAGCATATCAGCAGCAGACCTGGTGAAGCAGAAACCATGCTGTTTATTAGAAAAAAGATTGTGTGCTGTGAGATGTTGAACCACCTTGGTGTTGATAATCGTCTCAAACATTTTGACAAAAATTGGTAGGAGGCTGATAGAGCGAAAAAAACATTTGAGTTTTTAGTTTGATTTATATTATTTACACTGTTCAGACTGTTGTCCTTGTCTTTATTGCCATGTTTACAACGTTTTGGCCATCAGAGGAGTTAATTCAGTATTTGAAATTATATGGGAAAGATAATTCAGTATTTAGCATTTGAAAGGCAAAAATTAAATTTTATTAATAAAACTGGAAAAATAAGCCAGAAACTTAATCTCTTACCAGATCAAACCCAAAATCTAATCGGTTCATGCCAGTCATGAGGCCAGTCATCCCTGAAAGTTTCATCCAAATCCATCCTTCAAGTTTTGAGATATCTTGATCACAGACAGACAAATGCAACCAAATACAATACCTCCACCTTAAGGTGTAAGTAATAATAATTAACAAAAGGTAATAAGGTAATCAATAATGAGTAAAATGTTAACAAGTAACGACATTCAGATTTACAATTATTTCTGTTAGAATAATTTGAAACATAAACATTACCACCCACCCAATAACTGTCAGGGTAATACAATAGATCTTGCTACCCATAATACACTATTGACCAGCATATATAAATAGTTGAGCCAAAACATAATACACATGGCCTGAAGATTGCATTGAAGTATAACACACTTGCTACTTTTTGTTGACCTCAGTGTCCACTTTATAATTATATATACTCTCTCTCTCTCTCTCTCTCTCTCTCATATGTTGAACAGTTTTACTTATAAATATGGCATACTTTAAAACTATAATTTTATCATGTATTTTTAAAATCTCATTTCAGGTTCAAGAATTCATTGATATGATTCCAGAAGGCGGTGGGATCATGGGTCATGATTTTATTCTACTGCTCTGGAAGTGTCTCCTGGATGACTGGTTTGGGGTCGGTGCCACTGTTTATATTGTAACGCCCCGCATTGATGCAGAACGCCTCTTCAACATCTATCTCCTGATGATACGTAACAAGGGCACCGGTTTCAGTGTCACTTTGCTAACCCCCGAAAAGGGTGCAGAAAAATTCAGCAAGGTCCTCGAGACAGCAAAGCATATGATGAAGAAGACTCGGACATCACGTCACACCCTGCTCGTTTCCGATGTCAGGCGGGAGTGGGTGAGCAAAAAGCTTGCCATCAGGCATGAGGAATTCTCTACCAATTTCATAGCAGCATTTAAAGAGCACGAGGCCGAGGTACTGACGACCACGGCTTACTTTCATAAGAGCCACTTTCACTTTAACCAAAAGGACACAGTAACATACAATAAACTTCCAACGTCGGAGTTACGAAAAAATTACCTTCTTCCATTAGGTTTAGGGGAGAGAACCTTCTGAAGGATTTGATTAGGGGTTCTTATTTTCATTTTATTTCTTTTTTTTATTTATTATAATTTTTTAAAATTTAAATGTCTTTGAAGAAGAATGGTGACTATTATTGAAATTTCAAGACTTAAACATTTACCCTTGTTCTTAAGTTTTAATTTTTTTCTCTTAGTAATTTTATACTTTCTGAATGTAAATTTCTAAATGTTTTGTGATGAGAGTAAAAAAAAATAAAACAATTCTTTGTGTGTGTGTATATATATATATATATATATATATACACACACACACAATGTGCAGGGCACAGCAAAAGTAACAACCTTTTTTATTGAACAAAAAATAAATTACAGTAGTTTTAAGATGGCTTAAGATTAACTATTATTAAGATTAATGTAGAAGTATGTTGAATAGTTTGTTAAAGTGTTGTTGTTACAGTCCAGAGTCATATTGAACATGAATTGGAGCATTTTGAACAATACTTATATTCAATAAAATAAATAAATGAAAAAGGATGTTTATATATATATATATATATATATATAAAATAATGTACAGGGCACAGAAAAAAGTAATACCCTTTTTTTATATAACTTGTATTGAACAAAGATAAATTAGATTAGTTTTAAGATGGCTTAAGATTAACTATGGCTTATGCATACAGGAATTGTTAAATCTTAATTTCATACTGAGGTGGATAGGATTACATGGAGCAATTGCAATGCCATTATGATAATTTTCTTGTAGGCTCAACTAGATCTTGTTTACAGGTGCAAATCGAAAACAATTCCTAAATTAAAACAAGCAATTGCCAATAAATTTTCTGCAATTGGAAATGTGTTGAATGGCTTGTAGAAGCATTGCTAATAAGGTTCAGCATTGTATTGAACATGAAGTGGGGCATTTTGATAATTTGTTAATCGTAACAAATCATTTTTTTTATATGACAATACTTATAAATTTTTTTAAACTACTCTAATTTATTTTTGTTCAATAAAAGTCAATAAAGAAAAAAGAGCATTACTTTTGCTGTAACCGTCTGTCTCTTTTATATATATATATATATATATATATATATATATATATATATATATATATATATATAAAATGTGGCATCATTGATTTTCCTGAATCCTCATTTGATATTTTTTTAATGTCTTCAGTTGACATGCCTTGTAATCGTTTCCTCACAAACTGTCTGCTTAAATTAATGTGCTGAATAAGCAAACATTTTTAAAGTGTAATTAACAAAATTCCTAATTACAATAATACAAATAAATCAATGTAATACAAGCCGAGCAAAGTAAAGCAATTATAAGACAATAAAAAAAAAGTGTTTGTTTGCAAACAAGATACAGTCAAAGCAAGAAATAAAAATATTTTGTTGACTAAGAAATCCCAGCATCAGCATGCAGCTGTAGGATTTGGGGAGTGGTGGGTTTAGCAACCATTCCTACAGATTAGAACCAGTACAATGGAAGTGAACAGCTGTTTATTTTTTGGGTAAGGTGGTAACATAGAATATGGGGGGGGGGGCTTTTTTTTCTTCTTTTTTTTTTTTTTGTAATAAACATTCAGAAATATAACAAAATTATTAAAAGCAATAGTCATTTTCAGTAACTTCCAGGTGGCAATATTCAAGAAGGAAGAATTTTGGGCAGGAATAATTCTTGCAGATTAGTATTCACTCAATCTTCCTAGCATCAGAATTGAAAAAAATATCCATTTTTATTTATTTTTTTTGGTTTTAACATTCTAGAATAGTGAGTCCTGTTCATATCAATCTCTGATTTTTAAAGAGTTATTTGTACTTGTTTGTTTATAAATGTCAAGTTTAAAACTGTTTATGCCATTAATTACTGTAGACTACAGATGTTGTACTTATCCCTTGATTTATAAAAACATTCAGTTTTTCAATAATATAAGCACAGTTTCAAACTTGACATTTGTAAATAGGAAAAAAGTACTTTTAAGAAGTTGGAGATCGATTTGACATTGTATTTATATTATGAAAAGCCCCTCCACTTCTAAAATGATAAAAATCAATTTTTTTTATTCTGACAAATATCGTGGGTAGAGAAAGATATAATAAATGTTAATTAACAAAAATTGTTAAAAAAAAAATTTCCTGTTTTTTATGAGCAGATCAGTTAATCCCTATTTCCAGAAGTCCTCAAGTAGTGTGACCTCTAATTGCCATATTTCTATAAAAGAATGTATAGCTAACAACAGCCTTCAGTGATACAAGCCATTACTCTTTTCACTTGCTTTTCCCATAGTTTTCAGTTAATCTTGATGTACATGATGAATCTGGTTTTACAGCCATTTTGTTGGTTGTGATTTGGAAATCTCTAAACCAATGAGAATTGATAGTGAGGCAGATTAATTTTCAGTTACCTTGACTGCATAAAATATGAGGATTAGATTACTCAATACCATGTCCTCTGATTATTTGGGAGGAGGATGGCAAATGCAGGGTCACAGACTTGAAAAAGTTGAGAATTTTAGTCTGAATAAATATGCAAATAGAAAACAAACAAAATAAAAATGTAAGTAAGATGCTTTTTATATGTTGAGCAAGTTCAATACTTCTCAGGGGTGTTTGGCAGAAAAAAGATAAAACAAAAATGAGGAAGAGTTAAAAAGGCATGAAAAGGAAGAAGAGAATATTGCCAAATTAAACTTATTTTATGTTTTTTTTTTTTTTTTTTTTTTTTTTCAAACTATCTTTCAGTATATTTTATTGCTAACTGTGGACAACATTAACTTTTCAAACTGAAATTATTTCTAAATTTTACCAGTTTTTAAACAAAGTCATTTTTCTTTTTAATAAGCACCGTAACATTTTGGCATGTAGTACTTTGCTGAACTTTTATGCCAGATTTGTGTTACTTAAATTTTATGTGCTTGTTTTGAACCAATACAGAAACGTTTCAGTGTAACTCATAGAATTCTTGAATACAGTAAAGAATAAAAGTGTTTAGTAATTTTTTTTTTAATTTTACATTTTATTTTATTTTTATTTTTGGGATTCCACTTAAGCTATGCTCGATGTCAGTAGTGGAGTTACTTCTGTTTTAGTTACATGTGAATACATTTGTCTACAATCGATCAATCTTGTATCTACGCAACTTAGACTTTTTATAGAATATATATTTTTAGTACATTTATACATTTTACATTTTTATATTTTTTAGTCTATAGGGTAGAGCCATCTTTACTGATAAATAATTGTTTTATTTCTATGAAAATCAAATGCAATTAAATGGCTTATATATATATATATATATATATATATATATATATAGTACAGATATTGTCTCTTTAACAGAGCAGTCATGCTGACTTTGAAGGCATGAATCCACTCTCTTTGTATTTATCAACACTCAATCTACACCCGATATAACATTATCACAATTAAACACTATATATAGTATATATTAATAAATATACATATTATCTTACATCTATAGCACGACTATATGCAATCATATATGATGAACTGGCTGTTTTAGAATTTGGATCTTTTGTTCTCAAGTTGTTCATGGTAGTCATGTTTCATAATGCCGGGATTCTATTTTTTAATTTTTTTAATTGTATAATTTGTTTTGGATTAAAACTTAATCATGAAATTGGAAAGTAAATTCTTAAGTTTTCATTTTAGGGGAAAACAAAATACATTAATAATAATATAAAAGCCATCTACATAAAAGAATCTATATTAATCCAAGTCAATGTATTTAAGCAGATATTTATTTCTGTTTGCATGTTGTCATCAATTCACTTCTTTTGTTTAGTAATGTATATTTATTAATATATACCTTATTGCTCTGTTATATTACATTGAGCACTTTTATTAATGCTAGAAAAAAATTGATGTACGTGTACATCCATAAGCATATTTATTGATATCCACATGTATGGTGTGGGAGGATTTTCTGAAGCACCCTGTATATATACTGTAAATGTGCTTTGCCTGTTAGCAATGATGTCAAAGCTTGAAATCACATTAAAAATAAATTCATGTATTTCCTCCAATCAAAAGTTACAAGCAAGATATTGATAAATCTATTCTTCATTATCAAAGTATTGTAATTCTGCCATTTATACATTAAAACTTACAAAATAAATATCTAATTTTGAAATGCATGCTATTACCAAGAAATCAGTATTTCTTGGACTGATTTAATAGCGCATATTCTTCTATAGCAGCTGATATTATTAGATTTAGTTGGAAAAAATGCATGTGTTTGATAAACTAGATTTGTCTGTTTTCTTTAGAAAAGGCTTAGGCTTATTAAGATTGTAGAAAATTATATATATATTTTTTTTTTTTTTTTAATCATATCACCCCAAGCAAGGCGATAACGCCACTGATGCGCAGGGGGCTACATAAGGGTAAAAAGACTGGAAAAGAGAAAGCCGGAAACCGCATCCTAAACAGGAAACAAGGGATGAGCCTCTTCAATAGACGTGGGTGGAGTGTGAACCGGGTGATAGTTTAGTCTATCTACTCCAATTGAAAAAAATAAAAAAAGAAGAGTGAAAAGATTGGAAAAGAGAAAACCGGAAACCGCATCCTAAACAGGAAACAAGAGATGAGCCTCTTCACCTGTTCAATAGATGTGGGTGGAGTGTGAACCGGGCAACATAGTAGGTAATATATCAGTTAATTGAAACAAAGTAATTAAGAGAGGATGGGAGAATCAATATATTAATAAAAGGGGTTAATATTTTGATTGTGGGATCTAGTTATATTATAGTAGAAAATAAATTAGCTATATTTTAGGGTATATAAAAGACAATGATGGCAGATGGAAGTTACTTCATTGTGTTTGTTTAACAGATCTAATTTAAGGAATTTAACAATTTGAAATTTTTCTTGTAAGCACAAAAAATATGGCTCATGTAAAGATTTACAAGTTCTAGTATTTTTTAATATTTTCCATTTTACTGTAGGGGTTTTATTATAGTTGAATATATAGATTGAGATCCAACAAGACGAATAGAATAAGTAAAGAACAGGCAGGAAAAAAGTTTTTAATCTAACACTTCACTTCCTGAAGTTTGTTCAGAGACTTTTTAAATACGAATAAATATACTTGACACACATTATTTTTGCATACATATACTTACATTCATAATAAATATCTAGTGTTTTTTTTTATTACACTTAGACAAGTTTTTCCTCTACATTTAAAAATATTCATCCATTGCTTTATTACACATGACATGTATCTGACCAATGAAATCAACCGCAATCAATATATTATCTCTGTAGATTTTTAAAAGAGTTTAGAAAATTTTTTTAAATCGTTTGTCTTTAAAAAAAATCTCAGAAGATTGTTAAAGTGAAACATGTTAGATTAAAGACACTTTTTCTACCTGTTCTTTATTTATTCTATTCACATATATGTATGTGTGTGTGCGCACACATATATAATGTAGAATATTTGGTATTTAAGTCAGGTAAATTCTGTTATAGACAAACTCAAAAGAACTCAATGTTAAATTTATTTATTTGAATTAACAGAGTAATATAATCTAGAAAAGCTTTTAGATATTCTACAATTTCATGGGTAATACATATTTTGCAGACAAACTTGCTCATCAGACCCAAATGATACAGCAGTTAATATTCAAAATAATCTAGAAAAGAATCACATCCAGACACTCACGTGCCCATATTGAGAATTCTGGATTATTTTGAATATTAACTGTTGTATCATTTGGGTCTAACGAGCTGGTTTGTCTGCAAAATATGTATTACCCATGAAATTGTAGAATAACTAAAAATTTTTCTAGAGTGTGTGCGTGTATGTGTATATATATATATATATATATATATATATAATGTCTTAAGGCATGCTATATTTATGGGTAAAAGTACTCAATATTAGTAATAGCATGAAATATACTGTTGCCACTCTGTGTTGACTTCAGTGTTCACACATGCGCACACACACACACACACACACACACACACACACACATTAATGTATTCTTGAGCAACAACCTTCCTTCAGAAATCTTTCTTTGAATACAGCTGACAAGGAAGATTTTTTTTTTATTTAAGATTTTCCAGGATCCTAACATTTTCCCATTTTGTTGGAGATAAGAAATATAAAAATTCTCCATAATTTTTAGCATCCCAAGCAAAATAAATTTTATATTTTTTTTTATCTCCAACAAAACAAAAAAAAGTTAGGATGCTGGAAAATCATAATAAAAAATTAAATATTCCTTGTTGGATATATTCAGTGAAAGATATATATATATATATATATATATATATATATAGGTGTGAGTTTGTAACTCTGGGTTTCATGCTCTTGTGGTCGTCAGACAAACTGATTAATACTTTAAAAAATTGGCTATATGTAGGGCTGCGTATATTGGTGTATTTTTGTGGAAGTGGAAGGAAAATTTGTTGTGACAAATGCAAACATAGATACACACTAGTACATTCATTGACATACATACATACACACACACACACCTACCCACTGGGGCTCACACAAACATAACCATATGTGAACCGTATGGGGCTTGGCATATATATATATATGTATATGTGTGCCGTTGCGTACATGCCACGCATATATAATATATAAATGATATATATAAAAAAAATTGTATATATATATATATATATATATATATATGCACACAAATTAGGAAGATCAGCCAATTATGCTACAATGGTTTCAACTTTTTGCTATCAGGTGTTAAATTTTTCAGACTGAGAATAACAAAATAACTAAACCCACTTTTTGACTCATTTCTTTTGTATGAAAAACAAATTAAGAAAACTTGTAAATTCTGCAATAAACAAATAAAATTTTTTTTTCATCACTTTTTAAAAATTACTCATATTTCAAAATTGTTTTTCTACAATCTTAAAAAAAATGATGTTCAGTTTTAAATAAAGTATATTGGTATGAAATATTTTAAATGAAAGTTAAATCTACACAAGAGATGAATAGAAGATAACTGAAATTTTTTAAATGTCCTTTCTACTCACTAGTCTTATCTTTTACTCTCAGTAACCCTTTACATCTTAGTGGCATTATCGCCGCCTTCTGTCTTCCTGAACTCTGTTCTTTTATTGTCCCTTCTTCTCACTAAAGTCTTCTCATTCTCTTTCACTCTCAGTAACTCTTTTTGTCTTCGTGGCATTATCACCTCACTTGGGGTGAAATGATTAAACAAAACCTCACCAAGTTCTATTTAGGAATACATGGAAATGAGCAATTTTCTGATTTTATCTCTCGTAATGAAACAAGGATTTAATAAATATTTATCAAAATGATTGATTACAAAGTACAGTAAACCTTAAGTTAAATAAATTTGAGATATTAGATTTTCAAAAAGCATTTTTCTTTTAAGACTTCTGTCTTTAAAGCTTATTTAAGGATCTCCATCTTTTAATGATCCAAACTGTTTTGGAAGTTTTTGAGTGGTCTGTTTCCATTCTACCTTGTAATTTTAAAGTGCCATAATCAACAATTGATGATGATCCACTTATCAAGGGTTAAGTCAGTGCCCTTAAAATGCTTAAAAAAAGATTTGGGGTCAGTACTGTCAGAATTTTGTCCAGTACTCCTCAAATTCTGCAAGCAACTTCAAGGTACAGGTTAAAATAATGCCTCAAAATTGGCAGACTCTCCTAACTTGTTTACCATTATAGCATACAAAACAAGCAATGCAACTGAATAGTATTAATATGATATTATATATATGTACATAATAGTCAGACAACTTTCAGATGAGTATTAAATAAGTTTTAGAGCAAAGCTCAGTGATTTGAAGAAAAAAAAAATGTTACTACTACTACTACAAACAACTACCTCCAAAATGATTTCATTTAAAATAGGTATGAGTTCATATTTGATTTTTAGGAATTATTAATTTGATTTTTAAGATGGTCCATCTACGTTCACTGTGCCCAGTGTCCATTGATTTTGACTGTGTTTGAGATAGTTCTTCTTCAATGGAATTATCCATCATTGTTGAAATCACTTTTTTATTTAAATACTATCTACCCACCCAGGTATCTATCCCTATTTATACAGTTCAGGTGGCTGAATTATGAATTCAGTGTGGTTTTTCTCCTAAACTGATTGCCAACCAGGGCTTAGAGATCCAAGTCTACCTGCTATTTAATCCATGTTTGGGGGGATAAGAAAATTAAACTTGGCTAGCTGATTTCTTGTTCCAAGCTTCCAACTGTTACACCACCTGCACACTCACAAATGGTAATTGTCCCTAATTTTCAGTTAACTTAGATTTCAAAACTTATTAAACTGGAACCACATTTTTTAACTCTTTTGTGTGGAGTTGCATTTCATTTCTACTAAAATGTACTAGATCAAATTTTCTTTCAAACAAATAATTTGAATGAAGGAAAGATTTTATGGTTTAAAGATGAACTCAATTTAGAATGTGCATTAAACAAAATGGTACTTATCAAATATTTTGAATTTAAGTTGAGGGTGGAAATAACAGGTTATAACTTTAAAAACAGTTTAAATAATGTCATAAATTTTAACACATTTTTGTTTTATTGAATTTATAAAATTTCTGAAAATTTAAGGAAAAAAATTCCTCAGTTTAAGACCTGTTTCAATTTAGCAAGACTCTCAGATGATAGTCTCCTTCCATTCTTTCTCTAACTGCACTGATTCTTTCATCTAATGTACTGATTTAATAATTGACATCCAACAAATTTAATTTCAAACTTAAGATTAAACTTATAGAGGATATAATTTAAAATTCAAGAATGATCATTTTAACTTTAAAAAAAAAAAGAAAAAACAGCTCTTCCTTTTCACTATAGAAAGTTTATGTATTTGCAAAATCTCTGATTCCTCAAAAACATTGATCTCACCTTCTGATGGAATCTCTCACTCTGCTAAGTGACTAAAAGAATGTCCTCTTCCAACAAGCTCTGATTTTTTTTTTTTTTTAAAAAAAACAAATTATTACCATCTATGAACACATACGACTTATACAGAAGCAGTCAGTCTCAAAATTTGTCTTCCTTTTTATTCAGGCTGCTGAGAAAAGAAAAAGACAAAATCTATTCTTGTATGGCATGACTATCTTTGTCTTCCTGTAACATTCTTTTTTGCACTGATGTTGAAGACAAACTTGGGAGACTTTTTTTTCCTACCAATACCAGCACCAAGTCAAAAATAAATTTGCTACTCACCAGACCCCCTTTGTTATTCATGTTTCTTGCTTCAAATTTCGAATTTTAAAGCACAAATAAAGTCAATTGTACACAAGTTTGTTTTCCTCCTCCTCCTTTAAAACTATTTAGGATTACTCTGTGGCCAATGCATAAAATTACCAAATACCAAAAGAATTAAAAATAAACTTTAAAAAAACTATTTAAAACTCGAATTCTTATTGCAATTGTGATTTTTCACTTTAACCAATTTACCTATCATGTTAACTTTTGAAATTGTTCTTTTAATTTAGGTTGTAAAGACAGACTTTTTTTCTTCCTTTTAGGATTTTGTTTGGGGGATTTTATTTATTTATTTATTTTTTTGATGATTCTAAAAAAAAAAAAAAAAAAAAATGTCCAGCCTCAACAAAGTTCAAAAGCGCATAGGCAGCCTTGAGGGTGATGAATTATTCTCCATCTGCGACCCTTATCCTGTTGGCAAAATGTCATCAGGCTTTCACTACTGTGTTGCCATTACTACAGCAAATGTTTTGACGAGTTATGTTTCTTTGTGCTACCAGCTAGAACCTGCCATGCTGTCTTCATGTTGGCAAAACGTCCCTCATTCCCTTTGTGGTCCTTTGGTAAGGGGGTCCTGGGCATGACGGTAAACTGCATCTAGCAGCAAGGCCTCTGATTGGGAGGTTGTGAGAAGCATGGAACCACCTCTTAATTGCTGTTGTTCTCAGATCCACCCTGACCTGGAGTGGTAGCACCTGATAGGGTTCCAGCTATGGGCAAATAGTTAACCCCAAAACTGGGGTCAAAACACTATGAAAATATAAAAATAGACTTTTGTAAAAAATATATATACATTTTAGAAGGAAAAATATTACCAACAATACGTTTTTGAAGAAAAAGATTTATTTTCAGAAAAACATTTTTGAATACAAAACTATAAGATATTTTCAGTTTTCTAAAATAAAAAAGAAAAAAAAACAAAAAATTTTAATCAAAATCTGTCTAAATCAACCTTCTCATTATAACTGAGCATTAAAAACAATACCTTAAAACCCCACCTTTTTGGCATTAAATAACCAAAAGAGGTTGATATGCTGTAAAACAAAACTAAAATCTTTGGTAAGGAGCAAGTTCCATTTGGACAAATTTATTCCCTAGAAACAAATGGCTGAGGGAATGCTTCCCTGACAACTACAATCTTAATGATTGTCCCAGGTCAACGGATATCATCCTACTCATCATTGTAATTAATTTAGGTACCTCCACTAAATCGCTAAAAAATTATGATTCATAATTCTCTCTTACTTCTCCCTTCCTTACAATTTCACTTAGTAACCCTCTACTTTGAGTGACCCTTGAGCATTAAATTGTAAAAAAAAAAAAATTTAGGATAAAATTGCACACATAAAAAGACATAACAAAACAGGCTATGTTATCTCAAAATTAACATAAATCAATCAGGAAATATACACTAGGCTTAAGACTCCAAGATGCTAATAGAGAATCTAACAGGCTGATGTCTTAGTGCCTGCAGATCATATGTATTCTTATATAGTCATTTTTCTTTAATATAGTACAGGTATATCTCAGGTTATGTCATTTCAAGTTAAATCGCTCTCGATTATACACCATTTATCAAAAAATATATGGAAAAATGCAAATAAAGTTTAAGTCATTTTATTCGACTTTTCATCTGCCCGCTACAAATACTAAAGTTGTAATATCACTAAAAAAACATTAAAAGCACAAAAATCATGTTACTTTTATTCTTATTTATTGTACAATATGTAAAATCATATTAAAATACATACATTTACAGTAAATGTAAATATTGGTAAATTTAACATGAATTAGTTATTCTACTATTGCAGAATAATTTTAATCTCTATTTGTTATTTAACCATATAAAATCAATTTATTTTATTCCACAATGTACTGTAGTATTAAGATTGTAAAAAATTGTTTTTTGACTTGAGTCGCCTCTCCTGAAGCAAATTATTGACATAAGGTGAGGTACACCTGTATACACTATAATATTTACACAAAATTAACTTTATTTTAGAAAATATAAAATAAATTGGTTACTACTAGTAACCAGAAAAGACTATTGGATGATATAAGTCTTAGAAAAATATTTACGAGTCCAAAGAGGGGAAAATTAATTAATTTTTCGAAATACCTCTTGAATGAAGAATTTATTCTGCTTTAAAATCTTTTGCCTAACAATTTCGGAATTTGGCACATTTATTTGAAGACAATTTTCAAGACAAAGCGGGTTTAATTTGCATATAGGCTTTAACTTACATTTACAGTCAATTTTGGTGTTTGGTTTAACCTTGAGTAAATGTGGATAAACATGCCTATGGGACAGTTTTCCCTCATGACACCACTGTTCTTTTTAATTACCTTCGCTCTTCAGAAATGTTTGTTTTTAAAAGTTATGATTAGTATTGGAATAAAACCAAGAAATAATGAAAGTGAATTTATACATTTATTTTGTTCTTGAGAATTTACAGCAAATATATTAGTTTTTTGTTTTGTTTTGTTTTTTTTTCAAACTCTATATTTATAAGAATTTTATATTTACAACATTCTAAAAACTAATACAATTAGAACTAATGTAATATTTATAATTTATCAATTTATAAAGAAATAAATGTGAAAACGATTTTATTCATAAATTTATAAACATTTACTAAATTAAACTATGAGAACCAACTATAAGGAATTCCTTATTTAGTATTTTATAAAGTTTGAATCAATTGGCAATTAACCAATGTTTTGCCAACGATTCCAATAAACTATATAGTAAATAATGTAAATAAAAAATCTAAAAGATAGTATTTAATATTTTTTGTTGTAAATTCTCAAGAACAAAGAAAATGTATAAATTTGCTTTAATCAGATGTTTAGATTTTATTACAATTCCAATCCTCACTTTTTAAAACAACAAACATTCCCAAGGAGTGAAGGTATTTAAATTAATAGCAGTTTCATGAGGGCGGGGGGAACAAACCTTTTGACACTCTGTCTTATTGTGGGCATGTTTATCTATGTTTGCCTAATTTTATCATCTCTCCTCCTGCCAAAAAGACATTTTTAATATTACTGCTAAAAGTTCTATTTATTTATAATAGAAAATATTTAACATTTTAAAATTATTTTTATCATCTTTTATTTCCTTCACACACACACACACACACACACACACACACACACAAAAAAAGTTTGCCTTTACTAATTTTTCCTGGCTTGCAGGCTTTCTGACCTTGGGAATATAAATAGTGGTTAGTTGTATATTCCAGCCCTTCATTAGGACCAAAGAAAATGGTTTTGTACGAGAATTAATTGATAGGGTTATTTCCCTTAGCATAGACAATGTAATGTAAATTATTTACCTCAAATGGATTGAATAAAAGGTTTGGTTAAAAATTCCCATCATGTTTGTGGGTCCAACAGCGGAAATATTGAGCAATATGAGGACAGTTGTTCAAATAAATCAGTTTATAATGTTGAAAAATGATTTTTTTTTTTGTTTTTAAAAATCAACCACTTTTTAATCATAATTACCCCCACCTTATTGGACAAAATTACCATCCATAAAATTACTGTCAAGTATGTGTGAATTGTTTGATTTTTTTTTTTCCTATTAATTTTAGTTTTTCATTTTACTTTTAATTTTGACTTTGAAATGTCTAACATTTTTTAAATAATTTCCTTCTGCAATATGGAAAAATCCAAGCATTGGTCATTTATTTTTCTTTTAGGACATTCATTTTAAAATAACACAAGCTGCGAGATTACATAAATTCAAAAATACTCTTATTTATTTTTTAACTAAAAATTGATATAGGCTTTCTCTCTCCCTGCTTTCAAATGCAAAAATGTTAAGACCTCAAAAAGAATGCAATAAAATATTCAAAAAGATGAATGTCTTTCCCTTGTTTATTTGATTTTACCAATTAAAAGATGTACCTTAATCTGACACACGTCTTTATTAATACAATCCTCTGGCATTTAATTACAATAGTATAGGTAAGATTATATGCTTCAACCCACAGTACCAGTTTATTGGTATTATACTTTGACATTTAATCATCGTAATACCAGTAAGATTGTGCTCCTTAATTTTAAAATCTATAAAATGACTTGAAACACAGAATTCACTGTCATAATGTACTGTACCCTTGGGAATATGGTAAGTTTAATGGCCGCACTTTTTGTTTGTCAATAATTTAAAACATTTTTTTTTATTCGTATGAAGATGAATTGAGATGCTGATTAAGTTCTGTCGGATCTGGATATTACCATTTTTATTTTTGTGTAAAAGCAGGATCTTCCTTCTGGCAACACAAAAAGAATTACAGTTTGATATTTTAGAATAAGGCTATTTTTATGTGAACAACTTTGTACTGGCCATTTGCAAGTCTGAGATAATGAACTTTATTCAAAATGTCTAGAATTTGTGTACTGTCAAGTTTCAGAGTATAATGAGTTAATTATGAGGTAGATTACATAAAATTGTATCCTAAACCATTGATAATCTTATTTAATAAAATAATACACACACACACATATATTCCATACTCCAACATACTATACACTGGAACACATAAACACACACATGCGCACATGATACACGGAAAAGGTATGTAGGTATATGTATATATAAAATGAACACAAGTGGAAAAAAAAAACAAGTGTATGCACATAAACACACACACACACAATAACATGAGAAAGAATACTGGAGAAAAAAAAATATGTAGCTATAAACACGCCTCCAATTAAAGCAAATAGACATAATATCAGGTCGTAAAACGGCGCCTACTACCATTCTGGCAGAGATGTGGAAATACCAAACCCTGCCAGCATGCACATATTAAAGCAGACAGATATCAAATTGTAAAACAGTGCCTACTATCAAACTAACAAAAATGCGAAAAAGCCAAATCCTTTTATCGTGCACACTTATATAAGCCATTAAGACACACATACATACACTAACACACTTAAAGGTACACACACATATACTCACTATAACTACCGATAGCAGTGAAAGAGAACTATTCCTCCTAACATTCTGATCTCGAAATATTAATGAATAATAAATAGGTAATACCCAACACCTTCTTTACCTTGCTTTATTTTACTAAGCGCATGGTGATAGCCTTCAAAATCTACCCATACACCTTATATACACAATGCTTCAAGCAAATTACAAAACTCTCCTAATTTTATTTACATTGTTCGGGTTGTTTTCAACTTTATTGTCATAGTCATAAGGTTTCATCCATTGTCTGCTTTGAACCAAAGCATTAGATTACTTCAACCAACAATTTTATCCAGTGGGCCATGTGTCCATGAGTCTGACCCATAGAGTTGTGAGTTCAATACCTGGTCACAGAGGTAAACATAAAATACTTGCAGAGTTGAGTTACTAAAGTTAACTGAAACTGAAATATCCAGAAGAGGTGTGAAACAAGAAAAATGTACCCCTGTGACTAAATAGAGGTTTTGGTTCAAAATATCACCTGAGGAAGACCTGAGCGTATAATGGCTGAAATGTTGTGAATATGATGATAAAGATGTGAATGACCACCTGAACAATGTAAATAGTTAAGATATTTCATTTCAGGAATGAATTTTATTTATTATATTACTTATATTTATATAAAGTACAAGGTGTGTTTTTTTTTTGTTTTTTTTTTAGTTTAAATCTTTGATATGGGCTAAAGTTTCTGGTAGAAAGTGTTCAACAGTTTATTTAGTCTCATTTTCAAGAGTGCATTGAATATTTGCACCCAGTTGTTTTTTTTATTATAACTTTGGGCAAAAATAAAATTCTTAAATTTACGCTCTTCATGCTATTGCTATTGTTAACAAATTTTAGCCAACCGATTCTCCAGCCTTCCTGAAGCTTATTTCTTCAGAAAAATTCAGAATGGCTAATTTATTGTTGAATATAATTCTTTTAGGATAAAGCAATCCAATGAATTAATAACCATTGGTCTGGTTTATGCAAGAATCAAAAAGGGAGACATGGTCTGATTTATACGAGGGTCTGCAAGTAGCCATCTGGAAGATGACCCCATCTTCTTACAATAGAGGCTACGGTTGATATATTCTGAATCACTTCATGCCACCCCACCCTCAAGGTCTTTTTTTTTACCTCTTGACATGGCTATTAATTTAACTACCTTCATTCCTCGGAAATGTTTGTTAATTTTAGAAAATGATGATCAGAATTGGAACAAAACCTAAACATATGATGAAAGTGAATTTTTTTTTCGTTGAAAATTTACAACAAAAACTTTTATTAGATTGTTTATTTGCAAGAATAATTGGTGGACCTGAAGGAGACTACCACCACCTTTAAATTTGTTGTTTTTCATTTCTTTTGCTTTTTTCAGTGCAATCTTATCGATTACACCATAAACTTTCTGGTAGACAAAAAAATTTGGAAAAATTTCAATATTTCAACAATTTTATGGGGGGCTCAATTTTTCATACAACATTATAGTAAATCGGTCCGCCATTTTGGAACCACTCGCCGGTACGACATTACCACCACCTGTAAATTGGTTGATTATCAATTTTTTTTTTACTTTTTTCAGTGTAATCTTATCGATTAAACCCTAAACATTCCAATTGACAAAAAGATTTGTAAAAGCTTCAACATTTAAACAATTTGGTGGGGGCTCAGTTTTTCATACAACCTTATAGTAAATCGTTCCTGTGCAATTAACTTTATTGCTTGCACATGTTCAACAACTGAATCCTTTGCGAAATTTTTGAATAAAGCCATTCTTGGAGTTTCCAAGGAAGATGCCATCGTAAGAACTAAAGAAAACATGAAAAAGACAAAAACAAGAGCAACAACTCGTCCCAAATAAACCAAAACAAATTGACCCCAATGTGAGTGGTTCCCAAATGGAGGATCGATTTACTATAACATTGAGAAAGTGAACCCCTTCCTAAAATGTTTAAATATTGAAATTTTTTCAATTTTTTTTTTTTTTGATAATCGGAAACTTTACAGAATAACCGATAAGACTGCACTGAAAAAAAGTAAAAAAAAAATGAAAAACAACAAATTTAATGGTGGTGGTAGTCTCCTTCAGGTTTGCTGAATAATTTTATATTTACAACATTCTAAAAAATAATACAGTTAAAACTAATGCAATGCAGTATTTATTTACCAATTCAGAAAGAAAAAATATGAAAACAATTTTTTATTCATGAATTTATAAGCATTTACTAAATTACGATGACATGAAACCAGCAGTAAGAAAATCCTTGTTTACTTTATTCTAAAGTTTGAGTAAATTGGCAATTAGTTAATGTTTTGCCAACCATTCCAATAAACAATATAATAAATAGCTAATTAGTATTTGATTGATTCATTCATTTTCTACAGCTTATCAACCCTTTGCAAGTTATTTAAAGCCAGAAAACATTTTTTAGATTGTAAAAATTTTTTGAAGTCAAGAGGGAGATAATAAGGATATTTGCACATAAATATTCCCCCAGATCCTGTCTTTTACAACTTTTTTCTCTTTTCAAAAGGCAAGTTGAAGAAATCCAAAAGAATGCTGCTCACTTTCTAAAAAGAAAAGAGTTTTAAGAAAAACACTAAGTTCTAGGAATGCTTTCATGAATGGAAAGAAGCTTGTGCAGCAGTTTTTGGCCAATGATAACATTCTCATTTTCAGCAATCACCATATTTTCCAAATCTTGCTTCTTACGACTTTTTCCTCTTTTCAAGAAACAAATCCCACTTGAAAGGCACACAATATTGGCATCAAAGAATCGAAGAGAATACAACAAAGCAACTGCTTAATTTAAAAAAAAAAAGATCTAAGAAGGCGTTCATCAGTGTTAAACAATTCTGGATAAAGTTGTGGCTTCACAAGGGGACTACTTTGACGAACCCAACTGAAATTGGAACTTGACTCTCTAATTAACAATTCCAAGCCATTATCCATTGCATCACCCACACATCCAAGCTTACAACACCTGGTATTCCCAAACAGTCACCCATCTAGTTAGTGACCAGGTTCACCGTTACTTCGGTGATAGTACAGGAACCAATGTTTTAATATAGCATAGCCATAGGCTGGAGTTGATCAATCCAGATTTTTCAACCTTGATAGTGTTCAAAGTTCATTTATGCAGTCTTGTTGACTTTTTGGCGGGAAGGGACTTATTCTCTACTCTTCAGCATCTTTCTCACCAATGCAGCATTGCAAGCCTATAGCTATTTCCATGGCAAATGTTTGGGTGGACTCTGTTCTTCTTGGTGACCTCTCTGAAGATGGCTCATGTGATCCAAAGGCTTAGAAACAAATTAATAAAAAATTATCCAAATGTTGGAGAATTTTTGTCTTTATTTTCAACTGAAATTAAAGCCAAAATATGATGTTTAGAACGGCTCATGATTAAACATAATAGACATTCATTGTCTCTTATATTTAGCAGTATATGTTTAGAAAATATATATATATATATTATTATACTTTCCACACCATAGTAGCAGCAGTTCCCAGACCAATCCCCTAATGCCACTATACACTCAATTGAACAAAAAACCCACTACCACCATTCCTTCTCAGCCTACAGCCATGTGCGACACAAAAAATGGACCTGTCTAATTTTCTCTGTATAACTACACTCTGTTAATAATAATTTAAATGTTCTATGTTCACTGAACATTAAATGTTCATCTTTTGATAATGGCTTATGTAAGCCGAAAGCTCAGACCTGATAAAAAATCAACAATTATTGCGATTTCTTGTCGTCTTTCCATGACAACACTATCAAGCTAATCAGATCATACGAACGATCTTACACAAAATAAATAGACAGAACTTGTCTATATTATTCAATCAAACCTGTATTAATGAAAAAATGCTGCCAAAATACACACACAATATATATATATATATATATATATATATATCATACATCTATATATATATATATATATATATATATATATATATATATATAAGATTATATATATATATGTTTTAAGTTTGTAAGATGTATATATAATGTGTCCTTGAATATGTATCCTAGTGTTTGTGAGAGTGATTTGACTTGTAGTCTTGGGAAGAAAACTGAACAGGATAATTTTTGAAAGTTAAATAAAGGAAGGAACAGAGAAAAATCATAGGAAGAAAAAAAGGAAGTAAATCGGTAATAAAAAATCAAATGAAAGAAAGTAAAAGAAAGAAATACTAAATAAAGAAAAGAGACAAAAACAGAAGAAATCAAAAAGAAATGAATGAGAAAAGAAAGTTGATTTGAGGTGGAGGAAATGAATAAGGGGAGGTAACTCGCGCGGCAAGAAATAAAAGCCGGAAGTTTGTCGGAGTTTCCATTATGAGCCAAGAATTGCACGTGGACTCTGAGACTTGAAAATAAAAGAAACGGTAAGAAGAGGAAATTGATTTCGTCCAATATCGATTCTTGTCAAAATCAAACACTGATAGGTTGACGTTCCAGTACGCTTAGTGTTTGTTATTAGATATGTTCGTAATATTTCCTTAAATTATCACTTGTAGTTTTTTGTTCCTCTCTTTTCTTTCTATTAGAAAAAAACGAAAATAATTTTTTGCAGGAAACGAAAAATAGAAAGTAAAAACGGTTATTTATAAATAATTAACTTATTTGTTTATTTTTCTTCTTTTTTTCTTTTTTAAAAGAAAAATGTATCTTAGAAATAAAAACTCTTTTTTACGCATCTTACTTAATTAGAATAAATTCGGGTATTATAATTTCTTAACAAGTGGGTTTTTAATTTTCTTTTTTTTTTTTTTTTGCTTGAGTGAATTTTATTATTTTTAATTCCGGAAAAAGGAACAGTCCTTTTTTTGTTGTTTTGTTTTGTTTATATGAATATTGATGTTTTATTCAGTTAAACTTTTATCTCGGACTGTACTTCAGATTTTGTTTATAATTCAAACATCTGTCGAAGACAAGTGACTGAAAAAAAAAAAAAACTTCTTTAAAAAGTTTTACCGGCGGGTGTTAAAAGTTGACAAATTGTTTACTTTTCAAGTTTTTAGGATTATGTTCGGGAACGGGAAACAAGCTAGAAAACATTTGTGAAGTTTGGATTTTTAACTTTTATTTATTTAATTTTAATTATGCATTTACTTTTTTGAGAAGTTAATATTCAAACTTACATGCTACGTTTTTTTTTTTGTTTGTTTTCGATGTGTTAAATTTAAAATGAATTAAAAAACTTGACATTTCAGCGTCCTGTTCCCAATAATTTTACTTTTTTTTAATTTTAATTGAATGTTTTTATTTAATTGGCAGGAAGCTATTAAAAAATAATTATTTTGTTAGTATTTTTTAACGTAAGAAAAAATATGTAAAAACTCATTTTTACTGTACAACTTAAAAATTCCTGATTTTGTTGCTTTTTTTTTTTATTTTTTAACATTTCGGCACCTTCAATAATTTGCTGAAAAACAGCATAGCATGAAGAAAAATGGCACTAAAACACTTGAAAAAAATTTTTTTTTCCGTCAAAATGTTTTAAAGACTAAGAGAGGAAAGATGAAAATTTTTTTTTTTTTATAATTATTTTTAACTTTTTTTAATTCTTTTTCTAATAGTTTCGGATTTTTTTTTTTCCGTCAGCGGGTAACCAAATCGCTACCAGAGTTTAAAGTTTCTAATGACTGTATCCAACTCATTTTTTCCGGTGAAAAACACAATTTGGAAATTCTTGTAAGAGTCAAATAATTGTCAGATTCTATTTTAATAAAACTTTCCTGGACTTATGAATGCAAATTATGAAGTTATTTTTGAAACCATTATTTCCTTATAAAATATTGGCAAAAATATTTTAAAAATGAAAACAATAGTTGAAGTAAAATAACATAAAAAAAAGCATAATGCAAAAGGTTGTTGAATGTATTTTTTTTTTCAACTGAAAAAAAACTTGAAGTTTACCACTTTGTTTATTCAGTCAGTTAATTGCTATACGTGATACACGCTTGGGTGATCATGTCTCTTTCGAACCATAACTGACTAGGCAGAAGATCTTCCTGCAGTAGGTTGTCATTTCTTACTGCAGTAGACTGGCTGCCAACCAAGACTATAGAACTCGGTGTGTCATGCTATTCGACCCATAGCTGGAGTGAGAAGAAATGGATTACCTTTCCCAAGGGTATTTGCGCATAAGTGAATGCAATGAATTCAACTGGAATTTGAACTCTGCCCTCTGATTTCACATTCTGACTCTTGTCATACATCTTTTTCCTCTTGGCAACTCTGATCATATTGTGGTTTCTGTTAATATTTCTCTCCACGCCCCCTCCCCTCAGGAACCTACGACGAGCAGAATATCTTACTGCTACCAAAGAGCAGACTGAGTTGTTCTGCAATTTTCTGTGTGACATCCCTCGGAAGAAAGTTTTTAGTCTTCCTGTTGAAGACTGTGCATCCGAGTTCTTCTCTTGGGTTAAAGCTGGCATCAATGCTTTTATCCCAGCCAGGAAGTTCCAACTTAAACCCCATTCGTTCCCGTGGTGCTCCCCTGCTTGATGGATCAGAGCAATGCATCTGACAATACTTGGCACTTTTTTGGCCTCTGCTCATAATGAGTACAAGAGAATGCTAAGCTGTTGTTTGCTGATGGAATGAAGCAGCATAGAGCTCCTGCAAATTTGACTCCAAAGACTACTGGCACCTCTGAAAAAATGGCTCAAACAACAGCAATCCCTCCTTTAATTAATAAATTTGAGGTCCTCACAGCTTCAGTGGACAAGGCCAAGTGCTTTGCTCACAGATTTTCCACCAACTCCACATTTGATTCGTCCTGAGTATCCACACCTGACTTCCCACATAGAACTGAGGCTCAATTGAGTGGTGTTTACATTAATCCCTCTCTGGTCTGTAACATAATTTCAAAGCTTGACCCATAAGGCGAGTGGAGGTGATGGAATCCCAATCATCGTCATGAAGAAATGTGTCCCTGAACTCTCCTCTCTCTTCTCCAAACTCTACAACTACTGTCTCTCTGCTTCTTTCTTTCCTGCCTGCTGGAAGTCCTCCTCCTTTGGTTCCTATATTTAAGAACTTTGATGAACCCTCAGACTCCTCTAATTATTGCCCTATCAGCCTTCTAGAGATTTTTGGCAAAGTGTTCAAGGCTATTACCACTGCTGAGATGGTTCAACATTTCTCAGCCCATAGTCTTTTCTCCGACAAATAGTATGGCTTCTACTTCACCAGGTCTACTGCTGATATGCTAATGACCATCACAGTATATATACCAGGCTCTCAATAAGAATGGCAAAGCTCAAGCTTTTGCTCTGGATATCTTCAAAGCATTTGACAGAGTTTGGCATGCTGGCCTCCTGTGCAAGCTACATGGCTATGGTATAACTGGAGGCTTGTTTGGTCTAATCAAATTGTTCCTATCAAATAGTGTAATGAAGGTAGTTTTGATTGGGCATGCTTGTAGGTCCACTTTTTCTGATCTTCATCAACGATCTCACTGATGTAATCAGATCCCAAGTAGGGATCTATGTGGATGACACCATCATTTACTCCCACCTTGATATAAAATCTGCTGAGGCTGACAAAGCAAAGCTTGCTGCAGATTTAGAAAAGGACTTCCAATTTGGGGTAAGAAATGGCTTGTAAATTTTAATGCTTCCAAAACAAAGCTGCTATCCTTTAACCACCATAGACAATCTCTACTACACCCCCCCCCCCATCAGCATGTATCAGGCTAGTCTTCCTGAAAGCAAAACACTGCGTCTCCTCCGCTTAACTCTCTCAACTGACCTCAAGTGGAACAACTACATGGAATCTATAGCTAAATCTGCTGCTAGGAAGATTTGGTTCACTGTGTTTGGTCAGGAAGTTTTTCTCATCTGAATCCATCTTACACATATAAAAATGTACCATCCACCCATACATTGAATACTACTGTCACATCTGGTCGGGTGCCCCCGATATTCATCTTGGATTCTCTTTAAAATCCAGAGGAGAATCTGCAATGTTAGCGATCCTGATCTGATATCTCTAATTTGGTCACTTTCTCATTGGCATGGTGTGACTTTCCTCTGTCTCTCTCTTCTATAAATACTTTCACGGCTTCTGCTCTGAGCTTAGCTCCCTGGTACCCGCTCTGGATGAACTTACTCGAGCTACTAGACTGGCAACTAGGTCCTTTTACAGTGAAATCAATCAAATGTAACCACAACTTCTAGTCTAGCAGCTTTTTTTCTCGTACTTCCTGCTTGTGGAACTCCCTTTCGTATACTTGCTTCCCTGATAGCTACAATCTCCAAGTGCTTAAATGCAATGTCGATCCTTTTTAGAACCTTGGAAATTTTGGTAAAAAATCTTGTTTTTCTGGCGTTAATGCAGGAACATAAATTTGAAATAAAAATTTAAGCATCTTTTTGTGGTGAAAAACACATTGATTTGGAATTTAGATTTTAAATGAAAATTTCAGAACATTTTTACAAATGAATGAAATTATTTTTTAAATGTTTTTTTTACATTTGTTACCCTACATATATTTACTTTCATGAAATTTCCTGAAATTCTTTTTGGTATCACTTAAAATAATGTAGGTACCTCCCTCCAAAAAAGCGATACCTAAGAAAAACTTTTCACTTTTAACATGTAAAATTTAAATATGTGTTAAAAATGAAACATTTAATACAATGTGAATGTCTTTTTTATATAATTTAACTACTCAGTAATCTTAAAAATTTAGTAAAATATTCAAAGTAATTTAATGTTTTATTGAATTTTAAGTACTTTGGCTTTATTATCTTATGAAGATACTTGTTGAGGAAAAGTTAGAAAATTAACAAATTTTAAATTTACCATATTTACTGCTCTTATTTTCTGATAATGTTGTGTATGGAATGAATGTCTGTATTTACAAAAAGTCAGCACATTTATACGCACAAAGAAATTTAAAATCTTTTTTAAAACTCTTGTGGTTGCTGAATGTATACTAAACCTTTTCCATTTGTGATTAATAAATATAGTTTTTACTTAATGATATCACCTGACTGCTACAGATTAATACAAAATTTTAGAAGATTTATAATGTTAGAAATTGTTTTAGTTAAAATTTATAAAAAAAATGAAACAATTCTTGTAAAAATTCTTTATTCATTGAAAAAAAAATTCTTAAGACAATAGTATGCATAATATATTTTATTCATAAAAGTAATTAAAAGTTTTCTTAGTTTTATTATTTTTTTTATTTTATGATTCAGAGCAGATTTTCTGTAACTGGATGTCTTGTTTGGCAAAAAAAAAAATTTGATTTAAATTCTCCATGGGATTGTCCTTATAACTAATATGAATATTAAGCCCTACAAAAATGAATTTCTCTAAATTTCACGAAGTTAAATAGTTTGGGGATGGGTGCAAAAAATTTTTTTTTTTTCCATGATTTTCTAAAACCTAAATGTTTTTAGATTAATTTAATTCATTTGTGAATAAGTCTTGAAAGTTTCATTAAAATTCAGCATTATTTTGATTTTTTTTTTTTTTTTTTTTTTTTTTTTTTTTTTGTAAGAATTTAAGAATGAATGTGTGTTTTCACTGTAAAAAGATGCTCGGATTTCTCATACTATTTTATGGTTGATGCAAGAAAAACATTTTTAAACAAAGTTTTAAAGGCTCTAAAAATGGTTAAAAATATATTTTAATAACTTTGAAAATAATTTCATTCATTTGTGAATAACTTTGAAAATAATTTCATTCATTTGTGAATATGTCCTCACTGTTCTGATTTGTCCGCATATGATTATTATCTGTTCCCCAACTTGAAAATAATACTTGACTGGAAACCAGCATCACTGTAATGATGACATCATCTGCTGTTGTTTTTTTTGACCAACAGGATGAAAGCTTCTTCACCAATCAGATAGAAGCATGAATGGAAGAAGTGTGTGGACCGCAAGGGGGATTATGTTAAAAAAATGAGACTTGTTTGGTTACATGCCATGAGAGTATCTTGGTCAGGCTATAAACTTTTCAGCCAATTCTCATACATTTTTGGAAGTGTGACAAAGCTGAGAACTTTAAAAATTCACACCAAAATTCCTTAATTCTATCTGTATTAAATGTCTTGAAGACTTTGCATTTTCAAATTAATTTCTGGTCTAACCTTGTTAAATGTCTTAAATTCTGTTATAGATGTAGCTATTTTTATTTATTTATTTATGGACTCCAGGGTTAAAGGTAATAGGTCTTGGATCCAAATCCAGGTCTTACTCTTTGTTGGAGGAACACCTCCCTAATTGACTAGATGTCTTCTGGAGTGTAGCTATACTCACCATGCTTAGTGACTTGTGGGTTGGTGAGGCTATATAAACCAACAGTTAAGTTTTGAATTGAGTTGTTCTTCTCCACCCAAGGCTATAGGATCCAGACTGTCCTGCAATTTACCCAAAGTGGAGTGGGAGGATAAGAAATGGAATCATACTTTTTCAAGAGTTTTTTCATTTAAGTCAATGCAATGAACTTGAATTCAAACTTTGTTCTCCAATTCCTCAATTCAAGTTACTATTAATTCATAGTGCCCCCAAATTATATTACAGCTATTTTTGCCCCCGTTTATATTATGATTACTTTTGCTGCCACTTATATTACTGCTACTTTTGCCCCCGGTTCATGTCAGGACTACTTTTGCTGCCATTCATATTACGACTTATTGTATGCTTGAGGAGGTAACTTGGCATGATTTATTTTTGATTTGGTTTGATTTATGAACATATTTTCAGTAAAAGTTTTTGCTATCTTTCTCAAGCATCTGATACTAGGAAAAATTTTTCTTTGTATAGTGGGATACAACAGGACAGACCCCTGGTTCCTGAACTATTTTTTCTTTTCTTTTAATTACTCGAGGTATAATACCTTGTTGATGTGTCATTTCTCTTTTCAGGAGAACATCCACCATGATAACTCCTCAATTTCACTTGTCACAGGATGATGAGTTCCTCTATATTAAAATTGATGCCTTACTTGCAAAGGTATGTTTTTGTTTGATTTTTTTTTCTTCTTTTTTTTTTTTTTTTTCCCCAGTAACTAAGTGGAAAGACCCAAGAGGAGGAAAATATGGTGGTTGTCAAAAAACCTTCAAGCAAATTACAAAACTTTACTTTTTTTAAAATTTTTTTAATTTATTTTTTTTATTTTTATTTTATTTATTTATTTTTTTATCGATATTCAGTCTTAATAAAAAAAAAACTTTGTTATTCCTTTTGTAAGTAAGTCACCTCAGGATTTAAAAATCTAATAATTTCAACCATTTTTATTCAGAAATAATTTTATACAAAAGGAAAATCCAAGTATAAATATATTTCCATTTAATTATGAAAAAATATACAGCATTTCGATTTCACACAAACTTGCTCTTTCAATAGCATTCTCTATAACAGTGGTTAATAACTCTCACCACATCACTTTAATTTCTACACAGATGGCATCTTTTTTTGTTTTTAATCAATTCAGGCAACAAAGATATAAGTGTCTACTGGGAGTGGAGAAGTTTTTGAAAGAAACCAGGAAACTAGGGATAAACCTCTACTTTTGTTCAAAAAGTTGGGGAGGAGTATGAACTGGATGATTGGTAAACCTATCTACTCCTATTGAGAAAAGAAAAATAGTAAATAATATTTCAGAGTTTATTCAAAGACATAATGAATATGGAGTTAAAGTAGACTTTAGAAGGAACCAGAAATCCAAACCTAAAAAGGAAGCAAGGGATAAAATTCTTCTGTTCAAGAGTGAGAAGTGTGGACCAGATGATATGTTCACCTATCTATTAAAGTTGCTTAATTGTCTCTAATCTGTATATACACTTTAGGGTATCTCTCCCAAAAATAACTAGGTGGTGTCAGGTCAGGAGAATATGGTAACCTCAACTCCAGAGTTGAGTAAACAAACTTTTTCATTCTTTTCCTTTCAGTAGTCACTTAAATCTTAGTGGCAATATCACCTTCCTTGGGATGAAATGATTAAAAATTAAACATTTAAAGTGTCTTTAATTTTGTTGGTCATATAATAGCAAATGGTAAGTCTTAAATTTGCATTATTTAATTTTTGCTTTATTTGAACAGATTTCGGATACTGAAATCTTTGTGGATGATGATGAGTTCTGCTTCTATTCAACTCCTTACTACCTCAGGTGAGTGTTTTCCTGGGGTTTGTATGAGAAAATTGTCTATTTTTACTCACTTTTATAAGATAACTGTTTACAACTGTATGAAGGGGTTTATGTTAAAATGCAAGCTGGAAAAGCTGAAAAGAATTAATCCTAAAATGAAGTGTAAACGGGAAGGGGGAGAAGTGAAAAGGGTCATCTGGAATGATTTGTCCTTATAAAAGGTTCTGAAAATAAGCTCAGTTTATTTTGTAATTTTGAGGACCTGAAGCATATTGACAAATAATTTTGAAAATTGAGAAAATTTTGAGAAAACAAAATCATTGGCAGGAAAGGAGATAAAGTTAAGAAATGGAGAAATAACTTCATCCCTTCCTCAATAACAGACAGACGGACAGACAGACGGGGTTTATATTTTTGCTGACAAGGACAAATTGTGAATTTGGAAAATTGATATAAAAAAAAGATGAACCTTTCTTAAGAGTTTGTTTCTACAATAAGATGAAGGTTAAATAATTTTATCTCTTTGAGGAATCGAGAGTATTAAAATTAATAACTAAATCAAAGTTCTGCACATTCACCTTTTTACTTTAGAAATTAGATTTTTCTCAAAGACAGTTGACAGAAGAAAAATAAATAAAAGAAGATTTTATAAATTTAGAGATGTGCAATCATCTTTCTATAGTTTGTGAAAGTGTATCCCAGAATTAGAGGTATTTACTCTGATTTAAAACTTTTTATGAAAATGCAAGATGTATCTTAATTCAGTTTGTAAAATTGAACTGTTGTCTAAACAAGCCAGAAACCTAATGATGCCTATGAATCGTCATCTCATCTTTTGAAACTTGAATGAATAAAAGATTTTGCTGATAATAATGATAATAATTGTTTTTATGAGCCCACCAGAATTGTAATTTGAATTCGTTATATTGATAAATGTTTCGTGAACTAAAGAAAATTTTGTGAAATCTGGTTTGGTAAATTTTGTATTTTTTGACGACTATTTTGACTGCTACTATTTTGTATTTTGTGCAACAATTTTTAATTGCAAATATTTTGTATTGTGGGGGATTATTCTGACTGCTAATATTTTGTTTTTTGGGCAACTATTTTAGTTGCAACTCTTTTGTATTTTGGGTGATTATTTTGACAGCTACTATTTTGTAATGTTGGTGAATATTTTAATTGCAATTATTTTGTATTCTGGATGACTATTTGGATGTCCGTTCTTATTCTGGATGACTATTTTGACTTTTCTTATTTTGTATTGTGACTGTTATACTACTATTTTGATTTTTCCTATTTTGAATTTTGGGGTGACTATTTTAATTGCAATTATTTTATATGGTGGGCAATTATTTCATATTGTGGGTTACTATTTTAACTGCTACTATTTTGTATTTTGGGCAACTGTTTCAATTGCAAATATTTTGTATTTTTGTTGACTGTTGACGGCTGATATTTTGTATTTTGGGAAACTCTCTTAATTGCAACTCTTTGTATTCTGGGCGACTATTTTGACTGCTACTATTTTGTATTGTGGGCCACCTCTTTGACTACAGTTATTTTGTAAAGTTGGCGGCTATTGCAGCTATTTTGTATTGGGGCGACTATTTTTACTGCTCATATTTCGTATTGTGGGCAAATATTTTGATTGCTACTATTTTGAGTTTTAAAGGGATTTTAATTGCAAGTATTTTGTATTTTGGGTAACTATTTTGACAGCCACTGTTTTGTATTGTGGGTGACTATTTTAATTGTATCTATTTTATTTTTGGTGACTATTTTAATTGCAACTATTTTGTATTTTGTGCGACTATTTTAATTGCAGCAATTTTTATTTTTTATTTTTTTATTTTCCAACTATTTTGACTGCTACTATTTTGTATAGTTGGCGATTATTTTAATTGCAACTATTTTGTATTGTGGGTGGCTATTTTGACTGCTCTTATTTGTTTTGTGGACAACTATTTTGACTGCTGCTATTTTTGTCACTTAATAAATGACAATTTTTTTCCAATGTCACACCATAGAAAGTCAATCCAAATTTCTAAGATTAGTTATTGATAGGCCTCACTGTTTTACTGTTGAACTAGTTACCTGCAACTGTATGTTCTATTTTAATAGTTTCTTTTCTTGCCTATGGACATCATTTCTAATTTCTTGCTTCCCTGCCACCTAGATCTTCAAAAATTTAAATAGAATGCCAATTGTCATTTTCTGTTTTCCTGAACCCTGTTCTTTTATTGTTCTTTCTCCTCGTTAAACTCTTCTCATTTCCTTTCATGCCCAGTAATACCTCTAGTCTCTTATGAGTAAGGTGTGTATTTTTTAGTACTGTTGTGTTTTAAGTTGTATCATGAGTAATATTCATTATGGCTTAATCTAATATATTGAAATTGTTGTGGTCTAGTAATGTTATAACAAAAAAGAAGCAAACATAGTCAGAATCATCAAGTCAATATATTACTTAACTGCATAGTATTTTACTTCACCAGGGCTACATCACTTTTGAATTCAGAGTTTTTCTTCTCTTAGACCAGTTACCATGCAAGGCTATAGAACCCAGTTTGTTCTGCTATTTAACCATTGCTGGGGGAGAAGAGATGGATTCATGCATTTCCCTAGAGTATTAGCATGTAAGTGAATGTAATGAACTCGAGTGGAATTCAAACTCAGCTCTCTGATTCCTCAATCTGAGCTGCAATCCATTACTCTACCGTGCCTCCACAGAAATGTTACACTCTGCTTCAGATCAGACCGCTTTCTGATTCACTCTACATCAAAACCTGTTGGCTGGGTGCTAATGCTATGAAAGCAAAATTAAAAATTACAAAAAAGTCACTTACTCAAAGCATTTCATCCAGCTCACATAGCAAATTCCCCTCCCATTTCAAATTTAAATGTTTAGGACAATCAGGAATGTTGCTACTAAAGTAACAATATGACAAAAATGATGTATCTATTCATAAAAAATCCTTAAAATTTGGTTAAAGAATTTCTATGAAACTAATACTAAACTTGGTATTGAACCCTCCTGCAATTGGAAACTTGTCCTGTTGAAAGTAATTGTAGATCTACCAATGTAATCTCCCCCAGAGAGACCAAGGAAAATTATAATATGTACATTGGAATTTTGGTGGGGGTTTGGAAACAAAAATTTTATTCTCATAGGCACACTTTTACTGACCATAAAGTAAAATTTCAGACAGCCTTTTCTCAAAAATATTGGGAACTGAAGGAAGAATACTTAAACCCACAGATAGATTTGAAATTGATAGGCTCAGTACATACTCCTAATAGTCTGAGTGATAAATGTAATCTGTGTTCAGTAGAAAAAATTAGGATATTAAAATATTATAATCAAAATTTACTAATTAGTAAGTATCATCATAGAAGTAGATTTAAACTCTCTTAAAAAGGTTAGAATGTGATACCCTTAAGTTTATTCTTACCCTTGACCTCTGGGGCATGCTGCTTCTCTCTACTCCAATCAGTTTTAATATTTGATCTAATATTACTAGGAACCATATTAGGATTATTTATCAAATCATTCTTGGATTTATTACTGCTATATATATATATAAATAAATCCATGTGTAATTTTTATAATACTGCCTTAAAAAATAGTGGATACAAAAACCCAAATATTAAATATGTAAAAAAGATCTACTCCTGAAGAAAAATTTGGAATAGAAATATTATTTGATATACATCCCCTTTCAGCCAAATGGTGAGCAGTAAATTAGGAAAACAATTTCTCACTTTGATTAAGAAACACTTTCTGAACAATAATTCATTAAGTAAGATTTTCAATAAAAATGCTCTTAAAATAGGTTATAGTTATATGAATAATCTGGAAAAAATTATAAAAAATCATAATATTTTAAATAAAAATCTAAACCTAATTGAAAATAAGAATTATCCAATAACTGAAATTAACAATTTGGACAATAATAAGTGTAATTGTAGAAACCCTATAGAGTGTCCTTTGGAAAACAGGTGCCTTACAATTTCCATTATCTATCAATGTACTATTTCTTCTGTAGAAAACCCAAGTAATGTAATGTAAAGATTTATGTGGTAGTACTATTTGAAAAAATGATTTTATCAACACACATCTTCATTTGATAATAATAAGCACAGAAATAAAACATCCCTGTTGAAATATTGGGATCTAAAAAAAGCAAATAAAACACCCACATTAAAATAAAAAATAAAGCTAGAATATGTATGTCTTAAAACGATCCATACCCCTTGCGTCTATATGAAAAACTATATATTATTAAATTAAGAATAAGAATCTATTAAATAAACATGATGAAATAAATGTCATATATAAACATTGCATATGGTTAAAAAGATTCTTTATATATTTAATAGCTTAAATGTTCTATGTTTACTGTGTGTTAATATTTACTCTTTGATAATGGCTTATGTGAGCTGAAAGCTTAGACCCGATAAAAAAATCAACAATTACTGTGATTTTTTTTTTGTTGTCTTTCAACGATATCACCATAAAGTATATCAGACGCTATGAACGGATCCTACACAAAATTAATACAGAACTTGTCTATATTATTCAATGAAACCTGCATTAATATATATATATATATATATATATATATATATATATATATAAAGTGTTTATTATTTTACATATATCTAATAATTTGTTTTATACTATGAAAGAATAATAATTAGTTATTAAAATACCTAAATTGATATTTAAATTTTTAATAATTAGATATTTTTTAAAAATTGTATAATGATATAATTGTATTAGAATATAATAATGATATAATAGATTTTATAAAAATAATAAAATTAATTTTTAAATTTTTAATTAATAAATAGATATTAAAAACAAATTTCTTTACAAATTAAGAGTTTTAGGAAAAATTAGTATAAAATACATTCTGAATAAAAATAGTATAATTGCACTCAAAGGTCCCTTTTAAGTCAGATCAAAAATCTTTTTTCTTTTATAAAAAGAATGGGATACAGCGAAAACTAAAAGAATAATTTTATAACAATAATGAATACATCAATGGAAATGCAGTCTAGACAGGAGTTTTGATTGACTGACACTTTTGCCATTAAGATTGAAAGAAGAAATCATATCTTCCCCCAAATATAAACTTTTTTCAAATTTTAAGTGAATCTCTATTCTGATTAGTTAGATTTTATGTGTATGTCCAATTTAATTAAAAAGAAATAGCCTAAAATCCTGCCCAATGTTAAAAGTTGTTGTTTACCCATTTAAATAATATATGGTCCCACTATGTAACTTACCCAGACAAAATTAGAAAGTGTCATCCCATGACATCAGGATAGTATGTTGCCTTTTGTGACCCAAATCTTCAATTTCATAGTTACCTAATTTTCATTTTTGATTAAATAATATTGACACACCTACAAACATATTCTCCAACTACTACCCCTTTATTTTCTAAATAACCATGAATTCATCTCATATTTTTTAATAAATAATTTTCAGCATTTATTTTAAAATATTACCTGAAGAAGAACAGTACTATTCTAAAACATGAAAAGTTTTGTGTAATGGTATAATGCTTTTATAAACCATTGTAATAACAAAATTACGAATACACACACACACACACACACACACACACATATATGCGCATGTTATCGTATGTTTTAGGCATGACTTGAAGTTTCATGTGTTTTTCCAATCATTAGGTGCATATCGAACTGGGCTTTTCTCAATTTGAATTAGTTATTAGCATTCCTTGCTTTAAGTTCGTCATTGGTATTAGATCAGATGTGTGAATATTTTTATTTATAAAATGTATAATTATGTTAATATTAAAACCTAAAAATGGAACAGAATACTAGAATTGTGGTAGGAGATGAAAAAGAAAAAAAAACAGAAGAGATTTATAATTAGGGTTTGTTAATATTAAACTCACTGTGCAAGGAACCAAACTGGTTTGTTTACATTTGAATTTTTTTTATAAAACAAAAATGATTAAAAAAAAAATAGTATCAAAGATTGTAGGAATAATGAATACGCACAGATTTATGCACTCAAACATATGCATGTATTCACACTCACACAAACTTGAGGACTGTCAGTTTTTCAGTTAGAATTATATTTACATATTTCTACAGTAAAATAAAATTTACATAGTTTAAAAGACTTTAAAAAGGACATAAAAACATATATACCAATTGAAATAACGTGCTGAGTTTTCCTTTATAAACTTCATATCGCTCTGGTTAACACCCATCGAGCTCTCTATATAGATTTAACTATTAATAATTTATATTAAGGTAATCTTGTTGATTATCCTCACCATTTAAGGACTGACACCTATACCTATATATATAGGTATAGGTGTCAGTCCTTATATATATATATATATATATATATATAATTCCAAGTGAAGAAGACTCAAGGTTTTTTTTTATTTTGAGTGCTCTGGCATTTATTTTATTATAAACAGTTCTCAATATAATGAGTATTATAGAGCTTAATATAATTATATGGTTATGTCAATTTTACATTGCGACATGGAAATTTCTATGTTTCGAGATTAATTCTCATCATCAGGCAATGTTGGTGTGGTTGTGCAAATGATTTACATTTAAATGACAAATTCTTTCGGTTTACTATGAATGTATGTGAGTGTTTTTTTTTTTTTTTTTTTCATGTGGCTAATCAGAATGGAGATTCACTTTGGGGTTTGACCCTGAAGAATTTCTGTGCTAACCAACTTTTTTCCTCCGTTTTTTTCTTTTTCCTTGACCCTATTTTTCTGTAGTCTGTTTTCCTTCCTTAATGTTTTGTCCCCCATTAATCTGATCTTATCATTTTCCCTTCAGTTTTATTACATTTTATGTGATATTCCTTTTTAGTAGTACCAATCTCCTTTCTTGTCCTCCTTAGTCTATTTGTTAAAGAAAAGATTTTTTTTCAAAAAAAATAGCAGTTTAAGGTTTTTTTTGGAAAGGGCTGTAATTGACCTTACTTTATTTTCTACTGTTAAACCTGGTGCCTGTCTCTAAACTTGTTCACCATGTCACTTAACCACCTCTCTCCTTCTCTCCCATCTTCCTCTTTTTTTTCAATATCTATTTACAATCCCCAATTCTGATTTCTCTTTCTCTACCCTCTTACCTCTCACACAAAATTTACCAATATAAAGAAACAAATTTTCCATCTCCCTTCAAAAAAATAGCGTTTACTACCTGATGAGACATTGTCCTTTCAATGTTGAAACAAAATGTACACTTTGTAGTAGATTGTATTTTGTACATGTTCTAAACTATAATTTATAATAATTATTCATAGCTCTATATTGAGCACTGTTTTAAATGAATGTTTTGAATGTTGTTAATATTTTTTCGTTCCCTATATATATATATATATATATATATATACACACACATGACACATGCACATACATGTTCTGATCAAACAGTAACTGGTACTATTAAATGAAAACTACAACACACATCAAATTAGCATTTAATTTCCTTTGAACATAGTTGCCATCTGATATCCAGTGTCATTTCCATTGAAGGAAGTATTCCTGGAACTCCTTTTGGAAGAAAGTGATCAGCTGCCTCATTACATTCTCTTGAATATCCTTGACATCTTGAAGTATTGTTCCTTTCAAGTAAGATTTGATTTTTAGAAAAATTAACAATTATGAGCAATTACACATTGCACTTTTCATGCATCCAACCTTACAGCACCTGGTATTCTGAAGCAATCATCCATCTAGGTACTGACCATGTTCAATGTTGCTTAACATTGGTGATTTTTTTTTTTTCAGAGACAGCAATTGGCTTGTTGCATTCTGTTGGTCTACAGCAATCATTTATTCTATGTATGTGACCCAGCCATCGACGACAAGGCTTATCCATATGCTGTATATAACAGAAATTCTTGAATCCTAAATTAATAAATGTTGAATTTTTTTGTTTCAGATTACATTTACCAGGGAGTATTGTCGAGGACAACCAGTCGAGTTGTGAATATGAAGATGGTGAGTCTGTTGCTAAAAACTGAGAACATATTTGTCAATATTTAAGAGATGAGAGTTAGGGTTGCGATGATTCTTTTTAATGTAGACTTGTTTCTACCATATGGTGTCTTCAGGTGATTTGCAATAACTGATATTACATTTTTTTTGTTTTTTTTTTAACATTCATGTGATGGGGAATTTTTGAATGTGCAATTTTTAAAATTACAAGAAATTATAACGTTTTTATCCATGGTTGTATGAACCTAATAGATATTTTTTAATATGGTTACACTTAGTCATAATTTCTGTTCTTTCATTCAATAGTTCGTTTTTGTTTGGAAATAGCATAATCGCTAACTTTCCTTCCTGGCACAGTCTATGTATTTTGCCACTGTTGTAAGGCTTGGCTGTTTTCACTATACTCTACATGTTTGGGTCTTTTCCATATTTTGATTTCAATTTTAACATGTGGCTAGCCAATTTTGTACAGTTTAAGTTTTCTATTTTGAATGTAGACTTGTGATTGAACCATCTGGTCTTAAAGGTGTCTTTCGTTGATCCCAAATATATTTGAATTTTTAGGCAGCATGTAATTATCTAAACATACATTGTTAAATATAACAGACAATTAATGTCTATTATGTTTAATCATGGGCCATTCTAAACATCGTATTTTGGCTTTAATTTCTGTTGAAAATAAAGACTAAAATTGTCCAACATTTGGATATATTTTTATTACACTGGTTCTAAGCTTTCAGCTCACATGAGCCATCTTGAGAGTGGTTGTAGGGATGTTAACATAAAGATATCCACCATCAATGATGATATTTTCTTGTGTTGACTTAAAACATTGCTATGCAACAATAACAATTGATAGTGTTATGTTTTATTTGGAGATACACTATTATTATTATTAATATTATCAATATTGTTAGAAGTATTAAGTTTATTGAGATACATTTTAATTTGTTGATCAATGACAGGAAATCCATTGTTAACAAATGTCTGTTTAATATTAACACATGACTCAATAAATTCTGGGCCTAACTAATAAAACAACAACTTTTCAGCAAAATTCAACTTTATTCATCAATATAGTCTCCTTCTAGTATGATACACTGATTCCAATGCTTCTCTAACAATTCAATGCCTTTTTTTTGTAGAATGATTTGTCTTTGGCCTCAAAATACGTCTCGGTTTCTGATATCAGTTCTTCATTGGAGCCAAATCTTTTCCCCTGGAGCATTCTTTTAAGGTTTGCAAACAGCTGGTAGTCGTTGAGGAACCAGATTTGGAGAATAGGGTGGATGTGGAAGCAATTCAAAGTGCAATTCATGTAATTTCGCCTTTGTTACAATCGACTTGTGACATGGTGCATTGTCTTGGTGAAAAATCACATTTTTCTTCACTTGTGGCAGTTTTTTTGGTGGTTTTTTTTTTTTTTTCCTTCAAATGCACTAATAATGCTATATAATATTAATATTCATTATTGATGGTTCTTCCTTTCTTAAGGTATTCAATGAACATACCTTGCACATCCCAAAATACAGAAACCAAAACCGATTTAACTCTAGTGAAGTGTTGGATTCATGTTTCATATATTGTCAAATATTTATGCAAAAAATCGTTTTTGTGTTGAAAAGCTGAATCGTTGCTGCATTGTTGTTTTTGATTGTCTGTGAGCAAATGCGGCACCCACTTTGAACACAGTTTTTTCAATGACAATTGTTCTTGCAAAATGATGAATACACTGCCTTCTGATATGTTCAACTCCTCTGCTATCTCACACAACTTCAATTTATGATTGGCCAAAACTTTGCTGTTCTTTTTGTGTGTGTGTTTTCCAGGACAACTGCTGATTTTAGGTAAGCTGAGCGTTCAGCATCATTTTTGTCTGTACGGCTGCGTTTAAAGTTGGAATACCACCTCTTAACCATTGTTTCCGATGAAGTCAGTCCAAATAATACTTTTCAAGCTATTGCTTTGCTTGAACAGTATTTTTTCCTATCAGAAAGCAATGCTTTATTAACACATGAAATTCAGATTTTTCCAATGTTTTGAAAATTTGCAACAGTAGCTTCACTTAAACTGTAATTTGTAAACTAATAATCTGATTGGACCCAAATTTTGTCATGTGCCATTTGAAGGTTAGTACTTCATAAAAATCATATGGATTTTTTTATTAGTGGTGCCATCTACATATCAGGCCCAGTACTTGATGTTATCTTCAGCATCCTTATTTCAGTTTCATAGGCAAACATGTCCATCCACTCTTCAGGGGTTACCAACAATTGACTGGTTATATTTTTCAATTTTTCTTTTTTATGCACTTATCTTTAGTGTAAGTTTTTCTTGTATTGTTTGTATTCATATATGCATTTGCATATGTGCAGCCATGCACCTGTCTGTGCACCCATCTGTATGGATGTACATACATGTAGGGTGTTGTGATCGTGTGTCCTTTTCTTTGCCTTTTTTTTTTTTTTTCACTTTACATTCAATTGTTAGGTTTTTCTCTTTTTTTTTTCTTTTCCTTCTTTTCTCAATTGTAGCCTTTTCTGGGTAATTATTTTCTAGACATGCCACTGTTTTAACTTTTGACTTTTAAATATTTTTTAGTGAGGAAATATATATTTTGTTGTTTTTTGCATAAATAATTGATATTAATGCTTAAATGATGAATAGTTTATATATATATATATACATATATATATATATATATATATATATATATATACACACATATATATAAACTTATTTATAAATGGAACTTTGTGTGCATGTCCCCGTTACCTATAGACTCCAAAATGGCCAAACCAATTTTCTTGAAAATTTACACAGTTGTACTATAAGCGTTTGCGAGTGTTCTTAGCTAGGTTTTGTGTCGAGGTACCCTCAATAAATATCGATAATAAAAAAAATCAGGTTATAGGAGTGGTCCAATTTTAATCAAATTTGATACACTCATACACAAAGACATAAGAAACGATATTAACAATTTTTATTCAATTATCACCAAACTTCACACAAATATTCTTTAGGCTGAGTCTGAGCTCCAAGACCATGGATTAGTTTTAAAGCTTTCATTACACCCGAGCAATGCTGGGCTATACTGCTAGTATATATATATATAGTGTTGTGATAATGTTTAGCACCAAGATTGTTGTTTTTCAGTAGTTTTATCGATAAACAGTATTTTTTGCAAGCAGGTTTTTATTTTAAAGTTCTTGATATCGGGGTAGAGATACCACATTAATAGGATTAATGCAGAGAAGTTTGTCACTTAACTGAGCAGGTTCATGCTGACTTTGAAGAAAAAAGAAACAAAATAATGGGAAAATGTATACACGTGAACAAATATCTGCTTTGCTACACAAATAACAATAAAAGATACACAACACAATACCCAAAACTACCACATATAAATAAAAATATAAATATACAAACACTCAATCATGAAGGAAAAACAGAAAATAATCTAACAACCACCAGTGATAAAGCCCACAAGCATAAATACAAGAACAAAAACATTCAATCATGATTTAAAGAAAAGAAATCCTTTAAGTGGTCTTATACACTAACAGGGTAAGAATAAAGTCAAGCCAACACAATAAAAAGAGGTCAACCTAAATGACAAGAACAAATCAACTAAAAAACAATTAAGTAGAAGCCCATTCAATATAAAGCAATTAAGTAAACATCCATTCACATGTACCTTAAAAGGCAATAAAAAGAAATCAAACGCTTCCACAATAAAAGGGAAATCCACCAACTTCAAATAATACAACATTAAAAACAAATCAACAAAAGCAATCAAAAACAGTTAACCACCATTAGACCACAACAAAATATCAAATTACACCAAGCTCCATATAAATAATAAAAAAACAAGGACAAGACAGCAGATCAAAAACTTAGCCCTGACCATTGACAACATCATAACTGTGTCCTAATGAAACTTTGAACTCAGCCTGAACCTGCTCAGTTAAGTGACAAACTTCTCTGCATTAATCCTATATATATATATATATATATATATATATATATATATATTCACACACACATATTCATATATCTTCACTAAGCTATTATTATTATTTTTATTTTTTATAACCATATTGCCCAAAGGAAGGTATTTTACTGCCACTGTTTTGCAGGGGGTTATATAGGAGGAAAGTTATGAGAAAGAGTGACAAATTATAGGTGTGTCAGGAAGTGGGTAAGATTAGAGTGGAGTGGACGGAGAAAGGTGCATGAGAGAGAGGATGCAGGTTAGTGAGATAGGAGATGACTATTGACTTTACATTTAAATTCTTGGAGGGTGTAGCTGTTGGGGAAGCAAGTAAACGAAAGGGAATTCCACAGGCAAGAAGTGCAAGAAAAGAAGCTTCTGGAGTAGAACCTGCATTTACATTGTTGTTTATATATATATATATATATACACTCTTACACATGCTTCACACATCCACACACATATAATTGTAAAATAATGTATGTATTAAATATTTGCTTATATCATGTTATTATTTATCTAAGGTTTCATTTTTATTTTATGGTTAGTAGTTTATTTGATTTTGCCTTGGTGTTATATATTGGGGTATCATTTACGGTAAGGGTTTGATTGTTTGTATAAAAATTCCTACATGTATAGGTGTGCAGGCTTAATATTTGTTTAACAATATTTTTAAATTTACATTTTATATAATTTGTTTATTTAAAGTTTATTTTATTTGTTTATTTTTAATTAGTACTTAGATAGCAAATAAGTATTATTTATATACCTATATTTACCCATTTCTTGTTTAAGAATTTATTTTGATTTTTAAAACTAATTATTGCTAATTTTTCCTCTAAGCAAAAATTTACAATTTGTGTTGTTAATATTGTACGAGGCTGACTTTTTTATAATTTCCCATTTATTTTTGATGGGTATATTGCTTTCCTCTTGGCTCCATATGTATTTTGATAGGGTTGTATTGTTTGTGTATTTCTTTTCTTTTTGAAGGATGCTTTGTGGTTATAATATCTTTCCTTTAAGGTTTTCTCTCTGGTGCCTATGTAAATTTTTTTAATGTTGTCACTTATGATAACTTTTTATATTATGTTATTGGTTAAACAGTTACTGTTAAGTAGGCATTTTCTTTGTTTCTGCAGTTACATTTAAGTGATATTTTGCTGGATGTTATTGTTGTTATTGGTTTTGTATAGTATTTTTTATTGTACTTAGTTATCTTCTCCATGTTATTCTTGCAGCTATAACTAATTTTTATTGATAATTTGCTGTTTTTAAGAAAGTGTTTGTCAATTATTTTGAAGAATTTTTTTTCTCTATTGTTTTGTTTTAAGTGGGGGGACTAAATTGTTTCATTTTCTGTTGTTTTTGTTTGAATTGTTTTTGTTTTTTGTATTCTAGTTTGTTTGAATATTCACTATTTTTTAGGACTGATTCTAATGTTTTTCTTTTTTTTTTTGTTCGTTTGTTGTTTTTTTTTTCATTGAATATTTTTTGGCTACATTGTTAATATATCAGTCAGTTAAGTGTCATACATGCTTGGGCGATCATGTCTCAACAGAGACATGACTGACTGGGCAGAAGATTATCCCACAGTGGGTTGCCATTACTTTCTGCAGTAGAGTGGTTGCAGGCCAAGGCTATAGAACCCAATCTGTCCTGGTATTTAACCCATAACTAGAGGGAAGAAATGGATTAATACCTTTCCCAAGGGTATTTTTGCATAATTGAATGCAAGGAATTCAAATGGAATTCAAATTTGGCTCCTCGATTTTTCATTCCAAGCCAATATTCACTGCACCACAATGCACATAGGTTGTTAAAATAAGATAGTCCACATATGCTTCTTACGTAGATTTAATAGAGTCCGATTTAATTTTTTATTGCTTGTCTCCTTGATAGAGAACATAGGCATGTCTGAAAATTCTGATTTTAAAATCTTTCTCATGTTTCAATTCAGTCAAAAGGTATATTTAGTCTTATTAATAATTTTATTATGTTTTATCTCACAAATTTCATTAACTAGACTATTAAATTCTCTTTTTCTATATCGCTCTCTTTTTATTTATATATATATATATATATACACACACACACATACAGTACTGTGCAAAAGTATTAGGACAAGAACTATTTTATCTTTTATGAGGCATATTGAGAGAAAATAAACAATTTAGTTAAAGTAATTTTATTTGATTTACTCAACAAATGCTTTAACAAGAAAAAAATAATTGTTACAAAATAAATATAATATTTAATATAATAGCCTTTTGCTTTGATCACAGCCTTCATTCTGTCAGGCATTGACATCACAAGCTTCTTCAATGTATCTAATGCTATCTCCTGTCAAGCAGTTTTGTATCTGTTCCCAAATAAGAAAATAGTCAGTCATATCCAAAGATAATAGAATAATGAGTAGTTTCAAAATAACTTGTTTAATAGAAAATAGGAAAAATTAAATGTAACTTCTCTTCAATACATTTCTTTTACACCTTGTTTTAAATAATCGCTATTTATTAGCAATTTACTTGGCTTTTCACCCTGTATTTGAATTTCAGTGAGACTTTTAGGAAAATCACCCTTTGTCCTAATACTTCTGCACACTACCTGTAGTGTGCAAAAGTGTTAGAACAGGGGTGATTTCAAACTTTATTTTGATGCCTCATAAAAGATAAAATAGTTCTTGTCTTAATACTTTTGCACAGTACTCTGTGTGTGTATATAAAGGTCACAAAATACCAGACTGGAAATGAATGACAAAAGTAATTTGACACTAATTTACGTATGTACAAATTTTTTAGTTGGGTAAAGTATATATTTTTATTTTTAATTTTCAGAGTTTAAAGTTTACTTTCAAATTTTATGTATTTAATTTGCTTGTGACTTTGTTGATATTTTTCTTTTTTTTATTTTCAAAGGAAAATTCTCTCTAAAATTTACAAAGAAAAATTACGCAGAATTCTTTCAGGGTTTAGAAATGATTACAAGTTTGCTAACTCCAAAAGGGGAAAAATCAGCAAAACTGCCACTTATTGAAGTTATCTCAAGTAAGTGAATAATATTTCTTCTTTCTATTTGGCAGGGAATGGTTGGGAGGTTGGATACATTGCTTTAAATTCGATACTTCTGGGATTACTTAAAGTATCCAATGACTGTTTTTAAGGACTTAGCAACAAAAGTGACTCTTAACTTTTCTCATTCAAATAAAAATTTAAAAATTAGGAATTTTTAGAGAACTAATAAAATACGTTTATTCTCCCCAAATCCTAAAATTGCATTCTTTAGTTACTTCATTTTTGGTCATCTGTCGGTAATCCAAATTAGCACCAGATGTAATTATTAGTACCTCTAACTTTGAGGAATAGTAGTAGAATTAGATTGTTGATGACTTAATATGAAGTATTTTTCTTCATTCAGAGAGAATAAAAAAAATTAAAAAAAAAAAACATTAAGAAACAGTTTTATACTTGACCAAGAAAGGATTTAAAAAAAAATTTTTTTTGAACAAATTTTTGACTGACTGTTGTAACCTTGTTTGGTTACTGATGTGTTGTGGTATCACATGATTGTATTGTGTTGGGTCTTGGTATATTACTTCACTTACTTGTAGATTTGTAGTAATAGTTATTAGTATGAAGTTGTATTCCAGTATCTTGCTATTTACTAGATAGTTCTTTGTGTATCTCACGAATAGTACTGTATAAAGAGGTTCCTCCTGATAATAATTCTCTCTTGGGAGTCCTCCTGAGTATTCTACTCAAGGACTAAATAGTAATATCACACTGTGAATACTGAACTCTGCTACTTGGCTGTAACTAGTACATCTGCTGCTGCTACTCTTAATTCGCTTGATCCCCTCAGACTTCTGTCTAGTGCTTAATATAGGTTATTAACACGGTCACATGATCCCCAGTGGAATAATCTATTGTTATAGTTTTATTTGTTATCTGGTGAACAGCATTCAACCACGTGTGTTGGTGTCAACACTTCTTTCTATGTGATAGACTGTTATTCAGGCTGAGATCTATTTAGCCTCCACTTCACATCTACTAATCGACCCTGTCATTGGCTGGTCCAGAAGACTAGTAAAATGAAATTGCCTACTGTACAATGATCAATAGTCACACAAACTAACCTGATTTTATTTATTTATTTATTCACTTCTAGTCATTTGTCTTAAAAATGAAAGATTTCTGAAAGAAAGAAATTTTTTTAAAATCATTTCACCTCAAGCAAAGCAATAAAGCCACTAAGATGCAAGGGGTTACTAGAGTATGAAAGAATAGGAGAAAGAAAAAAACCTTTTAAAGAGCAAGGACAATAAAAGAACAGGGATTAAGATGACAGAAGATAACAATTGACATTGCATTAAATTTTTGAAGATCAAAGTTAACTGGAAAGCAAGAAGCTAAAAGAGTTCCACAGGTGAGAAGTGCGATAGGAGAAACTGTTAACATAAAACTTATGGTTACATCTCACTGATTTCAACTGTAAAATGATGAGACCTTGCTGTTAATCTAGTTGTGTGCTTAAATTCAAATAGTCTAGGTACTATAAAGAAAAGTTTATCAACAATTACCATGAAATTATTCATGGAAAAGGCATAGAGAAACAATGTTATGGTGGTGTGAAAGTGACTGAAGCCAAGATGCCAGGTCAGGACCAATAACAATGCTGATTCTTCTTTGTATTTTATCAAGCATCTCTAACTACAGAGAAGAAGCATCAGTATAGATATGGCAGCAATATTCAAAGCATATTTAGAGAGAAATATGTTTTACCAGAAAAATTTCCTGGTTTGCTAAAAAGAAATATCAGTTTAAGAATATTCCAGGAACAAATAATTTACAAAAGGATGATTGTCCAAAATAATTGGCAAAAATATTGTAAAAAAAAAAAAAAATTGGCAAAAATTTTTATAAAAGAAATTGACAAAAATATAATTGGCCAAAATGTTCTAAAAATAAAATTGACAAAACATTCTGAAAAAAAATAATTCTTTTATTGATTTTAATTTAGCTTTAAAATATCAATTAAAATGATGGAATTTTTCTATAAAAAATAGTCTTGAATTCATTTTTAATGATAGTTGCATTTGTTTTTTTAGTTTGTTTAAATAAAATCTAAACATTATTGACCAACAATTAGCATCTTATGTCTTTTATTAACAAAATGAAAAATTTTTTTATTTATTTTTTCAAAGTATACTTTGAAGAAAATGTCAATGTTGTTTACTCTCTGGCAGTGTTCTAAATGCTAAGGTCATTACCACTTTTAGGGCAGAAAATAGCTTTATTTAAAAACTAAGCAATTATAAATCCATCAGGAAAATAATTGCATTTTCTTTTTTTTTTTCTTTTTAAATAAATATCACAAAAGATTAGATTGGAAATGTTTTTAAAAATCATATTTTAATGGTAAATATTTAAGTTAGCTAACTCCATTGAGAACTGCTAAAGTTGGGCAAAATGTAAAATGCATGCTTGTTTATATAGAACTGCATTTATTTGTTGTCGTTTTTATGTGATATTTGGGCACACATAAAACATTAATTTTAAGAGCTTTGAGTGAATATGTGCATAAACTCTTGGTTTATATTAGATAAGAGATTCTTCAACAAAAACATTTTTTTCTTTAGAAGAAGACAATTCAGACAATGGAAATGCATCACAAGTTGAAGAATTTTCTTGGTATGTTAAATCGGGTGCCTTCAAATGTCCAAGAGCTTCAAAAATCGACTTTCATGAAGGTTATGGTTTCGCAAATAAAAGATTGGGTGTCTTTGAAAATTTAAATGTAAGTAAATTATTATTATTATTATTGTTATTATGTCATTTTCATCATAATTTGATTTCTGCTATTTTCACACTACCTACCAAGTCTGTGGAAAGACCTTAGGCAAGTAGTGGTGTGTTGTTATGGCTACATTTTATTTGTTTTTTTTATCTCCCATAACATCCCTAGCGTTACATGGACAAAGTTCTTAGTGTGTGGGCTGTACTGATCAAGAAATTTTTTTTTTGTATATCTCTTAAGCTGTTATTTCCAGGGATTCTTTTGGTGTGGCGTTTTGTTCCTTTTTTTATTCTTATTATTATTATGTCATTTTCATTAGAATTTGATTTCTGCTATGGTCATACTACCTACCAAGTTTGCACTAAAAACCTAAGGCAGGTGTGTTGTTATGGTTACATTTCATTTGTTTTTCTATCTTTCATAACATCACTAGCGTTCCTTGGACAAAGTTCTCCTTAGTGTGTCGGCTGTATGTATTAAAACAATTTTTTTGTGTTTCTCTTAAGCTGGGATTTCCTGGGATTCTTTCAATGTGTTGTTTTGTTCCTTTTTTATCATTCCAAGCGCACCTATCACTGGTTCTATTCTTGTTTTCAATTTCCACATTTTTTTCTATTTCACTTTCCAGGCCTTTATACTTTGATGGTTTTTTTAAAATTCTTTGGTTGCTATACTACAATCCACTGGACAATCTATATCAATTAGGCAAGTGTTTTTTCTTTTTGGTTTTTGGCAATAATGTCTAGTTTATTTGCTTCAATTTTCCTGTCCATGTAGATGGTGTAATCCCATAGAATGGTGACATCTTCTATTTTTGTAACTGGTGCTGGGTGATGTTCGTACCAGTGTTTGTTAATGTCTTTTCTAAAGTGTTTGCACATTGTCCAGTGTAAATATTGCCTCACTCTATTGTGACAATTTTTATATCATTTGGAATAAGTACAGGACATCCTGATATTAGCCAGTCTATTGTTTCTGGTATTTCTCACAGAACCTGCATTTTGGATCCACATCCACATTATTATCTATGATAGATATCATCATCATTATTATTATTATTATTATTATTATACAAGATGTTCCAAAACTCGCAGAAGGATTTAGAAATTTTAGCTAATTATCTTTGCTGAGTTTAAATGTATAATTTTTTTAACATAATAAAAGATGCTCCGATGAACTGAGCTTTCTGTTTCCCTCCATGTATAAATTTACTCGAGCCACAAGATTAGCGGCTAGGTCCAATCCTTTTACTATGAAACCAACAAAATGTAAACTCAAATTTTACTCTGGCAGTTTCTTTTTTTTGCACTTCTCGCCTGTGGAATTCTCTTCCATTTACTTGCTTCCCCGACAGCTACAATCTCCAAGAATTTAAATGTAAAGTCAATAGTCATCTCCTATCTCACTAGCCTGCATCCTCTCTTTTATGTTCCTTTCTCCATCCACTCCACTCTCATCAGTATTCTCATCCTTCTCTTACCCACTTCCTGACACCCCCTATAACCTCCTATGTAACCCCCTGCAAAACAGTGGCAATGCTTGGGGAGATATGGTTATATAAAAAAAAAATGGTATTGCAGGTTTTAAGTCTTTATCTTTTGGCTTTTACACAAATTATTTATGATGGGTAATTGAATGCAAATAAAAAAATTTACACTTTTGGTCTTGGAAAGACTTTCTTCAGACTAAATGGTTTTATTGAGGGAATTATATATAGGTCATTTTGTTTTATTTTGCTTTACAGTATATCACCTTTGATAGGTTATTTCATACTGACAAGATTTTTAGGACAGGTTTGTATATATAATATTTTGTAAGAAACCAGTTTGTAGATCAGGTTTCATTCATGTATTTTTGTAAAGAGGGTTTTTGTCAAGAGTCAAATATATTGTTGGTAATATTTTTTTTTTTTGAAAAATGCATTGTTAGTATTTTTACTATGAAAATCTTTTTTTATACTTTTATAGTTTTGACTACAGTTGCCGGCTTAACTATTTGCCCATAGCTGGGACCCTACCAGGTACTACTGTAGGAAGCATTAGCTCTGCTTGCAAAATGGACTGTGCCAAACATAATCAAACCCACCACATTTAAAAGAATCAGAAGGTTGAACAAAAAATAAAAGGGTTTCATTTGTGTTAATAAGTGTAAGTTTATTTAATGCAAAGAATGACATCAATTTTGTTGTTGAAATAATATTTATGTTAGAATGTTCTGCATAAAGTTTTATTTTTGAATGTGTGTTTAAGAGTTCAAATTTCTTAGTCGGAATAAATGGATTTGTAAAGAAAAAAACAAATTTGGTGTCACTGATGTGTGTACAATTGTAGTGAATGAACAAGTTCATCCTGAGTGTGAATGAAAATGTAAATGATGCCTTTGTTTCTCTTTCTTTTTTGTTGCTAACAAGTAAATAAAGAAAGGGGAGACTAGATTAGTACAATGTGGAAGAGAGAGAGTGAAAAAGGCATGTCACCTAGATGAAACGTCCAGTTGACGACCTTTGACTCTCTGAAATGTTCTTTCTTTGTTGAAAGTACATGAGGAAGTAGGAGAAAGCAAGAGAGAGTAAAAAAAAAGGTTGCATGGACTTGGTGTTCAATAGATGACCTGTGGCTCTTTGCAGAGAAAAGGAAAATATCACGCGTATTTATACATTTGTGGAGAATAGAATCAGATCAACTTTTAAGATTTTTTTTTCTTGCTCCTGATTGGCCAATAAATAAGGGGTTGTATCAGTTTTGTTTTTGCAGGCATCAGCATGTGGTAAAATTTAGTGAATCAACTGTCTTATAAAAAGAGCTTTTCTATTTGTGAATGTGTAAATCTATGTGCTTGTTTTTAATGGCTCATAAAAAAAGCATAAGTGTGTGTAAGCTCGGATTTTCTGTGCAATCAAATTTTACGAAATTCAAAACTACTTCTCTGGGTCAGGGTGAATCTGGGAACAACAGCAATTAAGAGTTGATTCTGTGTTCCTCAAAACCTTTTGATCAGTGGCCTTGTTGCTGGCTGTAGTTTATTGTAATACCCAGAACGTTATATGGGGTGAGGGATGGGGTGAGGATAAAATACAAGAAATGCTGGTTATAATTCTATAGTGAAGGAAACACTGAAGATGCAGGGACATTTTAAATCTGTTGGTATTTTGTTCTCTTCTCTTACACTATCTCAGTAATAAAAAATAAATTACTCTAAAGATGTACCTTAGGAGTAGATTTATTCCTTGTTTCCTGTTTGGGATTGGGTTTCTGCTTACTTAAGTTTGTCACCAAATTAACAAATGAATACTTTAATCTAATAGGTTATTGTCTGTGAGACAATTCTCCATGAAGAACTTGCAGCCTTAAACCTTATTATATATTTTTTATTATTATTATTTTTTTTTTTAATCATATCACCCTTAGCAAGGTGGTAACACCACTGATGTGCAGTGGGCTACATAAGAGTAAAAAGATTAGATAGAAGAGAGTGAAGAGAAAGATGAACCAGTTAGAAAGGAGTAAGAGAAGGCTGGGAATACAAGTGTGATGACAGTTGCAAAGGTGGAGAGAAAGGAAAGGATATACAGAGTGGTGAAGAAAGAACTAGATTCAAGTGGTTAAGAGATGAGTATTGACATTGCATTTAAATTCCTGGAGGTTGTAGCTGTCAGGAAAGCAAGAATGTGGAAGCAAGTTCCACAGATGGGAAGTGCGAGAAAAGAAGCTGCAGGAGTAGAATTGTTGTCTGCATTTGGTTGATCTAACTGTGAATGGGTGAGACCCAGTTGCCAGTCTGGTTGCACGAGTAAACACCTGTTGCAGGGGCACCAGTGACTCAAGTTTGTTGGAGCAGAAACAATGAAAGTATTTATAGAACAGACAAAGCTAAGCCTCATCTTGTCGGTGGGGAAGTGGCTGGAGTCAAGCCACTAAGTCTGTACCTATCACATTACTGATTCTCCTTTGGAGAATATGTATATATATATATATATATATATATATATATATATCTCCCAGTGAATACGGAACGAAGAAATTTTTTTTTTTTTACAACGTCCAAAACATAAATTTAAACCAGTGCTCAATATATGATATATAGAGCTGTGAATATTTATTATAAATTATATTTTAGAACACATACATAATTTTTTTTTTATATATCCACGACAAATAGTACATTTGTTTCGACATTGAGATTTCAATGTCTCATCAGGCGGTATAAAATCCTTTGTAAAATAAAGATGGAAGCTGATGATGGTTCGCCTGAAATAGGCCTAAACTTTCAATTTACCATGAAATAACGTGTCTGCCTTAATTTTTCTTATATTTGCTCTATATGTATTTATATACATATATATTTAGAGCTCTCTTAGAGAGTTATCCTACCACTGTATGTACAGGATACTCCTTTGGATTCTTCTATACCCACACTGCATGCTGAGATATATATATATATATATATATATATAAAAGCTTCTTTTCTTGTACTTCTCACCTGTGAAACTCTTTTCCATATTCTTGCTTTCCTGACGGCTACAACCTCCAGGAATTTAAATGCAAAGTCAATTCCCATCTCTTATCCACTTAACTCCAGCTCTTTCTACATCATCCCGTCTATCTTGTTCTTTTCCTCTCTCTCTATCTTTACAACTGTCTTCACTCCTGTATTCCCCTTCTTCTCTTTCCCTTTCTCTGACACCCCCTGTAACTGATTCATCTTTCTCTTCCCTCTCCTCCTGCCTAAAATGTATATGTAACCCCCTGCACATCAGTGGCATTAAGGCCTTGCTTGGAGTGAAATATTTCACCAACAACAAACTGGAAATTATTGAAAAAAACACCTGCTTACAACAACATTACAAAAAAATGCCTACTTTGCCTACATGAAAAAGTAGCAATTATATCTCATACCCCACAAAAGAACTTACTAAACATAAGATCAGAAATAATTTCCAAATGTAGACACGAAAATAAATACCTATTATCACAATTTATACCAGTTGCATTTATTGTTATTATCATTCCACCACCATTACTAATCACTACTACCGCTTTACAATAATTGTTTGCTACCACAATTCTTATTACTATTGCCATATTAGTCTGCAATCATCATTAACGTAAATTACTCCACTCTTCCGCAGTAAAATTAATATCACCACATAAAAACTAGCAAGCTTTACAAATCAGAATTTCTACCGTTTAAACACATGCAACCACCAAAAACAAGCTAATAACTGACTTCAAAATAACAATGCAGCCTTAAATAATTAAAAATAATAGCAATTCTAACCTATCATAGTTTCACACAGACCGCATCATATGTACATATGTGCGAATGAGAAAATATTGTTCAGAGAACAGAAATTGATAACCGTCTGTGCGTTGACATTGCTACACTATTTGAATGCACCGATCAAATGCGTATGTATGTACGCAATGGCACACATACACAAATATATATGCCAAGCCCCATATGGCTTGCATATAGCTATGTTTGTGTGAGCCCTGGTGGGTGGATGTGTGTGTGTGTGTGTCTCTGCGTACATCAATGGGTGTACAAATGTGTATATGTCTGCATTTGTCATGATGACAAATTTTCCTCCCACTTCCACAAAAATACATCAATATACGCAGCCCTACATATAACCAATTTTTAAAAAAATTAATCAGTTTGTCTGATGATCGCAATAGCATGAACCCAGGGTTACAAACTCACACACACACACACACACACACACACACACATATATATATATATATATATATATAAAATGGCTGGCCACTCGTATTCAAGGATACTTGTCTACCCAGGTGGCTAGCTAATCCCCATTGTAGTCACCTGCTCAAGCACACTTGTGCTTATTCAACACCAACAAAGCCCACATGTGGTTTATACTGCAACTATGCTGAGCGAACCTTAGTTACAGTTTCTGGGAGAGAGCGCGTTATCTAGTGTGAACAACAGTCTCAACAAGGCCAGGATGCTCAAACCATCGGTCACGATGATTTGTGACTTTGAGCTAGCACAATCATTGATGACTCCTCAAAGAGAGCCGTCTACCCAATTTCACTCACAAGGCTTGGGTCAACCCGTGATATGGTTTTCAGGCACTTTCCAAAGATACCGCACTCTGAGATCACCTTCTCCAGACCAGTAACATTAAGAAGTCACCTTCATGACAAATCGACCGTGGTGAGATTCAAACATGGGCTGCTTCATTGTCAGAAAGTGAACATTCTAACTACTTAGCCATATATATACATATATATATATATATATATATATATATATATATATGTTTGAATTTCTGGGATGAGAAGTTCTTATTTAGATAATTTTACACTATATTCTTCAACTTGGGTTGCTAACAAAGAAAGACAAATGACAAGCTTTCAACAGCATCAAATTACAAAAAAAAAAGATAAACAACATAGAGTATATTCAAGCATCAATAGCCTCGTAGATTAAAGCATTAGTTTGTGAATTTGGTGACATAGTGATTTTAAATCCATAAGTGACTTTGTTTCTATATATAGAACTCTATACTGCATGAAGGTGAAATTTTGAAATAAGTAAAAAGCTTTTTTTTTTTTTTTTTTTTTTTTAAATCATGCAGCAGCACACATCAGCAGGCAGGTTAAGTTTAAGGCTCCAAATTCTCGAGATAGATTTGTCTATGGGGCAATAGCCTTCTTTGGTAAATTTGGTGACATTGTGAGTTCAGTCTCTGGTCCCGGCAGAGGAAACAGGATGAACAATAACTGACCAGTACTAAATAAAGAACTAGATGAGATATCCCTACACATGAGCAGTGTGAGAACAACCTACCCCTGTAGATTAAATAAAGGATTCCTTCTAAAGTGTATTTCAACTCAATACTTCTGATGGCTCCAACTAAACTCAGAAAGTTATTTTAATATTTTTTTTTCTACAATAGTAGATAGATTAACATATTGTCCAGTTTGTATTCTTCCCTTATCTTTTGAACAGGAGTAGAGGTTTGTTCCTTGTTTCTTGTTCAGGATTAGGTTTCTGATTCTTTTAAGTCTTCTCCTTCTCTTTCATTCCCAGTAGCTCTCTTGTACCTTAGTAGCATTATCACCTTACTTGGAAAGAATTGATTAAAAACATGCTTAATGAAGGCTAAATAGCACAAAAGTCAAAATGCTATAATAACAGCAACAAAAATAAGGACAATAGTCTGCATGTAAATAATGTAAATAGCCCCTTTAAAACATAATTTAAAATAATGTACCCTTTATATATAGTAAAAAGAATATACAAGTTGTGTGTGTGTATGTGTGTGTATGTGAATCAATTTTTAAGCTAAGTGTGCTTTAACTGTTCAGTCATGAGGTACTTAGGAGTAAAGTAAGTTAAAAATTTCCATTTCTCCATCTTGACCTGGCATCTTGGATTTAGTCACTTTCCCACCACCACCATAATGTAGCTTCCTTCTGTTTTTTCTATAAATATTTTCATGGTAAATCTTCTAATGAATTCTCCTCTATGCTAATTAGACTCCATGAATTTAAAAGCATGATTAATTTGGCAGCAAGATCTCATCATTTTACTGTCAAAATGACGAGATGTAATGGTTAGTTCTATGCTGACAATTTCTTTTTCTATATTAGTGCTTCAAAAATTCATTCCTTTTAAAATATCTTAGGCTTGTTGTGGAAACTGTTACAATTATACATGAAATTATATAATTATTGTGAAGAAGTTTGTTACTTAGCTGATCAGTGTTATTTTGGTCATGCCGACTTTAAAGTTTTGAGAAAGCATTGTTATATAGCAGAAAAGGATATTAACCCTGAAGACAACACAATAATGCCTTCATGAAACTTTGAAGTCGACATGACTGAAATAACATCACTCAGCTATGTGACAAACTTCTCCACATAAATTGTATTAATACACTATCCTTATCTAAATATTGAACACTTTATGACAAACAAAAAATCTGCTTGCCTAAAACGCCTTTCTACCAGTAAACTACTGAAAAAAAAACACTAAATTTTGGCACTCATCATCATTACAATTTAACACACACATATATATATATATATATATATAGAATAAAGTGTGAGAAGCCGTGAACGTTTTCTTTAAAGTGTATATTTATTGTTGTTGTTGTTATACATGTTATGATACATTAAGTGTCCATAATGGTATTTGTGACACTACACGTGTTTCGAGTCTAAAATTAACTCTTTTCAGTCGAATAAATTTGTGGCTTTACTTATCAAGTTCCTTTTGTTTCTGATGTCCAACTTGTTGTTTTATAAATAAGTAAGTAGAAAAAATAAGAAAATAAATAAATAAAGATAAAATAAATCAAATGTTGGCACGTTGAATGGTCTGTTTTTTCACATCAGCAAGTGTATAAATGGATAAACAGATAAATAAATAAACAGATGAATGAATCAAGTGCCTACCCCAATTTGAAATGATTTTGGTCTGGGGTTACCTTCTTAGTATGTTAAAATTATCTTCTAGTCGCCTTTGCTTATCTATTATCCTTTTCATCGGTCGGTTGGTTGTTCTTTATTGCTTTGACAATGTTTTGAATTTGGTGTGTGTGGGCGTTTTTTTATTTTGTCTATGTTTTAGAATTGTTTTTTATGGGTCATATGGTTCTTTTTTATTGTTTGGGGTTATCTTTTGAATTTGGTGTGTGTATATGTATGTGTGTGTCTGTGTTTTTGTTTTTCATGTTGTTTTGTTGAACGAAGGCCTGTATTTTGTTATGAATCTTTCTTCCTGCATTATTATTTCATAATCTGTGTTTTGATATATAGGTATAACTTTGAATTTGCCATCACTACATTCATGCAAATGTTGGGAAACATATAATTTCCTGTTATGTGATAATCTTATATTGCTTCTATGAAGGGAAATTCTATTATTCAAGCATTGTGTTGCTCCCACGTACATCTTTGCACATTTGTCGCATTTTAGAGCATAAACTACATTTTTCGAGTTGCAGCTCAGATTCGATTTTATTTCAAACGTAGTCGCGTTTTCGAACTGGAACTGTTTTCCTTCTATTATTATGTTGCATACTCCACATCTTTTTCTGTTGCATTTTGTGACCCCTGTGTTGTGTGTTGTTGTTTGAATTTCGATGAGGTTAGGATGTCTTTTAAATTTTGGGGCTGGCGTTTGCTGTTAATTATTTTGGTTGTCTTTAAGATTTCTTTTATTTTTTCATTATTGTTGAGTAATTCCATGTGGACTTTGATCTTTGTGAATAATTCTGGATTGTTTTTGTTGCGAGTGGAAACGTATGCTAGAATGTTTCTTCTTTTATGTGTTTTTCTTGTTTTTTTGGATTCCGGGGGGATTCTAATGGTATTTTTTCTGCTAGTTGGAAACCCTTGTCTCTTAGTGAGGTGAGGTATCCTCTTATTTGTAATGTTTTTTGTAGTTCTTCTAGGCATATTTTACGGAGAGTTTTGTTAGTTACTATCGTGTAAATTCGTCATGCTAGGAAATAGGGGATGGATTTTAAACAGCTTTTTGGATGGTGACTCTTGAAGTGGAGGTATTGTTGCGTGTCTGTGGGTTTGTGGTAAATGTCTGATGATGTGATTGTTTTCATTTTTTATGAAAACGAGACAATAAAAAAAGAATCAGATGACCCATAAAAAACAATTCTAAAACCTAAAGACAAAACAAAAAATACTCACACACACACACACACACACACACACACACACACACACACACACACACCAAATTCAAAACACTGTCAAAGCAATAAAGAACAACCAACCGACCGATGAAAAGGATAATAGATAAACAAAGGCGACTAGAAGATAATTTTAACATACTAAGAAGGTAACCCCAGACCAAAATCATTTCAAATTGGGGTAGGCACTTGATTCATTCATCTGTTTATTTATTTATCTGTTTATCCATTTATACACTTGCTGATGTGAAAAAACAGACCATTCAACGTGCCAACATTTGATTTATTTTATTTTTATTTATTTATTTATTTTCTTATTTTTTCTACTTACTTATTTATAAAACAACAAGTTGGACATCAGAAACAAAAGGAACTTGATAAGTAAAGCCACAAATTTATTCAACTGAAAATAGTTAATTTTAGACTCGAAACATGTGTAGTGTCACAAATACCATTATGGACACTTAATGTATCATAACATGTATAACAACAACAACAATAAATATACACTTTAAAGAAAATGTTAACGGCTTCTCACACTTTTTATTCTATACCAATTTCTCTCGTTGGAACAACCCTATTTCTTTATCCAATACGTGATATACGCTTTGGGCGATCATGTCTCAAAAGAGACATGACTGACTGAGCAGAAGATTATCCCACAGTAGGTTGCCATTGCTTTCTGCGGTAAACTGGTTACCAACAAAGGCTATAGAACCTTATCTATGCTATTAGTTGACCCATAGCTGGCGGGAGGAGACAGATTAATACCTTTCACAAGGGTATTTGTGCGTAAGTGAAGGCAAGGAATTCAACTGAAATTTGAACTCGGCTCTCTAATTTGTCGTTCTGAGTCAATATGCACTGCACCACAAAATATTTATTCAAATGGTACATACATGTTTATTTGACTTTTCCATATCAGAGGACTGTTAATGGCTTTTATTCTTTGTCAACAGTATTTTGTGTAGGATAGCTGAATAGTTGCTGCCTTTTGCCTAACAAAACATGTTTTTATTCCCCTGCGATAGAGATACCTGTAGGTCTAGCATGAAATGATTTTTAAGTAAAAGCGTACATTTCCCATTTTTCTTTTCTGGTTGTAAAAGAAATTTAGCTTGCAATTTTTAAGTTTTCTATCAGTAATTTTATTCTTATGCCTAAGTAATGTTGGTTTTTAATTTTTTTTAATTTTTTTTATTTTAGGATGAATTTGCTAGTGTGATAGACATCAAGAATCCTGACAAATATTGTACGAAGATGAGAATGGAACAGAAATATGATCTCGAATCAAAGAAATTTGATGCAGACCACTTTATGTAAGTTATTGAATTAAAAATCATTGTAAAGGATGATGATCCTTCGTTATCCTGGGTTGATTTCCTTGATTCCATCACAAGCAGCCTGGTCATCTGAAACAATATGGCTTCCAGGCTTAATCTACCACAATCACCTCTTTCAGAGACCCTGGAAAACTTTCCTGAACCCTGTACAATACCACTGAAACCCAATGACCTCAGTGATATTTTTGATGGAAAAAACATTTAAGTATATAAAATGGCTGTTTATTTTATGCTGTTTAAGTGATGGGCTGACCCAAGGCATATACGTTTATTACAATTAAACATTATTACAACAGGTAATGGTGGTATGTGCAAATACTCTTGGGAAAGGTATTAATCTGCCTCTTTCCTCCAGTTATGGGTTAAATAACAGGACAGATTGGGTTCTATAGCCTTGGTTGTCAACCAGTCTACCGCAGAAAGTAATGGTAACCTACTGCGGAATAATCTTCTGCCCAGTCAGTCATGTCTCTTTTGAGATATGATTGCCTAATCGTGTATCACGTATGGCAATTAACTGACTGACTGAATATAATAGTTGGAGACATGATTAAGGCTTCTACTGGGCATAAAATGGGTGGGGATCAGTTTTATATTGTTTAGGGTGGTTGTGAGGTTTTTTGTTTTTTGGTGGGGCGGATTTATGCCTTTCTGCTTTTGAGAAAGTGAACACAACAGACTAGCTTTGAATTTAGTGAATGTAGGATTCAATCAGTGAGCAAAATTACATTTACAGATTAACAGATGAAATAAATATGTAGCTAGGAAAGGGGAGATGGATTCATGCCTTTCACAAGAGCATTTTGGTTAAAATGATTACAGCAGAGACCAAAATCAGAACTCAGTTTGCCGATTTTACTATCTTTGCCAATTGCCATTATGCTACCCACATATCTTTTGAGAATTCCCAAAGACCATACCACCCCAACAAATAAAAATGTAACACTAAAACTGACTGTGCTACAATGAGTGCAGAAAAAGTACGGATTTTGATTTAAAAAGGATACATAGGTCTGGGGATATTCTTCCACGTAAGCAGCATGAAATAAACTGCTATTTCCTGAACGACATAAAATCAATGAGACCCGAGGTATATACGTTTATTACAATTAAACATTATTACAACAGGTAATGGTGGTACGTGCAAATACCCTTGGGAAAGGTATTAATTCGTCTCTTTCTTCTAGTTATGGGTTAAATAACAGGACAGATTGGGGTCTATAGCCTTGTTTATAAACCAGTCTATCACAGAAAGCAATGGCAACCTACTGCAGGATAATCTTTCGCCCAGTCAGTCATGTGTCTTTCGAGATATGATTGCCCAAGCATGTATCACGTATAGCACTTAACTGACAGACTGAATATAATAGTTGAAGGCATGATTAAGGCTTCTACTGGGCGTAAAATGAGGGATCAGTTTTATATTGTTATGAAGTAATAAACTGATCCCAAACTAAATACTACTTAATAATATGATACATCTCTATCCCCTCTAGCTATGAGTCAATTAATAGGACAAATTGGGTTCTATAGCCTTGGCTGGCAACCTATTGTGGGATAATCTTCTGCCCAGTCAGTCATGTCTCTTTCGAGGCATGATTGCCCAAAACGTGTTTTACATATGGCACTTAACTGACTGAATGGTGGACCACGAAGCAAATAAATGCTGAAAACACAGAAATGCCACATAAATCTATGAAGATGCAGCACTAACAACACCTCAGAAATTCCAATTGGTTGTGACAGTTTACACTTGACATTGTTACAAGGTTGCATTTCTATATAAGAAATATTAATAAAGTCAACAAAAAGGTTAAAATTTATAGTAAGGGATTCTACTGACTCCTACTTGTTAATACAAAAAAATTTTCAGTCATGAAGTAGTTGTAAAATGAGAAATTAGAAATGAAACATTTGGAAGATTCTAGATCATTCCAGTATATTCAAGAAAAATCTAGATGATTCGAGAAATATGCTAATTAGGTGCTAGCTCCTATAAAAATAGGTTTTTGAAGAGTTGTCAGTTGTAAAAAGGGAATTTCTGGCATTATCAACTCTGGCTTTGATTCATGTATTATTACATCCAGCTGAAAGAATCTCTATGAAAAGTTACCGACCAACAAAAACCCAAAAGATAATTCATGGAACTAAACTGGTAAATAGTTTTTTGAATATTTTCATTGACCAAACTAAAAATTATTCTTTTTACATATATATTTGTGGATTTCCAGTAATAACACTTAGATTACTTCACTAGCACTAGTGTGTCAAAAATACTTGACTCTTACTTTCTTCCTCTCCTTCATAACACTTTGCCAGTAGACCGAGATCTCTACGTTTTCTGTCTAAATCCCACAGTTGCATCTTTGTATATATGTTATTTTGTGTGTGTGTTTTTTTTGTTTTTTTTTTTCCTAAAATTAAATATCTGTTTGTGATTTAGCTCTGTGTTTTGGTAAATTATTTTTTTTTTTTTTTGTTACAACTTCTAATGCATAACAACATAAATCATCCAAAAATTTTTTATGTTTTGAGTATGAATGGTGTCATCACTAGCAAACAATGAATCATTGCTGACACGTTGACGTTTACCTCATTTGCAATACCAACGATAAGCACTTGTTGTTCTTTGATACATCTTTACATGATTTTCAATCACCATCTGTTGCATCTTGATAGACATTTAGCCCAAATGGCTGGTTGCAATGTCGACTGTTTCAAATAAGCCATCACTGTGCTAACCAATACAACAAAGTTATAGGCTCCCTGAGAAAACGTGGATGTGCGTTGTGGTGCAGTGGATATCAGCTCAGAATGACAAATTGGGGAGCCGAGTTTGAATTTCATTTGAACTCCTTGCATTCACTTACGCACAAATACCTTTGGAAAAGGTATTAATCCATCTCTTTCCTCCAGTTATGAGTTAAATAACAGGACAGATTGGGTTCTGTAGCCTTGGTCGGCAACCAGTCTACTGCAGAAAGTAATACTGAGCTCTGATAAGTAGCAGTTTTCCTTGCAAAATATTTTCTCAATTCATTCGGATTGATGATTGACTGTGTGTAACTTGGTCTACCACATGCATGGCTGAAATGAAACCCTTTATTTTACACTGATTACCTAAATGATTAGTTTTTATATATCGTTTTCCTATTTCTCCATCTTGGATTTAGTCACTTTCCCACCATCATATAATGTAGCTTCCTTCTGCTTTTTCTATAAATATTTTCATGGTAAATCTTCTAAAGAATTCTCCTCTATGCTAATTAGACTCCATAAATTTAAAAGCATGATTAATTTGGCAGCAAGATCTCATCATTTTACTGTCAAAATGACGAGATGTAATAAGTTCTATGCTGACAATTTCTTTTCTTGCACTTCTCATTTGTGGAACTCTCTTCCAGCTCCTTGGTTTCCAATCAAGTTTGACCTTCCAAAATTTAAATGCAATATCCATCATTATCTTTTGTCTTATTAATTCTTGTTTTTTATTGTCCTCTTTCCTTAATAGTAGTTTTTCTTATATTTTCTAACACTCAGTAACCCCATTGCATCCTTGCTTTATTGCCTTGCTTGGGGTGAAATGATTAAAAAAAAATATCAAAATGGAACACAATTAGAACAGTTTTACCTATTAACTTTTCTCACTTGAACATGTTGCAGTTATGAAGAGATTATTTTCTGCTATGTTATTTATCTTGTCCTGGCATCTTGGCTTCAGTCCCTTTCATGATGTAGCTTCCCGGTGTCTTTTCTATAAACAATTTCATGGTAATTGTTCTGATGAATTTTCTACTCTGGTATCTAAATTTTATAAATTTATATGTAATACTAGATTGGCTGCTAAATCTCATCATTTTACAGTAGAAACGACTCAATGTAACTGTCAGTTCTATGCTAACAGTTTCTTCTATCACACTTCTCGCTGGTGGAACTCTCTTCTGGCTTCTTGTTTCCCAGTCAATTTTGATCTTCAAAAATTTAAATCATTATCTTCTGTCTTAATTCCTGTTCTTTTATTGTTCTCTCTCCTTAATTGTGTTATTCTTATATTCTTTCACTGCATCTGACAGCAAGATTGGGGAGGTTGTGAGGAGCATGAAAACAACTCTTAATTTCTGTTGTTCCCAGGTTCACCCTGACCTGGAGTGGTAACACCTGTTAGTGTCCCAGCTATGGGCTAATAGTTAACCCCCAAACTGGAGTCAAAACACTATGAAAGACTTTTATAGAAATATATACATATGGATGTGTGTTGTGGTGCAGTGGATATAGACTCAGAATGACAAATTGAGAATCCGAGTTCAAATTTAAGTTACATTTATTTATGTGCAAATACCCTTGGGAAAGGTAATAATCCATCTCTTCCCTCCAGTTATGGGTTAAATAATAGGACAGATTGGGTTCTATAGCCTTGGCTGGCAACCAGTCTACCGCAGAAAGCAATGGCAACCTACTGTGGGATAATCTTCTGCCCAGTCAGTCATGTCTCTTTCGAGATATGATCACCCAAAGCGTTTATCATGTTGGCACTTAACTGACTGATACATAAAAATAGACTTTTATAGAAAAATATACGTTTTTGAAAGAAAAACATTACCAACAATACTTTTCTGAAGGAAAAAATTCTTACCATAACACATTTTTGAAGAAAAAAGAATTACTACCAGCAATACATTTTTGAATACAAAACTAAAAAATCTTCAATTTTCTAAAATAAAAAATAAAAAATTTTCATCAAAATCTTACTAAATCGATCTTTTCATTATAATTGAACATATAAAAAAAATACCTTAAAATCCTACTATTTTGGCATTAAACAATCCACAGAGGTGTTGATATGCTGTTAAACAAAACTCAAATTCCAATATATTCTTTCACACTCAGTAACCCTCTGTTTGTTAGTAGCCTTGTTGCTTTGCTTGGGGTGAAATGATTTTAAAAAAATCCCTGAATAAACAAATGCTACTTTAGGTGGTGGTGGGGTTGGTGTGTAATTTTGTTACCAATTGTTTTTCTATTTTCTTTTCCAGTGCTGATTTCATTGATGCAGACAAAACAATCTGTAATATCTGTGATTATGTCCCACCATGGGTCAAATTGTGGCATGAATCTCAAGAAAAAGGAATCTCGCCTGAAAGTCTGATAGGTATGATATTATAAACAATCTTGCCACATTTTAAATGATATTCCTTTGAGTTTCTTAGATGAGGCATTGTTAACAATGATACATTTTTAATTAGGATTTCTTTAATATTAATTTCGATTGCTTTATTTTATTGCAACTCGTGGATTGTTATTCTCTAGCTATTAAGTAGAATAGCTTTAAAAGAAATCCCCTTTTGAGATTTGAATTGCCCACCTTCTTGTGGAAATTATCTTATGATGAGAATACTTGATTGAATATGAAAGCCAAACAATGGTGAGTGTCCTGGGCATGATGGTAAACCGCATCCGGCAGCAAGGCCTCTGATTAGGAGGTTGTGAGGAGCATGGAACCACCTCTTAATTGCTGTTGTTCCCAGATCCACACTGACCCAGAATGGTAGCACCTGTTAGGGTCCCAGCTATGGGCAAATAGTTAACCCCCAAACTGGGGTCAAAACACTATGAAAGTATAAAAATACACTTTTATACAAATATATACATAAACTAGCAGTATAACCTGGCTTTGCTTGGGTGTAATGAAAGCTTTAAAACTAATCCATGGTCCTAGAACTCAGACTCTTTGGACGTTAGCATGAAAGACTAAAAAGCAATAATTGTTTCCAGCCAAAGCGAAACCATAGATTGAAAGAAAAATGAACGGATGTAAGTCAAATTTTGATTTCCAGTATCGATGTCAAATAAGTTTTCTGTCACAAACTGAATTTCGAAGGCTAAGTTAAGTTGTCTGAGTAAATGGTATCATGGCTGGGACTAAGAATTACAGTTATACCTACTTAGACCCAAACCCAAAGCAAAAACCAAAATAAAAGGGCTGAAAACCTGATTTTGATCAAACCCCACAGGATATCGGGGTATCAATTTCCAATATCATTCAAATAAGTCATCCAAGGATAAAATAACCTCAGTAAGTTCATGAAAACTTATTGTACCCATCGAGAGTAAAATTGGAGAAAATGAGCCATACTGATGGCTGAATATCGATTGTTTTTGTTTGCATTTGACTTTTTGTCTTCATTTCTTCTTTTTTTTTTTTTTTTTTTTGCCTTTTATGTTGGCATTTGTCCTTTCCTTTTCACTATATTTCTTTTTTGTCTTCATTTCATTTCTTTTCTTTGCATTTCCTTTTTTGTTTATATGTTTTTTGTCTGCATTAAATTTTTTATATTTTGTTTGTTTTCTTTTTCTTTGAATCTAATAAGAAAAAAAAGGACAAAAAACAATGTTTCTTTAATCTCTCATCTCTAAGCAACCTATTTACTAAGTATATAAGACTAAACAATTTCTTTTTTACCTTTTCAGAATTGACTTCAGATGAGCAATATAAATTAACCATTCTTCCAAAGAAAGAATGTATCCTTCAGATGCCTTCAAAATGTTTCTTTCTCCTTGCCCCCACCTCCCTGTTGCTGTAAATGTCTCATGATTTTTCCTTGGTTCCATTTTATGCCCATTTTAGTCTTAACTTTAATCCTGGCTATCATGCTTCTATGTTTGTTGATATTTATACCTGACTGAACAGGATTCAAAGAGTCGTTGGGGCACCACATGTACTACAGCTGCAGTAGATATCATTTTTCTTTGGTTACAACAGCTTGACAAAGCCCGACCCTCTCAAGGCTGGTTTGAATTCAGGATCATAAAGTCAATCCTTTACTTAGTTTCATAGTAATTACTACACCAGGGCTACGTACAGTTTTGAATTCAGAATTTTTCTTCTAGACCAGTTGCCACCCAAGGCTATAGAACCCAGTCTATTCTCCTATTTTATCCATAGCTTGGGGAGAAGAGATAGCATCATACCTTTCCCATGTAAGGAATGTAATGAATTCGAATGGCATTTGAACATGGCTCCTTGATTCATCAATTACTAGGAGGGACCTTGAAACTTAAGCTTCATTAGTTTCAGAGTAGGTCTGTCTTTGGTCATGACTGAATAATAATGGATAGTAGCTCAGATTGAGGAATTGGAGAGCCAAATGCTAATACTCTTGGGAAAGGTATGAATCCATCACTTCTTTCCAAGCTATGGGTAAAATAGCAAGACAGGCTGGGTTCTATAGCCTTGGGTGGAAAAGGAACATTCCTTCATGTCTTCAAAGAGATAGAACATTGCAATAGATTGTAGTTGACAGGAAACCAAAATGCTGGAAGATAGTTTAAAAAGTGAGAACCTATCAGTATATAACTTGTGGTTTCACCCAGAAATTTAAAACTTGAGATAGAAAAATCTTTCTAACTTTTGGCATTAAATTCTTCACACAAAACCCCAATATTCAAAAAGAAATGTTCAAATCTAAAATTAAATTTGTCAAGATTAATGTGATCATCATTTGTGTAATTAACAGTGGTTGTTATAAACAATGATAAAGTCTAATTACAGTATGAATGATGTTTATTTTTTCATATTCAAAAATTTTTTTTAGCAAAATAAAAAATAAATTTTTTAAATATAAAAATTAATAAAAGTAAATGCGCTGATGACTTGATTAGGCAAATGAATGACAAAGTGGAAAAAAATCTCTGTAATGTGTTTCACTTTGAAAAATGCTGCTTTAATTAAAGGGCGGAAGGCAAAAGTGTATAGGAAGTGCTTTAATCACTAGATCAGCCATGGTAAATTTGTGTCCAACTTCTTACAATATTTCTCCTTTCTTGGCAGATCTATTATCACAGCATGAGATATCTAATAACGAAAGCGATGGAAACATTGAAAAAGAGAATATAAAAGAAAATCGGATAGATCGAGGTTTGGCAACCTTTTGCTAACCATGTGCTGACTTGGGATTTTAAAATCAGTGTGGCAACAGTATACGTATTCTTATACAAGTCAAGGTTTATATACCTGTTCTACAATATATTTTATACAATAATGTGTAAACCACATTGATAGAAATAAGTTTTAATTTCCCACTGTAACAAGACTGACCACAATTTTGATTTAAAAAATGCTACTCAAATTGAAAGAGAAAACAATTTATGAAGAAGAAAATATTTTGAAAGTGTTTAATCGCTACATCATCCACAGTAAATTTATGTCTAGGTTCTTATAACGTTTGACCATTTTTTGGCAGATCAATGTGGGAGATTTGATAACAAAAGTGATGGAAGCATTTTTCTTTTTATAATCGTGTTACCCCAAGCAAGGCATTTTACTGCCACTGTTGTGCAGGAGGGTTCCATAGGAGGAATGTTGACAAGTAAGAGGTTGCAGGGGATGTCAGGAGAGAGTAGGAGAGGGAAGAGATTACTGATGAGAGTGGAGTAGACGAGGAGGAATGTTATGAGGAGTGAGAGGTTGCAGTGGGTGTCGGGAAGAGAGTACTGATGAGAGTGGGGTGTAAGTTAGTGAGACAGGAGATGACTATAAAAAGAAACCAGCTAACACTGGTTATATAATATAGCCAAAACATATATTAAAAAAATTTTTCATAAAATATTTCTCAATATCCTTTTTTATTCATGTTGCATAAACATAAATATCACTTTGAAAAATGCTGCTTTAATTAAAGGGTGGAAGGCGAAAGTGTATAGGAAGTGCTTTAATCACTAGATCAGCCATGGTAAATTTGTGTCCAACTTCTTACAATATTTCACCTTTTTTGACAGATCTATTATCACAGTGTGAGATATTTAATAACAAAAGTGATAGAAATGAGCAAAATGTAAAAGAAGCTCCTGGGAAAAGTGTTAATCCTTCTCCCTCCAGCTATGGGTTAAATAGCAGGACAGATTGAGTTCTTATTTGTCAAGCTTTGTAAGTGTGAGAACCTTCATGAATGATCATCAATGTTTGAATATTACTCACTCTACTTTTCACCAGATGATTTTCAATTAGGAAATTTTATGTCCTAACATGCTTTAACTGACATTTCAACCCTCTGATGAATATTCATGAACTTCTCAAATTTACAAACCTTGATAAAGCAATGATATCCTGACCTCTATGTATAAACACATGTGTCCTAATAAATCCTTCATTGCCTAGAATCAGAAAACAAAACATTTTGGCTAAGTACAGTTTTTCCTCTTGTCACTTTTTTTATTCAATATATATATATATATATATATAAGAAAAATTAAGGCAGACACGTTATTTCATGATGAATCAGAAGTATAGGCCTATTTCAGGTGAACCATCATTGGCTTCCATCTTTATTTTACAAAGGATAAATCCTTTGTAAAATAAAGATGGAAGCTGATGATGGTTCGCCTGAAATAGGCCTATACTTCCGATTCACCATAAAATAACGTGTCTGCCTTAATTTTTCTTATATTTGCTCTATATGTATTTATATGCATATACATTTAGAGCTCTCTTAGAGAGTTATCCTACCACTGTATGTACAGGATACTCCTTTGGATTCTTCTCTACCCACACTGCATGCTGAGATATATATATATATATATATATATATATATATATATATATATATGTTCTCACACCCCAATTGAGACACTCTGGAGGAATGGTAGACTTTGAAAAAACAGTAGCTACTGACACATCGTTCATTCAGTAATGAATTTGAACACTCTTGTCTACTGGCGTGTGTTTACATAGTATATAACACTAAAGTTTGCCCTCCTCTAATGAGCACCCATAGCTCAGAGGTAGAATGGCCAACTGATATCAATTCGGCTGGGTTTCAATCTTGGCTAGAAGCAATCGAATGTCTAACAGTACTGATAAGCTGTGAAACAGATCTGTCTGTGGATGACTTATATATATGAAAACTTAATACAAGTGGTTATAAACTATAATTTATTTCAACAGGTAAATTTTTAGCACCCATCTTTTCAGACCACAAAAAATTCAAGTTTTACCTATTATACGCCACAAACTGTGATCTAATTTTAAAGTTTTATAGAAAAAAGTGATTGCCTAAATTCAAAATTAAGGTTAAATATACAAAATTAGATTAATTATAAAAATATTCTGTAGCTGTACAAATAAACATTAAAGATCGGTCAAATCCCATTCCTCCCCACCCCTACACTTTGTTACTCTCCCCTTCTACTAAACCCAAAGAATAAAGTCTAGCCATAAAGCCATAAATCTATACCCCATCGTCTAATGTTAAATGTCTACAAAATTCCCGACACTTTCATTAATCAACTATATTCCCTACCCATCCCCTTTTTAAAAATTTTAACGGACAATTTACAAGACTTATTCCCTTATCACTAACCCCCACCAACATCCCACACACAACTCACCAAATATAAGAAAAGAGGCTTTCCATTCCTTTCCATACCACCTGATGAGACAGTGTAATTTCAATGTCGAAACAAAATGTACACTTTGTAGTGGTTAAAAAAAATTTGTACATATTCTAAAATATAATTTATAGTAAACATTGAGCTTTTTATATAAATCTTTTTGGATTGTCCTCTCCATTTTTATTTCAATTGGAGTAAATAGACTAAACTATCGCCCGGTTCACACTCCACCCACGTCTATTGAACAGGTGAAGAGGCTCATCCCTTGTTCCCTGTTTAGGATGTGGTTTCCGGCTTTCTCTTTTCCATTCTTTTTACTCTTATGTAGCCCCCTGCGCATCAGTGGTGTTATCGTCTTGCTTGGGGTGATATGATTAAAAATATATATATATATATATATATATATATATATATATATATATATTATATGCTATATTTATGGGTTAGGATGTGCATTTTGGTGTAATGGCTATCGGCCTGGAATGGAAAATCGGTAGCGCCAAGTTCACATTCCATTTGAATTCTTTGCATTCACTTGTGCACAAATACCCTTCGGAAAGATATGAATGCATCTCTTCTCCCTCAAGATATGGGTTAAATAGCAGGATAGATTTGGTTCTATAGCCTTGATTGGCAACCAGTCTTCCACAGAAAGAAATGGTAACTTACTGCAGGAAAATCTTCTGCCTAGTCTGTCATAGACATGATTGGCCAAACATGTATCATGGATGGCACTTAACTGACTGACTGATATTTATGGGTTAAAGTGCTCAATATCAGGAACAGAGCATACGTAAATTTAAAAGTGGACATTGTTTCATGCTTAGACACAATCATCAGGCTTTATCAATGTAACATAACAGCACTATAAATGATATAGTAAAAATATACATTTTTTCCTCACTGGTAGAATGACTCTGAGTTTCATGCACAGCACAATCTTCAGGTATTACATAATTTCAATCATATCTATTAGATTATTGCAATATTGCCGTGGTCCATATTATTTATGGGGATCATTAAAAGAAAAGTGTAAAAATTTACATCTGCACAATTTAAATATTTCAAATTACATAGGATAGAATAAAAATTTCTCTAAGGTGAGGTAGTATTTCCATATTTTTTTTAAATTTAAAAAAAAATTTTTTTTAGACTGTTGTCCTTATCTTTATTGCTATATTCATGATGTTTTGGCTGTTGTACTCTCCGACCTTCTTCAGGTGCTAGTAATTTTTAATGAAACCCTTTATTTCTATCACTGGGGTATATCATTCTCATTAGAGAGTTGAGTTAAAAGGAGGTAACTATGTGGCATCTACAAACGACATGGCACATGGAATGAGAATGATATACTCCAGTGATCGAAATTAAGGGTTTGGTTCAAACAGCTGTTTGAACAGTGAAAATAATATAGAATTAAAAGTTAAATGTAAAAGTACACATCTGAGTAATTCTAAAAATAATACAAAGTTACTCACAGACACCATAGTACATCTGCATGTGTAAATTATATGGATATAGATACTTGTACACACACACATACATGCAGACTGGTGTGTACACACACACACAATTAAAAAAAAATCAACCTCACACTAGTGAAAACTGCAAACAAGAAATATAAACAGCTAATTGCTGATACCCCCCTGATGAGTGGACGGAGTGATTTCTGGAATGTCTGTCTACAAAACTCTGGAGACGAGATCTTGAAGGTAACATCAATCAGCTAAGTGACAAATTTTATATTTGTATTAATCATATATATGTGATAACACACAGACACACACACACACACACAGGGTGGTGATAAAGTCACTATACAATTACTTCAGTCAGTTAAGTGCTATACGTGGTACACGTTTGGGCAATCATGTCTCTTTTGATCCATGACTGACTAGGCAAAAGATTTCTTTCTTCAGTAGGTTGCCATTTCTTTCTGCAGTAGACTGGTTACCAACCAAAGCTAAAAAATCCAATCTGTTCTGCTATTCAACCCATAGCTGGAGGGAGAAGAGATGGCTTAATACCTTTCCAAGGGCATTTGTGTAAGTGAATGCAACAAATTTGACTGGAATTTGAACTTGGCTCTCCGATTTCTCACTCCAAGCTGATATCCATTGCACCACCTGCACACATATTAGATCAATTACTTCCTTATAAATTTTTTGTTTTTTTTACTATTGTTCACTTAACAGAAGCTATGTATATATGGGTAGTGGGGTTGTCTTCAAATTCTAAAAGTGTAACATTACTTTTGAAAAATTCATATAAAGAAAATTACTTACGTTTTTAGAGCGTATTTAATTTTTGGCTTGGCCTTAACCCATGTTCTTTAGATCTCATTGACGATTCAGCCATTTTGACGACAGTTTATCTTGGTCTGGTTGATATCCTTTTTGCTTACTGTTACGATGTCCGAGTCAATGAAGGAGAAAAAAATGTAAGCTACAGAATGTATTTTATTTCACTTCAGTCTTTTCATTATAAAGTTTATTTGACATATGGCGCGAGGGCCTCTCAAGGTAGAGGGTTGTCTGGGTCAATGAAGGAGAAAAAAAATGTAAGCTACTGCATGTATTTTATTATTTCATTTCAATTTGTTCATTATAATGTTCATTTGCTCGAGAGTCTCTCAAGATAATGGGTTACTGTTAAAATGGTAATACTGAATGAAAGGAGGAGGAAGAGAAGATTACAAGGATAAAGAGGTTTATGTCTACTTTTATATTAGACATCTTTTGTTTGGCCAAACTACTAATTGTAGTAAAGCAAAATAACAATTATGGGTTACTGGTTGGAAGGTTCAACCTCTACTACCATGCCACCATTATCCACTTCTGATGCTGTTTACCAACATAAAAAAAGAAGTATTACTTTTTAGAGTGGGCCTCAACTAGTGTGTGTGTGTAAAGCAGTTATAAACTATAATTTATTTTGATGGGTAAGTTTTTGTCATCTATTATCTTCAGACTGCAGAATATGTTTGGTTTAATTTAATCAGAACAATAAAAAAACGGAAATCCAAACCATATGACCCGGAAATTTATTATAATATTAGAACCACAAAAGGTAAAAGAGTGAGATGTGTGTGTGTGTGTGTGTGTGTGTGTGTGTGTGTATGTGTGTATATATATATATATATATATATATATGTGTGTGTGGGTGGAGATGTGTGTATCTTGACTTTGTGGTGAGAACTCCTGTCCTATTGCCTCACTTAACTGATTAGCTGTTTACCTATCAACCCTTTACTTTTTATGGCCCTAACATGATAAGACTAAAAAATAATTTTTGGACCCCCCCCCCCCCCCCCAATGTTCTGATTAAATTAAACCAACTGTATTCTGCATTCTGAAGATGATGGATGACAAAACTTGTTGAAATATATTATAGTTTATAACCACCTTAGATGATGTGTTGAGCTTTCCTTTATATATATATATATATATATATCACTAGCAGTATAGCCCAGTGTTGCTCGGGTGTAATGAAAGCTTTAAAACTAATCCATGGTCCTGGAGCTCACTCTTTGGATGTTGGCACGAAAGACTAAAAAGCAATAGCTGTTTTCAGTTAAAGCGAAACCGTAGACTGAAAGAAAAATGAATGGATGTAAGTCAAATTTTGATTTCCTGGTGTCTATATAAAATTTTCTGCACTATTGTAAGAACTGCAACCTAGAAACTTCTGAATATTGTTTCTTATGTCTTTGTCTATTAAAAGATTCATTAAAATCGGACAACTCCTTCTATAACCCGATTTTTTTCAATTATCGATTTTCAATATTTATCGAGGGTATCGTGACACAAAACCTAGCTAAGAACGCTCGCAGACGCTTATAATACAACTGTAAATTTTCAAGAAAATTGGTTCAGCTGTTTCGGAGTCTATAGGTAACGGACACACACACAGACAAAGTTCCATTTATAAATAAGTTTAGATATCGAGCTCTCTATATAGATCTATCTCTTTAATATTTTTTATTAAATAGATATTTTTTACAGACTTGACATGTTTAAATATATATATATATATATATATACACACACACACACACACACATTGCAAGGGTAATTTGTCACCATTTTATATTCTGAATTTCATGTATACATGTTGTTTTTGATTTTGTCAACTGCACAGTGTTGTAGGGTCAGTTGGGCACTGACTGTGAGAAGCAGAGCACCATGATGCAATTCATTCTGCCAGAAATTTTTGAAATGGCATAAATGACTTGACATTTATATCAGAATCTCAAACGTTTCAGTGAGTTTGGGTGTCCATCTGAGAAAAGTGCAGAGGATTCGAAAAGAGTTGAATGATATTTCCAGTCAACATCATGGCGTTTGGAGTGATCGCTAGGGACGGCAATGTTATGCCTCCAATCGTCTTCTCACAGGGCTTCAGACTCAACATGGAGGCCTACATCATTTGCCCTGAGGAGGTAGTGCTGTCCTGGGTCAAGAGGGTGGCTGCTGGAAGACCCTATATCCAGCAACAAGACACCACACCATGCCACAGAAGCAAGAGAACCCAGTCATTGCTGTCAGACAATTTCTGCAACAACATCACTCCTTACATCTGGCCACCTAATTCCCCTGACCTCAACTCCCTTGATTATTTTGTGTGAGGCGCAGTTGAGCAAGAAACCAACAAAACTACTTGTAACACCAAAGGCAAGGATTATGCTAATATTCACCAACTTAAACAAGGAGACTATCCCGAGAAATTGCTAGAAATTTCATTGTTGAAGCCAATGGCAATTTTATTGAATAAATTTACTTTTTAGTATTTCAAGATATTTTTGTGTAATTTTGGTAAATATATCTTAAAATGAAATGTCACTGTTATTTTCACTTTTGCATAATTTAGACTACAATTTATTTATTGCACCCTCTGTCTGTCTGTCTGTGTGTGTATGTTTGTGTATATATATATATATATATATATATATATATATATATATATTACAGAAATTAACAAACATTAACAAAATTTGGTTATAAACGACCAACAATTTGAAATGATTAGTTTGATCATTATTTTTATCAATACTCGTATTTAATTTAAGTAGATATTCTGTTTTTAATCAAACAGTATTATATATTTATTTCTATTGGCCTGATTATTTACGATAAATTTTTATTACAAAAATGTGTGTCATTTGGCAGGATTCGAACTTGTGACCCCTATCCAAGGGGAAGCCATCATGTGATCTGGTATGTCTTAGACCTCTCGACCACAAATGACGATCAGTCTAAACGAGGTCAAATTAAGCTTATAACACAATTTTCGAATTCATCGTAATAACCATATCTGCTCTGAAATGTATCATAATGTCAACAAATGTAAACATCTTATGGAAATTAATGAAGATTAACGAAACTTGGTTATAAACAACCAACAATTTAAAATGATTTGTTTGCATTTGAAAATTAAAATACAAGTATCGATCAAAAATAATGTTCAGACAAATCATTTCATTTATGTGTGTGTGTGTGTGTGTGTGTGTATATATATAGATAGGTGTGAATTTGTAACCCTGGGTTTCACACTCTTGCGATCATCAGGCAAACTGACCAATTTTTTAAAAAATTGGTTATATGTAGGGTTGCGTATATTCGTGTATTTTTGTGGAAGTGGGGGAAAATCTGTTGTCATGACAGATGCAGACACATATATATATATATATATATATATATACACACATTTGTACACCCATTGACGTGCGCAGAGACACGCGTGTTCGCTCACTGGGGCTTGCATAAACATATATATGCGAATTGTGCGGGGCTTGGCATATATATGTATATGTGTGCTGTTGCGCACATACATACGCATTCGGTTGGTGTATTCAAATAGTGTAGCGATGTCAATGCGCGGACTGTTGTCGATTTCTCGTACATATATATGTACGTATGATGGGTTCTGTGTGAAACTATGATAGGTAAGAATTGCTATTATTTTATTTAAGGCTGTATTGTTATTTTTTATTTTAAAGTTGGTTATTAGCTTGTTTTTTATTTTTTGTGGTTGTGTATATTTAAATGGTAGAAATTCTAATTTGTAATGCTTGTTAGTGTTTTTGTGTGGTGTATTAATTTTACTACGGCAGAAATGTGTAATTTATGTTAATAATGATTGTGGACTAAAACTGTGATAGTAATATTTGATGATAATAACAGTTGTGGTAGTAAATAGTTATTGTGAAGCACTAGTAGTGATTAGTAATGGTGGTGTGATGATAATAACAATAAATGCAATTATTATGGTGGTAGTTTGAATTAGAGAATATTTGATAGGATTATGGTATCAGCGTTTCCTTTTTTTTTTTTTTTTTATCCATTTGGTATAAATTGTGATAATAGGTATTTATTTATTATGTCAGCTCTATCACTGATATTGAGCGCTTTCAAATAAGTACCACACATATATAATATATAAATAATATATATAACAAATTGCAAAAACACTATTGAACACTAGGTGTTTCCATTATTTTGTCCACCTCTGTGTGTGTGTGTATATATATATATATATATATATATATATATAATTTTTTTTTTTCATTTGTAAACGTGTTATTATGCAACCCAGGTTTCTACTATCTGGTGTCTTCAGGCAATTGACAATAACTGATTTTATCATTTTTAAGAACGCTCACGTAACGGATTTTTTATGGGAGTGCAAAGTTATAGCATTTTCATTATTTTTTGATATGGTTACACTTAGTCATAATTTCTGTTCTTTCATTCAGTAATTTATTTTTGTTTGGGAATAGCATAATAGGCAACTTTTCTTCCTGGCACAGTTCTACAAATGTTCTGTCATATAATTGTATTGAACACTTTAATACAGCCGAGTACTGGTCTAATTTAATTATGACTAAAAACTAAGTAATTTAATAATTAATATATATTAGTCATCCACATACAAGCCTGTTTCACTGTATCACAGCTTGTCAGTGTGGCTAGACATCCACTTGCTTCTGGCTGGGATCGAAACTCGACCAATTTAGTGTCAGTCAGAGTTGCTAACCTGTAAGCCATAGGTGTATATATATATAATTTGTTTAAACATTATTTTTAATGGATACACAAATTTGAGTAGATACTGTTTTTATTATTATTATTATTAAACAGTATATTTATTTACATCTATGGGCTTGAAAAATCAAGAAATCTTGTTAGAAAAATGTGCATCCTCTGGCAGGATTTGGAACTGCGTCACCTAGGGAAAACTGTCATTAGATCTGATGTTTCTTAGACTGCTTAACTGTGTGGGACTAACAATCAAACAAATCCCGAACAGTGTTTTTGAACAGACATTTTCCTGATATTTTTAAATATATTCGTATCTGCTCGGTTTCATATCCTAATGTAAACAGAGACGATTTATTTGCAAAAACTCTTATGAAATGGATTAAATTTTGTAATGGATTTCGTAAAATATATAATGGTACTGAGTGATATTGATAGTGAGAGGAATTAATCGATGTAGTTGGATTTCATTTACCAATTCTTTGTTTTAGTAACTTAAACATTAGAGACAAGCTAACTTGGATAAAAGAAATAAAAGTCCAATTTTTACTCTGCCCCACCCCTTTACTCAGAAATGAAATTAGTAATGAAAATTAAGATGGCTTCGTAAATGTGATACGAAAAAAATAAAAACACTATACCTAAGGTGTAAAACATTTAAAAAAACAAAAAAAACATGAAAAATGTTTTTTGAAGCTGTTATTTTCAACCTAATAAAATTAATTTAATATTTCTAATAAGCAAAATACTTTGCTGTATTTCAAAAACTAATTTAAATTGACTAAAAGGTTTTTTGTTTTGAATTTATTAAAATTGCTGATTAGTACCTTTTTGACATTGTCATTCATTAGAAATATTAGCTGATTTAAAGTATAATTAATTGAATTTGAAACAAATATTATTTACTTTAAATTTGAAATATTGCAGAAATGCATTTTTTTAACTCAATAGTAGCTGTGTTGATGTGCTGTCAGATCGAAGGTTGTTCTATGAAGACCTTATTTGTAAAGCACAATTGAAAAAAATGACATGAACATCTTTTTTTTATATAATTTTTAAGTATTCAGTAATCTTTAAAATTTAGGAAAATATTCTTCATAATATACTGTTTTATTGAATTTTAGAAATTTTGGTTTTAAATTTAGTATAGTTATTGCTCTTATTTTCCTATAGTAATGTGTATGATCATGTGTACTTAAAAGAAATCGACACATCTATGCACATACAAAAAATTTTTTTTAATTCTTTGAAAAATATTAGTGTTTGATTATTTGTATAAAGCTTTTCCATTTATGATTAGTAAATATAGTTTTCACGTAATAATAATATCACCCAAAAAGGTGAAATTAATACAGAATTTTAAGATTTAAAACTTAATGAATTTTTCTAATTAAAATTGAAAACAAAATGAAAACAATTCTTGTAAAAATTCATTATTTATAAAAAGATGTATTTTTTCAGATAATAGTGCCCTTATATATAAAAGCAACTAAAAGCTTTTCTAATTAAATAATGTCATAGTTTTATTATTTTTTTATTTTATGATTCAGAGCAGATATTGAGTAAATGGTGTTTCTGTTTGACAAAAACAAATCAATGATTTAAGTTCTGCATCTAATATCAATATGAGGTTGAAATTTTTCTCACAAATTAAGTGGGAGGTAACTGATGTAAAAAAAAAAAGAAAAAAATTAACAGAAATTTATGAAAAAAATATTTTAAAAAATATCATTCTTTTGTGAATAAGTCTTGAAAATTTTATTAAAATCAAGCAATTATTTGATTTTTGCAACAATTTTCAAAACACTATTTATTTTAGAAAAAAAAAGATGCTAAATTTGTCATCTTTGGCTCATCTGCTGATGCAAGAAAAAGATTTTTAACCAAAATTTTAAACATGCTAGAAATGATTAAAGAATCTAAAATGAAAAAATATTTTGATCTTTCCTCTTAATAACAAATATTTTGACAATATAACTTTGTTTTTTTATCAAGTTTGAGGTCCTTTTTCTTTATGGAACTCTATTTTTTTTTTAGTAAATCTTTGGAAGTACTTAACACCATCTAAAGAGAGAATTCTCAAGATCTGCATGTGAAATTGGCTTCAATTTTCTAAATCTAATACTTTTACAACTTTTCAAGTTATGTATGGTGCTTCATTTTGTCTCTAAGTTTGAAATTGATTTTTTTTCAGATTGAATCTGGTTGGACCATTGCGAAATTGAGTTCCGTGATGAGTTGTCTTGTGGTAGGTCAATGTGAATATTTTACTTTGTGTGTGTATTTCTGCCAGAATCTTTAAAACTTGGTGACAATTCTAGTGTTTTGATCTAGCATCTGTCTCTCTTATTCAATTTGATTGTAAGATAGGGGTCTCGGCTATGTTTTGTCAAACTGGCCTTGTGCCAAACACAACCAAAGTCCCCACAATTTAAAACATCAGAAGATTGGAGTTTTGAATGTGGAGGAATAAAATATTTTGTTTTGTATGTTAAAGTAAAATTTCATTAAGTAAACAGAATAACAAATTTGTAAGAAGAAAATGTTCAAATAGAAAAATGTACGTATTTAACTGTTCCAGAGAAATATTAGTAAGGAGTTAAGTGTATCCAGAGTTTGTAGTTGTAAGTAGCAGAATGTGTGTGTGTGTGTGTGCAGGAAAATTAACAGGTTATTAATAAAGTCTGTGTTCCTTTCCTTTTTTATGGCTGGTGAAAAGGAAGGTGAAGCAATAAAGGAAAATTGTACTTATCGGACTAGTTTTTAGGAGTCAGTTGAAGATGTCTTGTTATTTTTTTTGACAGTGAGTGAGTGAAGATGAAGAAAGAAAAATTGGAAGGAGAGGAAGAAATTGACACGAGTGAAGAGGGAGAATGAATGTGTGGCATGACCTTATGTCTGGGTCGGCTTGAAGTTTCCTTTGTTACATTTTAGCATGATGTCTCTCCGTCCTTCCATTTGACTGACTGTTCTGACTTCCCTCTTCGTTTATACCAATTCACTTTTTCACACTGGATCGCTAACTTTTCTCTCAGTTTTGCAAATTGCTTCCTTTCATTGGTTAAAAAATAAATTTAACATCTGATCGCAAAATTTGGCTTTGTCTTTTTTCTTTCTGGGTCAGTCCTTTTCCTATTTGGCAAAATTAAATTTCATTTGACCCTTGATTGTGAATTTTTGCTTTGGTCTAGTTTTTTCAAAATGTTTTCAGTCATTCTGATCCATTTTTGCGGTTATGAAATTTTACTTTTTGCATTTCAGTTAACTGTTGGATGATATAGGATTTGTATCTTTTAGTAACCATGACTGCTGAGCATAAAAATAAGAAAACTATCTGCCCCCTCCATGGTCTTACTTATGAGAGAGGGTATTCTAAGGCCACTAGCAGATGTCTAGGACTATGGTTAGTAATTGGGCCCCCTCATTTTCAAATGTTTTACGTATGTACTCATTTGCTTTGTGAATTAAACATCATGAGACATTTGTTAACATATCATTCGTCTGTACCTTGAATACTGTTGTCATATCTGGTCAGGTGCATCTGCTATTCATCTTGAGATTCTCGACAAAATCCAAAGGAGGATCTGCAATATGGTGAATTGTGACTTGGCGGCCAGACTTCAGTCACTTTCTCATCCTTTTACTGTCAATAATTAAATGTAACTGCCACTTCTACTCTAATAGTTTTTTTCTCGTACTTCCTGTTTGTGGAACTTCCTTCTGTTTGCTTGTTTCTCTGATAACTACAATCACCAAAAGTTTAAATGCAATGTCAGTTATCATCTTCTATCTACATGAGTCTCATCCATCTTTTTCTTTGACATCCCCTGTACCTTGTTTTTTTTCTTCTCTCACTGCAACTCCTTGTGCACAAGTGGCAGTCCTGCCTTGCTTGTGGAGAAATGATTCTTAAAGAAACAGCAATGAGTCCTCCCTATCCCATTTTTCACCAACCAGAGAACTCAATTCCCACATTGTGTTCTATTTCTCATTAACTGGTACAAAGACTAGCAAAGATTCAAGGTTTACACAAAACAGCAGATAAAATCAACAAGACAGACAAATCAAATCCGGTTCTCAACAATTTGGTGTTCATTTCACTTAGGTTCTCTGGATAGACGGAGAAGTGACTGATTCATACCTTGGCAAAGGTATTAATCCGTCTCTTTTTACCTCCAGGTATGGGTTAAATAATAGAACAGATTGGGTTCTATAGCTTTGGCTGGCAACCAATCTACCGCAGAAAGCAATGGCAACCTATTGCGGGATAATCTTCTGTCCAGTCAGTCATGTCTCAAGACATGATCACCCAAAGCGTGTATCATGTATGGCACTTAACTGAGTGACTGAATATAACAGTTGGAAACATGATTAAGGCTTCTACTGGGCATAAAGTAGGGGATCAGTTTTATATTGTTATGAAGTAATAAACTGATCCCACACTAATTACTACTTAATAATATCATACATCTCTTCCCCCACTCTAGCTATGAGTCGGATAACAGGATGGATCGGGTTCTATAGCCTTGGATGGCAACCATTCTACCGCAGAAAGTAATGGCAACCTAACCTTCTTCCCAGTCAGTCATGTCTCTTTCGAGACATGAACGCCCAAGCGTGTATCACATATGGCAATTAAAATAAAATCTCTGGATGAACCTAGTATTCGCCTTTATAGGAGATAAGGTTTCTTTGACTTTTTTTTTTTTACTTCAGCCAAGTGACTGTTACTGATATGATTGGCTGGATGGATGGTTCCCCTCCCTGTCCTAAGCCCTAACTGGGATTCTACTTTTATAGGGCTGCAACTGGAAGCATCTTGTTCTCTAAGTGCCACTTGATCTCCTTCACTCTTGTTGGTTGTTGCTTTGAATCCTAGACTTAAAAAAATCATCATCATTTAAGTCCCACTTAACCTTTGTATGTATGTGTATGTATTCAACTGGTCGTATGGTATACATATTGTGCTTCGATATTCTTCTTCTATATGCCATGTCTCTATAGAATGTAGGCGATCATAGCCTTTCACATCTCTATCCGTAGTGGCTCTAAGCACACCTTCTCCTGTTACCCCACCCAAACCCAGCTGTGCCAACTAAATTGCTCATGCTCATCAAGTATGTTTCACACTGATTTTCCCTGTCTCTCTTTCCTTCTATCTGACACGTGAATATCAGATTCTCCAAGCCCTTCTTCCTCATTATATGTCCCAGGAACTTTAACTGTCTTTTTCCTGATGTTCAGTATTTGTTTCCTTTTCATTTCCATCCTTTTCAAAAAGTCATCATTGCTGATATACTTGGTTTATGACACCTGCAGTATCTTTCTGTAGAACCACAATTTGGTTGCTTCAAGACTCTCCTTCACCTTTGAGAAGATTGCCCAGCATTCTCTGTGATACTGAAAAATGGACATCACATTGCAATCCAGTACTCTCTTCTTTGTTTCCAGCGAAATCTTTGTGTCTCTCAATACTCTATTCAGCTTCTGGAATGCATCCTTGACCATGCCAATTTGCTTTTGGATCTCAGTGTTGCACTTTCCATCAAGCACTTATTATTATTATTAAAAAATTCTTTTTGATCTGCGCTTGTTTAATAATTCCCTGCCAGTTCCTAACCAATGATCTCAGGTAAGCAAAGGATTTGATGATTTTTTTTGTTATTTTCATTTAAACAAAAAAAAAAACAAACTATTAAATGTTCCTTTCTTTGAGACCCAAAGATCCAACCAGAAAAGAGACAATTTTAGATTTTAAGGTTTTTTTTTCTCCCTTTATTTTTGATACAAGGAGTTACTGAGTGTTAAAGAATGTGGGAAAGAAAAAAAATGCTAGTAAGGAGAAAGAATAATTAACAGGAATTAAAAAGACAGAAGATAACGATTGACATTGCATTTTAATTTTTGAGAATCAAAATTAACTTGGAAACAGGAAGCCAGAAGAGAGCTCCACAAGCGAAAAATGCAAGAGAAGAAACTGTTGACATAGAACTTACAGTTACATTTGTCCATTTCAACTGTATAATAGGAACCTCCACTCATTTTCGATACTTAAATTGAAATTGAAATTTTAAAAATAAATAAGTTATCTTCGATCATTAAAATTAGCTTTAATTGAAAGCCAAGCTATTAAATTTAATAATTCTAGTAAGCAAAACATATTGGTGTATTTTTTAACCGAAATTATATTGATTGAAATCTAAAATTTTGAAATTTTACAATTTTTAAAAAAATATACCGCCATTTTTGATTGATTGGCACATCACGTAAACAGTAGCCAAATTTCTGTTTTAAAAATCTTGCAAAAATAAAATATACCTCGCTGACACATTATTTAAGTCAATTTTTAAAATTAAAACTTACCTTTATCTATTTTCAATCAATTAATAATTGCTTACTGCCAGAAATTTACAATAAAAAAAAAAAAAAAAAATTACGGTAGCTCCTTTTTTTGTCAGTATATTCGAGGCGATGACAGATTTATGACTACCGGGTGTTGTCAAGAATGCAATATATGGTGACCAATCGTACCAAAATGTCCATATCTTTTTTAATTATCATAAATTAGTTAATGCACCTACGGTCACAATCAATTAAAAATTGAGGAATTGAAAAAAAAATACTTTAAATGTTGAAGGAATTACTTGCAAAACAGGATGTTAAATTTTAGAAATGTAGCGAATAAAATATCTTAAGAATGAAAATGCGAGCTTCTATGGTTTCCTATGTAAGGGGGAATAACCCAGAATGCTTGTTAACTTATAAAATCAATTTGACCCATATGGAACATTGTACTTTATAAATTTGAACATATTTACACAAATAAATTTTTTTTATGAAAAAATTTTTGAAAAATTTTATTAATTTTTTTTTTTGTTTTTTTTGATAGGCAGTATAATCATCCATTCTTAACTAATAATAATAATAAAAAAAAAGACATACAGCTCTTTAAAAGATTTAAAAAAAAAATTTTCATAACTTTATGAATTATTATAATAAAAAAAAATGAAAACAATTTTTAAAAAATTTTATTAGTAATAGAAAAATTTTTTTCTTCAGACTCTAATGTCCTTTATTTTTATTATTTATTCCAGCAATTAAAAGCTTATCAAATTAAATTATATCAGAGTTTTATTGCATTTTTTATATTTCTCTTCGGAGCAGATTTTCGGATAGTGCCGATAATTTTAAATAAAAAAATAGATGATTTATATTTCCCAATGAGTTCTGCATTTAACTAATAAAAAAATAATTTACAGAAATTAAAATTTATTAAAATTCCATGAATTTACGTGGAGGGGGGTTAACAGTTAAAAAAATTTTTTTTTCATCAATATTTTAAAAAAGTAATTTCAAAAATAATTTTATTCATTTGTGAAAAAGTGAGTTATATAAAAAAAAAAATGTTATGTAATCAATTGTAAACAATCGTAAGATTTTCTTAGATTTTCTGCAACGCTAACTCAATCAAAACAAAATTTTCTGCCAAAATTTCAAACATGTTAAAAGGGATTAAAAAATTTTATAAAATAAATAAAAATTACTTTGATCTTTCCTCTTAATAATATTATAAACAAAAAGTTTGTTTTATTAAGTTTTGAACCTTTTTAAATCATACTATGCTGGATTTTTTCTGTGATGTAATGGAGGTACCTAGTGTATAATGATGAGACATTGGTACCAACCTAGTACTGCACTTAAATTTGTAAGGTTTAGTTATCAAAGAGGAAAGCAATATTAATTTTATAAAATACAAAAAAAAAAAAAAAAAATGCAGGGATAGGGAATATGTTTTGCTATCCACAATCACTGACCCAAACATACCACAGAACTCCTTACTCCCAAGCAACACATTCTTGCTTGCCATTTTTCCACCATAATATCTCAGTCTTACCGAAGAGGATAGTTCATCAGAACAATTGCCACAATAGTATTTATAGAAAAGGCACAGGGAACCTACATGAAGATGGTAAAGAAAGTGCCTGAAGTTGAGCTGCCAGGTCAGGACCAATAACATTGTCGATTTTTCTTTTGGCTTTCATCAAGAAACTTTAAATATATAGAAGCACTGGACCAGATGTGACATCAATATTCAATGTATAGACAACAGGTTGACTTATAGATGTATAAAATACATTCTGGCAAGAAAAATTGTCGAGCATAACACAGTGAACTAACTTTCCTTGCAGCAGACTTAACAATTGATTCAATATAATCTTTATACTTCATGTCAGCAGAAAATGTTAGTCTGAGAAAGTGCAAAGAGTCTCTCTCTCCTAGAGAGAGATTCTGCTGAGAGAAATTGTCTAAGATGTCACTTGGGGAAACCATCTTTCCTAGTAGAAGACCTAGCAGCTGATTTAATATTCTCTTTCTGTTATGGATTTTCGTTGCCAATTTGTTGTGGAGTTGTGGCGAAACTTCACTGTAAAGTTGTAGTGACGGGTTTGTGCCGGAAGTAAGACACAAAACAAGAAAGGTAGATTCAAAACAGTGTATTAGTATAAACAAGATATTCAAAAGAAGTGTTAATAAATAGTAATATAGAAATAAGTAAGTCCAAAGGTATTTTCATGCTGCCAGACTAGTAGCTGCTGTTAACCGCTCTCATTAACTGTTGTACTTGTACTGCTCCTTAGAGGTCGTGCAGGTATATAGCAAGAGGAAGAGTTCATTCCTCATGGGAGGATACCATAACACTTTCCATTTCATATCAACAGAAAACGTTAGCGTGAGAATGTGAGTCCATTCGTGTATTGTGGCCGCAAAGGAACTATTGTGCTTTTGAAAGTTACAAATAATTTAAATTGATATACTTGTGCTTTTGGTATATTTTAATATCTTTAATTTTTTTTCTTTACAGGCCTTTATTGATTTAAAAGACGTCCTTATATCGTGTTTCCGTCGTTGTCTATGTTACCCTCTATATCGTAGTTGGAAATTGAATATGTTGGTGCTTTCAGATCTCACAATACTCTTCAAAGCAGGTATGTTTGAGTTTCACTTAGAAAATATTTGTAGTCTTTTGCAAGTAGACACGTTTATTTTATTTGAAAGTAATTTGTTCTTTCTCTTTCTATTCAATATTTTTTTTTCACCATACCACAGTTAATTGTGAACTCGCTAATTTTTCCAATGGTTGTTTGATATGCACCTTGCCAGGGCTACATACCCCAGTGACCCAAAGTAGGGGTTTTGAATACAATCGTCTTTTTTTCTAGTCTGGTTGCCAATTATAGCTGGGGAGCCCCACCTGCCTTACTATTTAACCCATAGCTGATGGAAGAGATGAATTTATACGTTTGTTAAAGTTGTTGGTGCAAAAGTAAATGCAACAAGTTTACATATTTCTCTGTCTGAGATATTAACCGTTACCCCACCTGGACATTCATCAGTCAAGTATTATACCGTGAAATATATTGACATTCATGAATCAAATATACAGTGAAATATACAGGTATACCTCGGGTTACATTGTTTCGAGTAAAGTCATTCTCAATTATATGTTTATACGATTATAAATAATTATATGTTGTCTGTTAAACTTGATTTTTTTTATATATTTTTTTTATGTCCTTTTATTTAACTTTGTCTTTCCCCCATAAATATTGAAGTCTGATGATCTGCAGCCATCTATGTCTGTGATGTAAATAAACAAATTGAATGTAAATATTGGTAAATTTAAGATAAATTAGTTTATTTTCTATTGAAAAATAATCTTAATAACCATATTCGATATTTAACATTACAAAATCATTTTATTTTACAATGTCTTAGAGCAAACCCCATTCAGAAATAGTCAGCGATGTACTGTAAAGATTGCCAAATTATAAACATCTACATTTACAAGTATATACATACATGCATTTGTAAATTTAGATTACTTTTTTCTGTACTATATTAAAAACTAAAATTTATTTGTAAGCTTAAAATAGATTCTTATTGACCATATTTCATTAAAAATGCATTTATAAATAAAATACAAAACTAGGAATGATTATTTGTGGTTTAGCCTAGTGACAAGTAAATTCAACTTAAGTCGCCTCACCTGGAATTAATTACCAACATGGGGTATACCTGTACTGACATTCATCCATTTTAGGTTATGTTTAACCTTCATGCTTGCAAAAACTGGTGTTAAAAGGTTTTTTCTCTTTCCTTGACACCACTATTATTTTAACTACCTTCACTCGTCAGTGATTAAAATTGGAATAAAACTTAAGCATATGAAGAAAATTTACACATTTTATGTTCTTGGGAATTTGCAACAAAAATAAGTACTATTTATTTATTAGACTGTTTATTTACAAGAATAACTTTACAACATTCTAAAAACTAATAAAATGCATTTACCAATTTATAAAGAAGTAAATATGAAAACAATTTCATAAATTTATAAACATTTTCTAATTAAAATATATGAACCAACTATAAGGAAATACTTATTTACTATATAAAGCTCGAATCAATGAGCAATTCACCAATGTTTTGCTAACCATTCCAATAAACACTATATTAAATAAATTGTTTAATTTTGCTGTCAGTTCTATAGAACAAAGGAAATTTATAAATTCCCTTTCATATTACAATTTTAATCCCCACTTTTTAAAACAACAAATATTGCTGAGGAGTGAAAGTAGTTAAAATAATAGCAGTGTCAAAGGAAAAACATCCTTTTGATATTCCATATTTTTTTTCTTTAGTTATGAAGGTTCATATTGGCCAATTATTCTTTCTCTCAATGAGAAACTTGGACGTACACGTCTTCAAAATCCAAGAACAAAGACAATTTCATAAGTTCACTTTCATCACGTTTAGGTTTTATTACAATTCTAGTCACTGAATTTTGAAAGAATGCAAATTGCTGAGGAGTGAAGGTAGTTAAAATAACAATGTCAAGGAAAAAAAAAATCCTTTTGACACATCTGGGGTGGGGAATGACAGTTAAAGACCTCTTCTCTTTATAGAATTAAAGACTTCTCATCTACTTATAGAATGACATTCACAGCTCAAATATTAGAGTGAAAACATTAGATAAAATTTTACTCTTGTGTCAAGAAGCTATCAAGGGTCACTTATTTACTTATATCTTATGAAAAGTGGAAAATAGTTTTTCATGTGACGGACTTCATCAGAATAAAGTGATGTCTATGTTGATGAAGGAGATGGGTTGCTGATACTTTGAATTTAATTTAAAACTTTTTTTTTTAAATGCATTTTAGTTTTATAGTTGAGTCAATTTTATTTAGTCTCTTTATATTTAACTCATTAAAATATTTTACAATATTAAAAAAAATAAAAATGTCATTTGCATTTTAAAAGCTTCAGGTGGCATTCAATAAACTATTGAAATTTAAAACTTGCTAATGTAATTCCTCTTCTTCTACAGGCCGTGTCCCTTCAGGACGTGGATGATCATTAGCTCTCTAGAACTTTCTAACCATTGATTCACGCAAGCTTGTCAGGTAGATGTCTCATTACTTTCCCCTATCTCTCCTGCCTTGTGAGAGTTAGGTTTTTCAATCCCTCCTTCCTCATTATGGTAGTTTTCTAAGCTTGGCATCCAGTGGAGATTGAACTCAATGAGGTCATTGATCTAAAGAGATAAAGCTTGCTAATCCTTACACCCCCTTGGAGAATTATTGCTATCCTTCCATTAAACTACATTTCTGTAACCTTGTTTTTTTTCATTTGTGAGATTTTCCAGCATTCGCTGCCATACAAGACAATTGATATTATGTAACAATTTTGCACTCTTTTTTTTATTTTGATTTTAACATCTTAGTTGAAAATTGGGAAAAAATTTAACAAATTTTGAGTGAATTTAATGAAACCGCTCCTATCTATGGGTTAAATAGTAAGACCTGTATCTGATAATTATTAATATTTAAAAAAAGAAATTAATAGAATATTCATTTGCTAAAAGAAAAGTCTTAAAATCCTAAAATGTTTCGGTTTTAAATAACTTGATTGATTGATTAAGCCATAGAAAAAAATAAATAAAGATAAGCTGGAATCGTAACAGTGGCAGCCTTAAATGATTTCATCATTGACAAGATTACAGATATAATAAATAAAATGTACAACACCAGAAGAATTAAGTAGATCTACTTTTATAGAACTACCTAAGAAACCAGAAGCAAAGGTGAACTTCATTGGACGATCAGCTTAATGTGCCATACAACAAAACTTGTCATCTGAATTCTGATGAATGGACAGTAGAATAATAAGACTGGAAATAGTACAAGAACTGTGTGTTTGCCAAGGACACTGGAACAATGAATGTCCTATTTATACTCAGGATTATGCTGGAAATAGCAGTACAATTATAATTTAAAATTTTTCAAGCTTTTCTTCCTAATGAGTCTAAATATTTTCCATCATCTCTTTCTGATTCTTTGTGTCCTTTTTTGTTTCCCTTAAGACTTCTTTGTTGCTTACATGCTCTGTCCATGGTATTCTCAGTATCTTTCTGTAGAACCACATTTCTGTTTCAAATTTTCTAAGCCTTTTTTCCTAATAAGTCCTAGTGTTTTCTGTCATCTCATTCTGATTATAAGCATCCTTTTTTATTGTTTCCGTTTTCCTTTGTAAATACATTATTTGGACTGTTGTCCTCATCTTTATTGCCGTATTCACGATGTTTCAGACTCAGCCTTCAAGTGTTTGTTCAGTTCGGTTTGAACTTCCAAAGCCAGAACGTATAATGGCTGAAACATTGTAGGTTTGAAATTCCAAGGACCTGAAAAAGGCTGAAGTGTATAATGGCCGAGACGTCGTGAATATGGCAATAAAGATGTGGACAACAGTCCCAATAATATAAATACTATCTCATCTCCTTTGTAAATATTTGAAAAGTTTTATTTTTGTGTGTAAATTGTCATTACCCTTGTCTCCAAATAAATGCTTACGTTTTAACTATTTTGTATTAATAGGTCGCTTGCAAATCCTGAAGTGTCTTTTGGCCATTAAAGAAATTATGCAAAAGTATGAGTTGAATCATATCCTGAACGACCTTTATATCATGGACTATTGTGTGTGGATTCAGACGGCAGAGTAAGGCTCTCTTTTTTCCCCTCCCCATAACTATAATCAAAATGTTTGACAAATGAGTTTTATTTACTGTGGGAAAAACCATAAAACTCTTAGCATCAGTTTTTACATTATTTACACTGTTGCTCCCTTCTTTAGTGTCATGTTTATGATGTTTTGGATGCTGTACACTCTGGCCATCATCAGGTGCTAGGAATTTTGAACCAAACTGTTTATTTCAATCACTAGTGTATAACATTCTTATTCCATGTGTGATGTCGCTTCTGGGTGCCATGTAGTTATCTCTCTTTAAACCAACTCTTTAAGTTATTTGTTCATCATTGCTATATCCAGGTTTTGAATTCACAACCCTTTTGGTCAAGTCACTAGAACTAACCACTGTACCATGTGTCCTCAAGAAGGACATATTATCTTTCAGTTTTAATAGATTTTGTATTTTAGTATTCCTTTCATTTTAACTTCTCTTTTATTTACTCAGATCTTTAGCTGGTCCTGGGCATGACGGTAAACTGTATCCGGCAGCAAGGCCTTCTATAGGGAGGTTGTGAGGAGGATGGAACCTCCTCTTAAATGCTGTTGTTCCCAGGTCCACCCTGGCCTGGAGGGGTAGCACCTGTTAAGGTCCCAGCTATGGGCAAATAGTTAACCCCCAAACTGGGGTCAAAACACTATGAAAGTATAAAAATACATTTTTATAGAAATATATACATAAAAATAGACTTTTATAGAAAAATATACAGTTTTGAAGGAGAAATATTGCCAAAAATTCATTTACGAAGAAAAAATTATTATGATAACACATTCTTTGAAAAAAAAACAAAAAAACTTATTCTCAGCAAAACATTTTTGAATACAAAACTAGAAGACATTTTCAGTTTTCTAAAATAAAAAAGAATAAAAACAAAATGTTCATTAAAATCTGACTAAATCAATCTTCTTACTATAACCGAACTTTTAAAAAAATACTTTAAACCCTGCCTTTTTGGCATTAAATAGCCCACAGAGGTTGATATGCTGTTAAACAAAAACTCAAACTGAGATCTTTAGTAATGGTGTTGGGCATTATATAATCAGTCCCGTTCAATTATCAATAGCAAATGACATGTTTAATTATTAAAACACATTCTTACTATTTTCATTGCTACGTTTCAAGTAATCTTGTTTTATGGCCTTTTTCAGGTGTTTTGCAGACTAGATAATTCCCTAAACATTGTAATGTCTGTCTGAATAAATATTCACTTAACAACTTTACTATCTTGCAGTGTGAAACTATTGGAGTCTTTGGGTGATGAGTTGTCAAAAGTAAGTGCATTTGTTTTCTTTTCCTTCTTCTTACGTAAATTAAATCTGAAGATGAAATCATTGAAAAAGAACAAAACTAAATTTTTTTTAGTGTATCTTTGTTAATATTTTTAGAATTAGAAGGTACTTTCCACTGCAAAATAAAAACGAGAAAATTGTGTTTAAAGTTTGTTGACTTGGCATACTTTTGATCTATTTGAGCCACTCAAGACTTTTTAAAGGAAGCTAAAAGCATCTATTTTAACATAAACAAATTTTTCGTTGTAAGTATAACATTTTATACATGTATAATGCAAACCAAGCACAACTTTTGCTCAACAAAATAGTGACATTATGCTCCCCCCCCCCCCCCAAAAAAAAACAGATAAAAGGTTTAAGATATGTATAATGGTAAATATAAGTTTGCACATAATTTTCATGAAAAAAGAAAAATAAATTAATGTGACTTTTTCATAAAAGTAAACATTATACACTGTTACTGGTTATATAACAACCACAAGTAGATAAAAATAATGGCTCCAGCTCTCTCGCTCTTAACATAAACAAACACTACCAGGATGTGGTGGAAAGTACCTTCTGCATCAACACTCAGACATGAGTATATTTGACATTGTGAACCATAGGAATTTAGACTTAACTGATTTTCACATACATGGCGGAAAGTACTTTCTTGTACTGAAGGCCTTGATTAAAAAAAATAAGCTGTAAAGTGATTTGTTTGTATAATTTTCTAGGAACATTATTTGGTCTGGCTTTCTTGGACTTTAACACCAACTTTCTCAGTTAATTATGTATGAATCAATTTATTTAAAAGCTATGGGTTAAATAACAGGGCCAATTGGTTGGCAACCAAAGTTAGAAAACTCAGTCTAGGAGGATGACTTTGACTTCTAAACTGGTAACTCCATCTTCAAAAAACCTTTGGGGCGACTAACCTTATACTCTACGAAGAGTAAGGATTCTGTTCCCTTCTATCAAATTTCTGGCAGGGGAGGGGATGTTATTAACTTACTGATGGGTTGTGTGCATGAAAACAGGGGATGTCTATTGCTGCCAGGAGACTCAATCCAAAGTTGAGAGAAGGAAAATTTGTCTAAATATTTGATTGGTTAAAAGCTTCATTTCCTTCCAGATGGAAAATCACGGCCGTAGGCCACTAAGTTTGGTTTGGCACAAGGTCATAGAGCTTCTTTTGCTATGGTAAGCATCATGAGGTGGTGTAGCACAATAGGTCCCCCGTTGACCAGCTGAACATAGATGAATTCAAGTGAGATCTAACTAATGTTATCGGAGTGAGAAGTTTTTTTTTAATGGTTTGAAGATAGCCTTTGAAATATAGTTTCAAAACGATAACCCATTTGAGTGAAGAAGAAGAAAATAATAAATTAGAAATGGGATTAAGTGACACTTCATCAGAAGTTGAAGGTTTCTCGTTGTCATCATACTTCAACCAAGCTACGAACAAAAGTGCCACCTCCCTACTACCAAAGAGAATATTAGGTTTGACTAAATCAGTTAAGTGTCATACGTGATGCATGCTTGAGTAATCATGATTCGAAAAGATGTGGCTGCCTGAGTAGATTTTCTCGCAGTAGGTTGCCATTACTTTCTATGGTAGACTGGTTTCAAACCAAGGTTATAGAAATCAATCTGTCCTGTTATTTATAGATAGAGGGAGAAGGGGAGTTGTAAGTGAATGCAATGAATTCAACTGGAATTTGAACTCTGCTCTCCAACTTCTCATTCTGAGGTGATATCCACTGCACCACAATGCACATCTGCTGAATTGGAAACTTAATTGAAACAAACAGCAAATTGTTGAGAACTCAGATTCAGATTGGAATCAACATCAGGAAATGAGGACTGCCAGTCTTTTCCAGCCTTTGTCCAGTCAGATTGATGAAAGACAGTGACCCCCCCCCACTTCCCATTGTAACCATTGCCCCCCCCCCCCCCCAAAATCCTCTCACCCAAAGTACTAGTGGCTTCTTCCATGTGTCATCAGGACATACGAAATTGCCCATTTCTTTGTAGCTCTTAGGAAAGAGAGTAATATATATATATATATACACACACACACACACACACACAAATCCTTGTTCTGCCAACTATTTACACAAAGAGAATATTGAATCAATTGTAAAGTTTTCATTTTTTTTTTTTTTTTTTTTTTTTTTTTTTACACACATATCACCCTTGTTTTAAATACTGTTGTCACAGCTGGTCTGGTGCTCCTGCTATATATCTAGAGATTCGTATAAAATCCAAAGAATGTGCAATGTTATTGGTCCTGATCTGGCATCTCAGCTTCAGTTACTTTCCCACTGCTATAATGTAACTTCCCTGTATTTTTTCTATAGATACTTTCATTGTAATTGTTCTGATAAATTTAAGACTAGAGTTGAAATAGCATAGAACTTAGTTACATCTAGTCAACAGTTTCTTCTATTAGCACTTCTCGCTTTTCAATCAACTTTGCATTTAAATTTTTGAAGATCAATGACAATCTTCTCTTCTAAAATTCAATAATACATGTTGGGTCTTCTTAGTGTTTGCTTAGGGTGAAATGTCTTTAAAAATCAAAAATAATTTTTTTTAACCATCCCTTCTCTTCTTAAACTATTCTCCTTAACAATTTCCTGCTTGAAATTATTGCAAGTCAAGGCATTGCCATTCTGTTGGAGTAGGAAAGCCTCTGTCTTTGCATTATTAACTTATTGGCTGATTTCTTATTTCAGATTGTGATAAAAAACAGTGACTGTAACTTGGATTTGTCATGTTGGGAAGACATTGCGATTGGAGAACTCGAAGACTCAGATAGCGTTTGCATCATATCATCCATGTCTCAACTGAAGATTAAGAAAGAAAAGAAAGTAAAAAATCACTGTGGAGAGGAAGTGATGACTGAAGATAGCAGCAGTGGCAGCAGCAGCTCTTATGACAGTGATGATGATAGTAGTAGCTGCAGTTGCAGCTGCAGCAGCACTAGTAGTACTACTAGTAGTAGTGACAGTGGTGGTAGCAGTAATAGTGAGGATGATGAAACAGAGGAGGGAAGCAATAGTTCTTGTGTGGAGGTGGCGGAAGAAGGAGAAAAGGGGGCAGGGGAGAAGGTAATGAAAAGGGGGCAGAAGAAGAAAAGGGGAAAATGATGGAGGAGGGGGAGGGAAAAGGGGGCAGAAGAAGAAAAGGGGAAAATGATGGTGGAGGAGAGAGAAGAAAAAGAAAAGGGGGCAGAAGAAGAAAAGGGGAAAATGATGGTGGAGGAGAGGGAAAAGGGGGCAGAAGAAGAAAAGGGGAAAATGATGGTGGGGAGGAAAAGGGGGAAAAGGGGGAAAAAGGAGGAGGAAGAAGGGGAGAGAAGTCCTCTTGTAAGGAATTGGTGGAAGAGGACAAAAAAGACGTAGAAGGGGAAAAGACAGAGGAAGAGTTCACTAATGAGGCAGAATGGAAGGAAGAAACTTTGGCAGGGGAATGAGTTGGCTTCTGCAAGGATTGGTTAAAAAAAAACACAAAATCCCTCATAAGGATTAAAGGTAAAAAAAGAAGTAATAAATCTATCTGGGACCACTCTTTCATAACTTTTCTAGCAACTTTGATTAACAAACAAGAATTTTGAATAATTTAAAATTGAATGCTAGTTTGAGCTCAAATTTTAAATTCAAGCATAATATGTTTTTGTGGGGGGGGGGGGAAAGGAATGTTGACTTTTGTCAGTAAAAATCTATTCGGATAACAGAATCTAGAATAATATTAACAATTAACTCGATATATATTCCTAAGATCAAATTTTTACATTTATTTATGGGATGGATTATGTGTAGTCTAGAAATGATGATCACTTTGAAATGCAAGCCAAACTTTAAAGAAAAAAAAAAAAAAAAAATAACTAAGTTATAAAGATGAATCCTAAGTTATGAAAAGTAATTTTGAGACCTGCTATTGTTCAGTTAGAAAAAAAGTTAGCTGGCAATCACCAATTTTCATTAGGGGGTGGGAGGCAAATGATCACATAACTGTTAAATCCATAAGTTTTTTTTTTTTTATAGAAATATATAGAGCAAATGGTTTACACCCTCCCCTCTAAAAGCAGGTGACTTTCTAAATCCTTATTGCCTCTTAAAGGCTCTCCACCCCCTAGTGGTAGATGTCCTGGGGAAGGAAGGGGGGAATTATTTTAAAAATATTTCTGTATCAATAATTAGTGCAATTTGGTGCATGCTGCTACATACCTCATCCTGGTATCAGTGCTAAAACTTGGCCTGTGACTGTAATCACTTATTTGATTACAATAATTTGGGCTATTTCTTTTTTTTTTTTTTTTTTTTTGCTGGGTCCTTGTAAAGCAAGGGACATCTAAACGAGACTTTATAATACTAATCGGTCATAAACTAGTGACTAATTAGTAAATTGTTTGGAAAAAGGCTAGGCACAAAACCAAAAAAAGAAAAATCCAAACTTAATTGTATTTGTAATTTGGTGGCTTGTTTTAATTAAATGAAGACCTGCCCAAATTGAAATGACAGTTGTTGAATTTATTGTTGATTATCAATGTGAAAAGTAACTGTAATAAATTATATTATCAAACAAATTTGATTCCAAACAACTTTTTTTTCTTCGAAAGCTACTCTGAAAATTATTGCCACCTAAGAGTTTCCTTAGAGAATTAGCTTACGTAGATTTTATATTTCAGGCTGTTACTGACAAAGGTTAAGCTTAGAACTGAAAAACCAACCCTTCCAAATTATAGATGTTACAAGATACAGGCTGTCCATAAAGTTAGTTATAAATTTTTTTTAAAGTGTACACTATTCATATTTCTATCACAAATACAAATAGTTAAATTTTTTTTTTTAAAGTGCACACAAACTTTATGGACAGTTGACATCTGCTTTCAAAACCAGATCTTATGTAAATGCCATAGCAAACAGGGCAAGGAAAACTTCATGTACTTATTTAAAAAAAAAAAAAACACCTTTAATTTCCATACATAAAGGATGAAAACAGGAAGAGCATTTAAAAGGCTTATTTTTATTTTTGAAGCACTAATTACAATCAACAAAGAAAAAAACAGCACTGTGCACAAACATTCCAGAGGTTAGCGTTCTGAACTTTCAAATAAAAACAAGATTATTAACCTCTTTCATTCATTCTGACAAAAATCCATTGAAAGGTGAGGAGGGAGCAAGCATATTTACAAAAGGTGCTATTGCTGTATAGAAAAAAGAAAAAACTTGTCTAATATTTACAAGGTTTTCAGCAAAAGTTAGAACTGACCAATTTTTCACTATTTGATAATTGGGATATGAGTCAGATGTTTAACGAGGACACCAAGGAGAATATTGATAATAAAATGAAGATCCTTGGGCTAAGAGAGTACATTCAATTGGCCAAATCATGTGTTGGTAGAATCAATGCTCGTAAATAAAGTAGTAATTGTTAGGTGACAGCAAAGTTTAAAAATATGACTTATGTGATTAAACATTGCTATAGCATGAGCAAAGAGAATCTGCTGTCACTTGGTCTTGTCTTTTAGGCATAAAGTTTCTTTTGTTATCTCAGATTAGACATTAAATCAAACATGTGAATTGTCAACATTATGCCATCCTAATTTATTGATAATCTACAAAAAAAACAAAAAAAGCTTAAGATCGTGAGAAAGAGATATTCAAATAAAGAAAAATTTCCTTACTAGTAGAGAACTCAATCACACAATAGCTTAAAAAAAAAAAAATTTGTGTAGGAGAAGACGTCCTATTGACTACCTCAGAGTCCCTTATTCAATCATCCTTTATCATGTCCAGTACTTCAGTCAATTTATTAATGATTCGTGAATCCACAGCTTCTGACAACACTGAACTAATCTGAAAAGAAAAAAATCTGAATATTAGAAAGACTTTAACATTTGACTAAACACACACAGCACGGGGGAGGGTACGGCTTTTTTCTTTTAAAGTTTTGTGAGGTGGTTTTAAACTGGCTATACCAAATATAACGGGTCTAATTGGAATGTTTGGTTTATGAGTTTTGGGTAAGCCTCATAGATTGAACGTTCCTCACTGAGCCGACACAGAATTCAAGCAGTGGCTAGAATCAGACCTGTGATCTGTCCATATTCTTGGAAAATGCCCAACCCTTATTGATAGTTGCTTCATCATTAAATGATAATTAGAAAGTAGCTATTCCTGCAGTAAATAAAATACTGCATTTACAGGTCACTAAGCTATCAAGCTTCAAATGAGGCCAAGTACGTTTTTTGACTTTGTGATGAGGAGGGGGAGGAATTCTGGGATAAGACAAGCAAAAATCTTTAACCTTGTGCCAGACTCAACTTCATTAACCATTACTTGATTTTCAATTTTTTTTTTAAGGCACAAAATGAGAAGTCAGTGAGCGGAGTTCAAATTCTGGTTGATATTACATTAGGAACCAGTATAGGAAAAGGGAAACTGATTTCAAAACTGTTTGTGTCCTGTGAGAGGACACACTGCTCAGTCTGTGTTGAAGAAACACAGGCTGGACAGATGCAAAAGTGTGCAGCTATGTTGAAGTTGGAGAAAAAAAAAAAAAAAAAAAAAAAGTGACTGATTTGTTGTGCACCTCTAAATTGAAACAGTTTGAATGATATTTAGCAATCACAGAGTGAGGATCCATCTAAAAAAATTCACAGTAATGTTTTATAAGTCTTTCTTGAGAGCCATTCCATCTGTAGCGAGTCTCACCAGGCACTATACTTCTGACATTATTTAATAAGTTTAGTTTGGTATACCCCATCCCCATGACATTTTCAGAAGGAATTTTCCTTTCACAACATTTTAAATAAAACAAGGTTGAAGGGAGATAACCGCGAATTCAAAATCAGAACATTATCATTGATAACTCTCTCTTCCAAATTGCAGACCCTACTTACGATATTCTTAATATTTGATATAATGCAAAAACATCACCACGATAAAATCGGTAAATAATTACAACTATTTATACCAGGACTCATGCATGCAATTACAAGTATTTCATGATATGATTTTAAATTTTAAAATCATATTTATTTTTGGCAAATGAATATTTTGGAACTGTTTCTAAATCTTTGCTTGAGACAAAATGACAATGTTAGTTATTTAACAGGTTAGATGATCATCTGAACATTTAAGATCTGATTGTCTAATATAGATTTTCTTAAGACAAACTTTCGTGAAGATCCCATCTTTTGATGCAGATTTAAAGAGATATCTAGTGGAGTGGTGGTTGAAAAAACAAAGCTTTGTCATGAGCTCAATTTAGTAAAAACATCAGACACTAAAATGAAAAGGGTTACGTACATTTTCTTGAATTTTTTCAAGGTTCCTGTTTCTCCTGGTTTGAATGACAACAGGGCTACCAGCAAAAGACAGTAATCTCTCTCCCTTTCTTGGGCTTCGATCAAAAGGTGTCATTGGAAGTCTTGTGGGGTGAGGAAGAAAGAAATAAAAAATAACATTGAAATGTAAAAATTTGACAAATTATTTTCATGCATTACATATCTATAGACAATAAAAATTAAATTACAGAGAAATGCTGAAAATCACTTAGGAAAGTAGGTTGGGTTAAATCTGAACAAACAATGAATTTGTTTTTGGAAGAGCTTCTTGGTCAGGTCAGCTGTTTTTTTCTATTTATTTCATTTGTGAGATTAGAAACAAAGTGCCGATAATTTTATTTTCTTGTTTCTTTCATCTTAATTTTAGTTGCTTTTTATTGCAATTTCTTAAATATCAGCAAGCAGTATAGATCAGAATTAAAGCCTAAGATATTTTTCTTTCAAAATTATTTCACTCCAAGCAAGGTAATAAAAGCCACTAAGACAGAATGAGTAACTGAATGGGAAAGAGCATGAGAAAAAACTTTATTGAAAAGAGAGAACAATAAAAGAACGGGAATTAAGACAGAAGATAACGATTGACATGGCATTTAATTTTTGAAAATTAAAGTTGACTGGAAAGCAAGAAGCTGGAAGAGAGTTCCACAAACAAGACATGTGAGAGAAGCTGTTAGCATAGAACTTAGGATTACATTTAGCTATTTCAACTGTACGAGGCTAATTTAAAACTTATCTGCACTTTCATCATAAATTATTTGCACTCGTTATGTTGACTTTTGTTTGAAAAGGGAGACTTTGCTGCCAATCTAGTCAGTCAGTTAAGTGCCATACATGATACACACTTGGGTGATCATGTCTCGAAAAAGACATAACTGACTGGGCTAAAAGATTATCCCTGCAATTATTTTCTGTGGTAGACTGGTTGTCAGCCAAGGCTATAAAACCCAATCTGTCCTGTTATTTAACCCATAATGGGGGGGAGAGACATTAATACTTTACCCAAGGGTATTTGCATGTAAGTGAATGCAAAGAATTCAACTGGAATTTGAACGCGGCTCTCTGACTGCTTAATTTCATAAAGTTCAGAACAATTACAATGAAAATATTTATAAAAAAGGCACAGGGAAGCTGTTACAGTGGTGGGAAAGTGATTGAAGTTACAAATGGATCAGGCTACAAAGACCAACCAATTGCAGTAATTCAAATCTTATATGCCGTATTTGACAGCACAGACAACAGCCTACACACCATTTATAGTGACTACAAGAATAAAAGTTAAAAAAAACACTAGCACAAAGGGAACAAGAGATAAAAGGACATACTTAGGGTCAAACTTTGGAGTAATTGCTGGCGTCTTGAAATCTTTATACATGGGGGTTTGCATCCTGAAATAATAGAAATTGAAATCAGTTTCATATTTAAAGACCATCTCCTTGTATTTTGGCTCATTAAAGTTGTCATACAAGTTAAAGATCAAACATGGATTGGAATCTGACAGGATAAGAAATTATCAATCTATCAGGTTTCACTTTTATGAAAATTCCGTTAGAGACTGAGAAGAAAACGGATAGAAATTCTGGTATTTTCAATTTTGTATAGCTTGATTGTCTTTAGTCAGTCATGTATCGCATGCATTAAAACTAGATAGTCATATATGTATATAAGTTTGAAAAAATCTAATTTGTTTATGTGGGCATCGAATGATAATGTGTATTAATTGTGTAGGGATGTGTCTGTTTAATAGGATGCTTTCACTTTTGTATAGCATTCTATTAATCTGGGCATGTTTTTATGTGTTTACTGTCTATTAGATAGACACAAGTTAAATTCTTAAAGAATGGATTCAATAAAGGTCGGAAATGTAATATGTTTTAAATGTGTGCTTATAGTTGGTAATAATGTTAAGCTTTCCTAGTATTTTCTCCTACTAAAAAAAAACAAAAACAAAAAAAAAAAACATTCTTTTTTTTTAATTCGGGTGGTATTAGTAAAATCAAGTTATGATGAGTTTTGTTCTTGTGTAATTCGAGAAAATTGCAAAGATTGTCCAAATGCAAGTCTCTCTTGTGTTTGTAGATCACATGATGTCTCCACTATATAAACATTTTTGCATTGTAAACAAATTATTTTATAAGTACCAGCATTTGGATTAGTGTTGAATTTCTATTTCTTCCTAATTAGATCCCTGCTTGCGTTGAACACAATGGTAACAATCCTAGTGTTAGGGATGACTAATTTGTTTTTTAGGTTTAGTAGAAAGAGTGTTGGAGTGTAAGATTACAAATTTTTTGTTATTAGTGTGTCTATTCTTTTTTTTTTTGTTGTTTTTAGATAATAACTTGTTTGCTAAAATTAAGGATGAAATGATGTGTATAGTGAAGGATTCGGGATGTTTTCTCATTTCTCTTCATTTAGTCTGGAATGTCTAAATGAAGAGAAATATAGTGAGAATGTATTCAAGAATGAATGTCTGTAGACAAATCTTTTTCACCAGCAGTTGACCTCTAACTCCAGATTCTACTTTTTGGTACATCATTATTATCATTCACAGGTCAGTGTCAAGGCATCGACATTCATCATGTCAGGCTCTTTGTGGGATGAATCAACCCCTGCTGAGTACTTGTCTGTTGCTGTTATGTTTTAGAATCTTCATCTGGGTTGGTTATTAAATCAAAATTTCACATAAGCACACACTTTGAAAATATTAAACACTACAATTTGCATTTATAACTGCTACAATGTAGACTGTAATGGATTACCAATAAACAGGATTCAAAAAGTTAAAACAAACTTACATTCTGCTGCCAGTACGCAGCCTTGACCCCTGTAAATATTAAAAAAAAAATGAAAGAAAATTATATTATTTGTATGATCTTAGCCAAACTCACTTCATAAAACTAACTAAACTTTGTAAGAAAAAAAGAAAAAAAAAAAAGAAAACCCACTGTCTTGGTCAGGCCAAAACCTTTTTATCTTATTCATATAAAAAAGGCTCAATTTGCTAAAACAAATTTGAAAACAAATGTATCTTAAATTTAACGTTGGCTACCAGAGCTCAATGAGAAAATCTGACTTCAAACACCATAATAATCAACTTACTTAGGAATTTTTAAAAATCTTTTCACCCCAAGAAAGGTGGGACCACCACTAGTGTGCAGGGGGTTACAGTAAGAGAAAAGACTGGGTACAGTGGGTATTGATGAAAGCATTTAAATTTTTGGAGATTATAGCTATCAGGGAAATAAGTAAATGAAAGTTCCACAGGCTGAAAGTGTGAAGAAAAACTGTTCAAGTCAAAGTGGTAGTTACATTTAATTATTTCAATGGTAAAAGAGTGCTTAAATCCACATGGTTGAGGCACTAGGGTAAAAAGGTCATCAGTTGCCATGAAATTTTTGTAGAAAAGACAGAGGGAAGTCACATCATGTTGGTTGTGGAAGTTACTGAAGTCAAGATGCTAAGTCAGGACTGATTACATTGCGGATCCCTCTTTGGATTTTGTCGTAAACCTCGAAATGAATAGCAGGAGCACCCAACCAGATATGGCAACAGTATTTAATGCATGGACAAATGGTAGATTTAGAAATGTGAAAGATGGGTTCTGATGAGAAAACAAACTTTCCAGCTTAACACAGAGAACCAACCTTTCTTAGATGCAGCTAGATATTTGATTTATTGCTTTAACTGAAGTTTTAATATTTTGCTTTCACAATTACAGTATCACTGCAAATGAACTTGTCAGTTTCTGCAGATGAAAATGTATCAGAAAATGTTCAGTGACTCTTATTCAGCATCATAATTAAAATTTATCTTGTGGTTGGCAGTCTCTGTGTTAAAAGTTTAATTATCAAATTCTTTTTACAACTTATGTGCCTATTATGTCGAATGTCTTTTTGCTCAGTGAACTGCAACAAACCAATATGGCATCAGTTCCATAAGGATTGAGGGTGGTTGGTTATTTAGTAGCATATCAATCTCTCATGCTGAAATCTAAGTATTTTGCATGCAATTTTATTTTTTGAACAGAATAATGGTTTTAATGATATAAGCCTTATTAATTAACCAATAGGGATTGGGAGAAGAGGTAGATTCATACCTTTCCCAACAGTATTTGTGCATAATATAATGAACCAGACTGAAATTGAAACTCAACTCTCCAATTAACAATTTGGAACCATTATCCATTACATCAATCACACATCTAAGCCTACAGCACCTGGTATTGCCGAGCAGTCACTCATGTAGGTACTGACCAGGCTTGACATTGCTTAACTTTGGTGATCATACAGGAGCTAGTGTTTCAATGTGATGTGACTGCATGCCAATTCTACAAGAGGCGAGGAGATCACTGGAGAGATGCTGAACTCTGCGATCTTAACAGCTTCTTGGTATTTGTATGTACGGGATCTTGCATATGAATATATCTCTCCCAACTATGTCTCATAAACGTTTGATTAGGCTCATGTCAGTCAAACGTGCTGGCCACACAATTTGTCAAAAGCCTCTAGAATGTTTATCAGGGCAATTTCAGCAACAATTATAACCTTCTAGAATAACATACGACACTATCAATGGGTGCAAATGGCCAGGAAACAGCACTAGGTACAAGTCACTGGCCAGTAATGTGTTTGGATAGATTAGCATGAATACTAACTCACAGTCATGGAACCACTATGATGAGTCTGTACCACTCCCAAATCCTACAATTTGACAAGAACAGCTGTCCCCCTCCCAATATATATATATATATATATATATATAGAGAGAGAGAGAGAGAGAGAGAGTATTAAGGCAGCAAATTTTCTTTTAGACATATCAAATTAAATAAATTGTGTCTGCTTATTCTTTAATAAAATCCATCCATACTCAAGGATAATCTTTCACGTATTATAGTTGAAAGAATCAGACATGAGCTGTAACATTGACAGATGTTGTTATTATTCATTTCTTGATGTTCCCAAGTACTTTCAATCTCCATCCAAAGATGATACCAGAAGGGGATTGAAAGTACTTGGGAACATCGAGAAATGAATAAGTGTATTATCTCTAGTCAAATGGATCGAGATACTGAGGTTTGCTATAAAATCAATTTTTAATTAAATGCTGGAATAGACAACGTGAAATTAAAGTTCATTGGAAATAGAAATCATTTGTTGCATTCATCACCAAACAATTACAGAGGTTTTGGAGATAAATTGGTAGGTCGGTGTTTAAAAAAAAAAAAAAAAAATGACTGGGAAGGCAAGGTCATTAGGTCACAAGAGGTTAATTTTGGAATAGACATTTTCAGAAGAAAAAATAAAAATTATGAAAGCAGCTCCTTACAGTTATCACCTAATTGAGGTAAATAAAGAGGTAAGACAGAGAGGGAGGGTCATGCTCTGCTATGACCCTAAACAAGGCATAGTCAGCTACATGTTGGTTGAATCTTCAAGCAATCTTTTCATATTGGCACTCAATGAGTAAAAATCATTAATGTTGTGTATCTGTTGTATTACACCCACCTCAATGATAATTACAGTTGGCGTGAGATTTGAAAGTTTTCCTCTTTCCTTGATGACTGATAGTTAATGACTTATTCTTCTAGCCCCTTTTGGCATGTAAATACTGAAGATCACTTCCTATATAATTTCTCATTTTTCCTTTTTGTAATGTCCTGTTAACACTTTTAAAGACAAAGCATCATTTGGAGTTTCAGTGCTGAAGAAGACAGCTCTTTTCAAAGTCATCACTTGAAACACAAATAAAAATTGATGTAAAAATCACAGAATATAAGAAACTATCATAGAAACCACCACCAAAACTAGATGTGCAACAAATGTAAGAAGCAATCTGATTGGCTGGTACAAAGATCAGCCAGTCAATCTTGAGGCTTGTATTATGAGACCAATGTATCAGCCCAAGTGTTGTGTTTTGTAACCTTGCTAGGGTTACCAATATCATGTCGTCAGTTCCCTTTGTAACCTTATTAGGTTCAACGAAACCCAACGTAAGTTTTATAACTTATATTTTAGTAAAGTCACAGATGCAAGTATAATTATGCTTTCAAACAATAGTGCGTCAGACACTTTTTTTTTCCTGACTGTATACTCTCTAATCACACACTCTCTCTCTCTCTATATATATATATATATATATATATATATATATACTTTCTACATGTCACATGATCCCAACAGCACAGTACCACTCAATTACTTAAAAAATTATGTTGAGTGTGTTTACTCCTGGTGCTCTGTGTTTGAACACAAGTGTCAGCAGTGATACATTCATATATGACAGTTTGTCACTTGACTTTTTGGATGATAGAGCAAATCTGTCATTTTATAAGGCTTAATATATCTTAATATTTATCTGTTTAAATTCAGTGTCTTGTGTCTCATTTTTGCCCAGACCCACTGTTTTGGCGTTGATCGCGAGCGATAATGAATAACACATGAACACACTAGCTATCTAGTAAAAGGAAGTATCTTTTTTGTTTATCTATGGGAGGTAAGCCTACAGAGCCGGCCTCACTTTCATGGGGCCGTTTCATATCCCTGTTTTTCGGAGCTATATACATCATAACATCCCTCTTATCAAGTGATGTTTATACTGAGTTCAAGGTAGTTTTAATCGTCTATATGTGATGCTGTAAAAGTCCATACTTTGTAATAGTGTGCGAGTTCATTATTGAATGAAGCTAGTACAGCTCAGAGTAATCAAAGTAAAGTCCCTATGAAACAGTGCAGAGTATTTGGAAAGAGTTGGATGAGTCTAATGGTTTTTTACGAAGGTGTTTGGAGTGATGACGACATTATGCCTTCATTTTCCCCACAGGGCCCCAGGCTCAACATGAAGACCTACATCAAGTGCCTTGAGAAAGTTGCTTCCTTGGGTCAAGAGGGTGGCTGCTGGAAGACCCTGTATCTGGAAAAAGAACTATGCCACATAAGCGGAGAACACAATTTCTCAATTTCTGCGACCACATCACCACTTACTTCTGGCCACCATCCCAAATGGCAACCACTTGATTATGTGTGGGACATACTGAAGGCAAGGATTATGACAGCATTCTCCAACTTAAACAAGGAGACTGTCCAGAAGAGTTGCAGGAGTTTCCAAAATCGTCTGGAGGGCGTGGTTGAAGTCAATGCCCATTTTATTGAGTAAATTTTACTCTTTAGTATTTATAGATATTTTTGTGTAATTCTGGTAAATTTATGTGTTAAAATGAAATGTCAGTGTTATTTTCAATTTTGCATAATTTAGACAATTTATCCATCTCACCCTATATATATTTATGAGAAAGACAGATAAACATGTCTATACTGGTATCAATACAGTATATACATATATATACTATGCATGAACATGCAAATATTCATATACATGCACAAGATAATGTATATTAAAATACACATATACACAAACTTGCATATACACGCATATATAGGTTTTCTGCTAGTGTGTGTGTGCTTGTGCATATGTATAATATTGTATTATACATGCACACATACATTCATAAACACAGTCTTTGGAACTGGAGGCAATGGTCTGAAATTGGAATAGCTGTTGCTGTTCATTGGCGGTGTCTTGGATTCAGTGATTATATTGGCGGCGCCATTGTTCGTTGTGACTGATTCTTGGTTAGTTCTTTCTTTGTGAAGAGTGCTTTGATCGATGATTGTTTTGTAGAAACTCATTGTGGGAGTGTTTGTATCACCGGAATAGCTAAACGTTTTTTGGATGGGCTTTCTTTCTGAGTCTTGCAGTTTTTCGGCTGCAGGTGGAGATCGAGTACAGTTTTCAGGTGTGAATATTTATTGGAAACAAGCGACGACAAGTCTCTTCAATCAGTCAGTGTTCTTAGTTTTTTTTTTTTTTTAAATAATTTCACCTGTTCCTTATTTTTTTTTTTTTTTTTGAGTTTGTGCGTCTACTTTTCGATAGGTCATGGTCCTTTAAGCGTGCTGGCACTTGGACAGGACGACTAGATCTACGGGGTTGGATTTCATGTGTCTGTGATGTGCATGTTTGTATGGGAGTGTATTGGGGTTCAGCTGGTGTTTGGTTGGGTAATGTTTCTAGTTGCTGGGGCAGATATTCAGGGGCTCAGTGGGTGCCCGGTCAGGAAATGTGGCCTGTTGGCGCAAGTGGATCCTGTTTTCCCTGTACTGTTGTCCATCTACCTGGACCATGTAGCTGCGTGGTGCTGCTTTGTTAGTGACTATACCAGACGTCCAGTCACTGTTAGGGGTTTGTGGATGATGCTTCACCCTGATAGTTTATCCTATGGTGAGCTCCGGTAATTGTTTGGCATGCTGGTCATAATAGCTTTTGGTTGTCTGTCTTTTCTTTATGAGCGCCTGCTGTACGTCCATTTGTACTTAGGGTGTGGGTTCTGTGACCCATGCTATCACTCCTTGTTCAACCAATTCTTCCAGCTTTTGTTTCCGCTCCATTTTGAGTGGTAGGGGAACTCTGCGATGGTTGTTCTGAACTGGTTTGATGTTTTTATCAATCTGTATTTTGTATTCTCCTGGTAGTCTTCCCAGCCCGGAAAATATATCTTTACAGTTGTCGAGAACATCTTTGGTGAGTGATTTAACTTCGTCCAGGTGTCTGACGCATTCAATGTTGAAGGCTATAACCTGGAGTGCAGAGCTGGCCCGTCCAGATAACAAGGATGGCGAATTATTGTCCACTACTTGAAAATGACTTTTTTCTTGATGCTGTTTGCTTCGCACCACAGTGTTACAGTTCCCAGGGGTTGGAGAATGGAATTGTCAGACAGCTTCAGCTTTGTATGGGAGGGCTGTAAGGGTGCTGTAGTGAGGCGTTTGTAGTCCACAAGAGTAAGAGTGCTGCAGCTTGCCCCAGTGTCAATTTGGAACTTGAGGGTTAGAGCTTTCTTGCCTCCTAAGGGGGGTACATGGATGTCTGCGTAGTAGTGCTTGTGGTCTGACAAAGGGTCCAAGGCATAGATGCTTTCATCACTGCTGGCAGGTTCGTCATTTACGTAACGGACCTTTGCATGTGCTGGCGGTTTATTGTTTGACAGTGGTGGATGCGCTTTGGATTGGCACATCCTTGCAATGTGGTTACGCTTTAAGCAGACTGCGCAGGTTAATCCATAGGCCTGACATTTGCCTTTGTCATGGCTTAATCCACAGAATTTGCAGTCCTTGATATGCTCCTGTCTCTGTTTTCTTTTTTCTACCTTTTGGGCATAATTGATATGCTCCCGTCTGTTTTCGGAGCTATATACATCATAACACCCACATAAGTCCGTTAATATTGTTTGTGGGTCAAATGTACCAGGAGCATTAGACATTTACTATACAATGTCCACAACTCATCAAAAGTGTAGAATGTCACAACATATCCACAAGGTTTGTTAAACCCAGGGACAACATCATTTGCTGTTTATGTGTTATATAAGAAAAATATATAAAAATGAACATATTTTTAACAATGTTTTTTACCTGGGCAACACTGAATATCCCTGGTAGTATATCATTAAAAAAAAATTGGTTTATTAAAAGAAATATATACCAATGATTTCAATTCATTTAAGTACTACGAAACAATGAAATACAATGCTAGACTCAAATCAGTAAGTATAAGCTGGTACACACCTATTGTACATTTAAAATTAATCTTTTTTTTTTTTCCATTTCTTTTAAATAGACTTGGGGGCAAAAGAGTTCTTACCTTTCGAACTGTAGATGCAGGTTTCAGAGCACTATTTACAACATTGCGGTGTCGAGTTGCACGTCTGCAAAAAATAATTAAAAAGAAAATCATGATACTTTTCAGATATCAATTTCCTATTGGTCCCTGGGTATGACAATAAACTGCATCTGGCAGTAAGGCCTCTGATTGGAAGGTTGTGAGGAGGCAAAAATGCTTAATTGCTGTTCCCAGGTCCACTGTGACCAGAGTGGTAGTACCTGTTAAGGTCCCAGCTACAGGCAAATAGTTTATCTTCAAATTAGGATGAAAACATTATGAAAGTATAAAAATAAACTTTTATAGCAAGAATTCCAGCAATAAAGTTTTGAGGTAAGAAATATTACCAGCAATACATCTGACACAACAAAAACCACTTTACAGAAATAAACCAAAGCTGATTTACAAAATTATTTCTTACTAAAAATAAATATTCTAGTTATACAAATAATACGTCAATGAAACCTGATCTACAAACGGCTTTTGAGAAAATACAAAACCAGAAGACATCTTGAGCCTTAAAATAAAAAAAAATTTTCATCAAAGTTTGTGTAAATCAATCTTCTCATTATAACTGAATATTAAAATAAAATAAAATTACACTAAAAAACCCACCTTTTTGGCATTAAAGAACCCACAAAGGGTGATATGCCATTAAACAGAACCAAAACTCAAACTCAATTTTCTATGATTCTATGACAAACCAAAATCCAAATTTGCCAAAGAAGTTTTGATAAATAAAACTGTTAGTGTTGGACAAATTATTTTTTTTTTTTGCTTAAAAGGCATAGAGCTGAAAGATGATAAAGCAACTGAACAAAATTGCACCAAGTAAATATTAAATTTAGGCAAACGTTTGCAGTGCCATTTTTTTTTGTACTTTTGTAGAAAGAAATCTTAAAAGTGTCTTTAGATGCTATATTGCTGTTTGACTAAGGTATGCATTTGACACTGTCTAATCTGGTTAAAAAGTGCAAAAAAAATAAGCAACTGTAAACAAACTTCTGGTAATGATGCAACAAGTGCAAAGCATGTTTGTGGAATGGTATACAGAGTTTTCATTTTAAGGAAAATGAATTCTTTTGAAAAATCTCAACATAAAACCTGATGGAAAGGAGGAACTTTCTGTGCAGTAGTACAAAAATTGTGTGAATCTGCAGAAAAATTACAATTGAATTGGTCAATGTGTTTGAAAGATGCATTGGAAAAGAAAAGATCTTTTCTGGACAGATACATCAAGGCCTGTCCTCTTGTTGCAAATATGATACAGCAGATGGTCATGAAGTTGTGTTGGGGAAATTGCTCTACATGGAATATATTCTCCAGACCTGTCATTTTCAGACTATCACTTTGTTCTGTTTCTAACAATTCAAGCAAATAGAAGTTACTTAAATGAGAAACTTTCTTTTTTCATGGAATGCACAATTTGGTTGTAACTTGGAATGAAACCAAAGAAAATATCTCGATGCTATGAAACTAAATAAATAGATATTATATATATATATATATATATATATTACTCTTGAAAAATGTTTTGGATATTCTACAAATCCATGGGTAATAGATATTTTGCAGCTAAGCAGCTGCTCCTCAGACCAAAATCACACAATAGTTAATGTTTAAAATCATCCAGAAAATCATCACATACAGACACACACGTTTCCATATCGAGAATAGATACTTGTAACAGCAATCTACAAAAGATTTTCCTCGCTCATTCAAAAAACAAAAATATAGAAAAAAATTTTAAAAGGAAAAAGAAAAAGAGAACAAAAAGTATGAGAAAGGAGTTTAAAGTTATTAAAGTATATTACTCTGTTAAATTTAATAAAAAAATTTAAATTGAGTTCTTTTGAGTATATATATATATATATTTATAAGGAGAATAAAAAGTTGGGAACAACTGCGAACAAATTATTTTAAATGGCTCAACTCAAGATTTAAATAAAAAATAAAAACAAAGCAAAAACAAACATTATGGTGATAATGAATGATATTATGTGGGCCTAGCAATACTACACAATCTTTTCTAATAATGCTGGGATGAACTATAGCCGCAGCAACCTGCAGTTTCATTAGCAACTTCAAGCTACAAATATCCAGGTGTGGAAACACTTGGATGTTTTTTTTTATCTTACTTTCAGTGGGTATTATTATTATACTTACTGCACAGTTGCATCTTCTATTTGTAGTGAAGAGATGAAAGCTATTTTTTTTTTTTTTTTTTTTTAAGGAGAAACTCAAAGGGGTCATTTTTAAACACACACACACACACACACATATATATATATATATATATATATATATATATTATGATGGGTCTATTGGATTACAATCCGTATCTTTAGATAGACTGATAGAGAGATGAAAAATTAAAGCAGGTGGTTAGAAGTAACCAAAGCTGTTACCAAAGTTGACCATGACAAGGTGGTTACATCTAACTTTGATAAATATCAAATATTTCTGTATAGAACTATTTATGAAACAATATTCTGATGTCAGTTTAAACAAAATGGTCACAATTTATTGAAAAAAAAAAAAAAAAAAAAAAAAAAGGCATTGGTTTAAACGGATGCCAAGGGGATAAAATACAAAGAACCCAAAGTTCTTTTACACATTAGATATTCATACTTTAGGAGTAAAAGGGTGACAGAAAATTTGTTTATTATGCATGAATTCTGAGATTTTTAAGGGTTGTTTATCTTACGAATAGGCAAAATAAAATTGCTTATTCCTTTAAATATTTTTGGAAGTTTCTAAAAATTAGTGAAAATATAACAAGCAAAACTCACAGTGTTTGTGAAATCATGCCATCAATGTCATCATCTGGAAAAAATAGAAAACTTTGAAGGAATACAAATATTTAGGGGAAAAAAACAAAAAAATAAAACCGTTCATAGGTGAGAACTACCAGCCAATGATTAATTTACTGTTCAAATTTATACTAGGAACTTGGCCACACACCACCACACAGGTGGTTCAATAAGTTCAACAAGTATGAACTGAATTTTGATCAGGAATTTTTCAATGTATAGTGTCAATTTATGTGATTAAAAGAGGGATAGTGCATGGATGAGGAACAATATTGAGAAAAACATTAATATGAAAAAAAAAAAAAAAAAAAAAAAATTTTTTTTTTTTTTTTTTTTTTACATAATTGATGAACACAGTGTAATTATAAAAGATAGTCACAAATATTATATTTATTAAATCAGCAGTGTAAATATTAAATGCTTGGCAATGTATCAATCAGATTCTTGGCCGCACAAGATTGGAATCTGACAAAATTATGAGGTAAAGAGAAAATAAAAATGCTTATCAATGTAATAGGTTTCACTTTTAATAAAGCATCACCAGAGAATAAGATACGGTGAAAAAGAAGAAATTTTGGTATTTTAATTTTGTTTTGTCTGATTGTCATTAGTTACATACATTCGACTAGTAACTAGATTGTTCTTCATGTTACCATTTCTCATTATCAATGAGGATTTGGCAGAACATCTTAAGTTTCTCTTATGATTAAATTAAAGCAAAACATTTGTCCCAACTGTGCAATAGGGCAGGTTGATTTTGGAACCCCAGTGAGGCAATGGTGATGATAGCTGGAGTTTGACATAAAAAAATACCTACACCAAATATTTTCTTCTAAATAGTTACCTTCGTTTCAGGAAATGACTTTAAAGGTTGAAAAAGTGCAACAATTAAAAGTTTTTCGGTGAATTGTCAAGTACGTCCTGTCGTCAAAACAATCCGTACCATTAGGAAAATGAAATCATTATTTAGAATTTGCTTTAAGCTAAACTTTTTTCACAAACTAATTAAAAATGAGTGAGGATAATGAATTAATAAAATAAATATTAACTGTAAATGCAAAATTGTGTTTTTAAGTAATAGCAACAGAATTTTTCTTTTTCAGGAACTTTCTTTGGTGGGAACATTTTAGTTTACACCATTGTAAACACACGCTTGTTATTGCTTGAGAAATTAACGTCCGTTTATTTTTTAATTTAAAAAATAACAATTTTAGGCTAAAGACCTAAGTATTTCAAAAGGAGAAAAGAAACAAGACTCGTTTAAAAAATATATTATTATATTTTAAGTGTCAGCATCAAATTTAAACGTATTTGTTTCATCCACTGAAGAAATTATTCTTGTTGTTGGTAAGTTAACTTTTTACTTCTTTAATTTGTTTTTCTATTTCACATCAAATTCTATTTGAAGTTTTTATTAAAATATGGTAATATTCCAGTTTTATATTAAAAAAAAAAAAAAAAAATAGTCCATACAATTTTATTCTGCACATTTTATCTTTACGAAACATAACCATGTAAATTTTCAAGTTTTTCTAGTTAATAAAAAAATTAATTTGCAGAAAATTAGTGGCAAACTTATTTCTTTTATTTTTAGGAGGTAATTTTTTTTTTTAAGCAGTACTTTTTTTTTAAAAATCAAATAATCTACAAAGGTTAATAGTAGTAAATAAAGAAACTGTTTTAAAGGTTTTTCAACCCTAAACACTACACACTCGTTTAAAACGGCACAGCTACAGCAAGAAATCCCTTTATAGATAAATTCATGTTATCCAAAGGGGAGCTAAAGTCTGTTTAAAAAAAAAAAAAAAAAAATTAGTTCAAACTAAACACTAGTATGTACCTGGTCTGGTCTTGTCTTCTCAATAAAGCTAATTCAACTCTACAAAGATTTTCATTACTCCTTACCATAACTAACAGTTATTTTTTTTACATATGAAACTGGAAAATAAATAAATGGATGATAGCCTAAAACAGTTTGGTTTAGTTTTTTTTTTTTTTCAGATTAAAATGTTAGTAAAAGCACGACGTTCAATTTTAACCCGTGGTTCACAAAAATTTGCTGGTCCACCTTGTCAATTGGATAAAACAGAACCCCCAACTTTACGACAAGTCATCTAGTTTAATCATTTCCTAGAAAACAGCTATCCCCACTTAAAAAATTGTGAGATTTCTAAGTTAATTGCCAAGGAAATAACTAGTATTTGGCAAGCAGTTAATCCACAATTGCCCTTGTTAAGGGAATGTTATATAGGACAGAAGATAAATATATTTTGCTATAAGAGGGCGAAACAGATTGACAGGAAATCTCTTGCAGCAACCAAAGTGAAAAGAATGAATGAACAGCTGGACAAACTGTTTGATATATTTTCTTGTAGCTGTGAACTTCCGGTCTTGAGATGTGATGACTTTGCGGTACAGTGCAAGACAGAAAACTGTCAAACAAGACACAGTCTGCACTTGTCCTCCTAACAAGAAGGTAAGATTAATTCTACGATTCCTTTTTATTTAGTATATAATTTGAATACCAATTTGTAACATTTGAAATAATTGAAAACTATAAATTCACCTGCAATCATGTTCCTATTTGTGGAAAATAAAATAATATATTGGTATTTGTCATGTATTCTGGATCTATTATTAAACATGCAAATTTTGCAATTTTCAGGTTCCCCTAGAAGACAGAGAATATTTAAAAGACCAGAGGTGAACAAACAGGGCCAAAAGGTAGTTATCAACTGGGACCTATCGACAAAGGTGCGATAGAAAATTACAAAAGAAAGTCTGCTGAAGTGGAGAGACTGGAGAGGCAGAGTGAAAGACAGGAACAAGCTTCCTCAAATATTTCAATGCAGTCATCTTCTAGTGAAGGAACAACTGATGACAGTTTTGACCCAGAAAGACAGCCAAAGGGACCTTACAGCCTTTTAAAAATCTCAAGATATTCTGTGGAACTCATCAGAGGTGATGTATCTTCCAATCTTGGTGCTTGCTTAGCTAATGCCTTTCTGCTGGACCTAAAACATATGGGCCTTCTTCACCCAAAGTTAAATCTAAAGGACATAATTTTAGATAAATCAAAAATTGACAGAGAAAAGGCTAGAATAAAACTATCCAGCCATGTGAAGCATGTCCATCAAAATGAGAATTTAGTTTGTGTTGGAATTGATTGTAGAATTGATAAGGACACTTTACAATACAAAGAAGTTGTAGATAAAAATGGTGGAAAAAAGATAGTGAAAAACAAAAGAGCAGAGCGCCACTTAACTTTCACAAGAGAAACAGGAACAGAAAGCAAATATCTTACCCATAGAGTGATACCCAACCTGGGGGCAACTGGTGTTCTCTTAGCTGAAGATGTTGCTGTAGTTTTAGCAGAATATAACAGTGTAGATACTGTTAAAGCAATTTTAGTGGACAATATCAGTACAAACACTGACTGTGAAGCAGGACTTATTACAGTTCTTGGAAAAAAAAAAAAAAAAATTAACAAAAAATTACATATTATTGGCTGTTCACTTCATCAAAATGAACTGCCATTTAGAGCAATTTGTAAATTAATTGATGGAACCACAAGAAGCCCAACAACATTTACTAGTCCTTTAGGGAAACTTTGTTTCAATAACTATCAAGATTTTCCTCAAGTAAAATTTTAAAGAATTAGTGGCCCTCCAGATCACCATTATCTGACGGCAGAAGAAACAAATAATTTAAGTGGAGACCAGAGGCTACTTTTTGAGTATGCTGTTGGCATTTCCCAAGAAGTTAACCCAAGATATTCAGCTTGGAAAATTGGGCCCTTGAATCAAGCAAGATGGCTAACATTAGCCACAAAACTAATATGTTTATGGACCAGAGGTGTCTATCCTCAAACACTATGATAAATTAAACACTCTGGTCAAATTTATCATTCAAGTGTATGCAGTTAGGTGGTTTGAGATCAAAACCGACAATTTTTTTAACCAACAACTGTATATCTTTAATATGATTCAGAGGACAAAACAACAGTCAACTGAAATCCAAAATACTGTTTTTAACAGTTTAAAATATAGTGCTTTTGCCCTACTTCCAGAAAATATCATAATATCAATGATAAACAGATGAATTGGATGTGAGGGAAGAGGCCATTAAAAAGATTTTGTCCATTAGGTAAGTAAATATTTATCCATTAAATTTAATTAGTTATCTCAATTTACCCCAATAAGTCAGTTTTATTCATATTACATCAGAAAAATATAAAAAAAATTAGTAAGTTTTCAAATAATTGTTTTTTTCAGAAATAGTAAACCACAAAAAAAAAAAAAAAAAAAAAAAAAAAAAAAAAATACTGAAAAAGATTACTGCTATCAATTTTGCAGCCACACACTGGTCAAATTTGATTGATCTTTCTCAAACTGGAGTCTGTGAACCTGCACTTACAGTGTTTTACAAATGAAGAACTTGAGAAATCGTCTATGACAGGAACTAAACTAAAACTTCCTAAATTACCTGCCCATTCACAAGGGTTTGAAAGGGCAGTGAAATTAATGACAGAAGCTTCACAAGTTGTATATGGGCAGGAAGCAAGACATAGACACATTACAAAATCATTGTCACCAAATTAGGCCTTCATTTTCCTCAAAAGGAAATTACGCAGAACAATTTAGTTCTATTATAACAGTTTTTATTGTGTCTAATACAAAATTTAAAATATTGGTTCTCTAACTTGTATCCAGTTGTTTTATTGTGTAATACATCTTCACATATGTTTTTGAATTGTGAAATTTAAAAGACTTAGTTGCTAATTAGCCTCTTTTACAATTTTTGTTTAATCAATGCAGTAAAAGTTGCGATATTTTGCTAGTTGTGATTCATAATTAAAATTATAATTCATATATTTATTTTTCTTTCAATGTATTTCATATAAATATATCAATTTTAACTGAATTTATAACTAAAATAGTGAAATTTCAAAGTCAGTTTCTAGTAAAACGCTATGAAAATTAAGGATTTCTCAGCATTTTTCCATATGATTTTTAAAATTAAATGCTCAATTTTCTTTTCAATATAGGAATCTAATTTTTGGTATCTGTTCTCATCACATCAAATCCCAACTATCACTACCAGTGCTGTTGATTTTCTAAAAAAAGTTGCAAATCAACCTGCCCTACTGTGCAATGGCATTTTTAGAACACAATTTAAGAAAAGTCACTGCCAATGTAATATTCCATCTGGAATTGGCACAAGAAATTTAAAACAGGATGTTTGCATAAAACAGTAAAAGTCCTGAGAGTTCATCAGTATCTGCAGAAATTTTTCTGATTATAGAAAAAGAATTAAAAAAAAGAAAAGATTCACTTACCAGTAATTTCTTGAAATTGTACCAATGGCTACAAGAAAGAAGTTAACTTTAGCATAAAACTGAAATTTATAAAGGATAAGAGAAATGAACACAAGTATTTTTATTAAACTGATGAAATGATACAGAGGCAAGTATCCCAAAGTTGTTCTAAAGTAGACATGTCGTTATAAAACATTTCACAAGTCAGAAGCCCATAAAATCAAAGAAGCAATTACCAGAGAAATTTCGAGCAGACCAAAAACAGTGAAATTGTTTTGCTATGACAGAACTACAATGATTGCAGAGGATCCCTACATCAAGTTTGAAAGAGTATGAAAGTTTATGCAAACATACAAACACGACCCTTGCTTAAACTTTCCACTGGCCAACCGATGATCACCCTACGCTGCATTCTGATTCTTAATTTCATTGGTGCACATCGAAATCTGTGGAAGGGCATGCTGCGTACTCACAAGGTAGCACAATAAAAGACAAATACTAGATCGAGAAATAAGAACATGAACGCCGTGTCCCGTAAATGTTTTATTCTGCTTGTCCAGGTGAGTAGGTAGTGATACTTGGGACAAGTCCTACTACATCAGCTCTTTCCCCTACCAACTCATTCCAATGTCGTGGCTGGCAATACAAATAGAGACTTCGGAACTGCACGGTGGATATGTTTCCCTGACCCCAAGCCTGACTGTTAATATAGACCAGCACCTGGACATACCCTATTTCCAGTTTTGTTGTCACTTATCTCCAAAAACCTCTAATCCACTCCTTTACATTCTATTCCTCTTTAGTCAAAGTGGATGCCACTTAGAAGACTGAACTTCAAAAAGGAATCATCTGCTGGCCAATCAAATGGAAACATTTGAGATCATGATAGATGTCCAGTGTCACATTTACATTCGATTTGAAAGATGTTTTTAAGGGTCTACAAAGTACTGTCAGTCAGTTAAGTGCCATATGCGAAACACGCTTGGGTGATCATGTCTTGAAAGAGACATGACTGACTGGGCAGAAGATTATCCCGCAATAGGATGCCATTGCTTTCTGTGGTAGACTGGTTGCCAGCCAAGGCTATAGAACCGAATCTGTCCTGTTATTTAACCCATAACTGGGAGGAAGAGACGGATTAATACCTTTCCTAAGGGTATTTGCGCGTAAGTGAATGCATGGAATTCGAACTCTGCTCCCTGATTTCTCATTCCGAGCTGATATCCACTGCTCCACAACGCACATCCAAAGAACTGTAGAAAGGAAAAATGTACAACACTAAACAGTCCAGCAGAACATAATTCAAGGTTTCTACAGTCAAAGCAGATGGCAAACAGTTTTATTTTGAGGTCTGTGAACATTCAAAAATAAAATAAAATAAAATTAGCATATAACTAGTCATTTCTGGGAAGAGGAGTTGTCATTATTTATACTATTTATATCCAAACTGTTGTCCTTATCTTTGCTTGTTATCACAATGTTTTAGCCGTTGTGCCCTCTGACTTTTTTCAGGTGTATATTGATCTGGGTAACTTACAGGGAAGTCTGAATTGAATCCTTTAAAAGCCAACAATTTGGCTGAGATACATAGATGATACCTTCATAATCTGGCCACATCAGGAAGCTGTACAAATACTGATAGGCCTTGTGAACTGAAGACCATTGATCCAGTTTACAATGTAAGAAGAAAACAATAATAGCCCTCCTGGACGTATACTAATAATCTGCACAGAGAATGGCTTCAAAACATCCACACATCACAAGCCAACCCTCACAGGACAGTACCCCAACTTCGATCCCCACCATCCATACAATGTGAAGAATAGGATCATTCAATGTATACAAATCATAAGTGGCAACCCAGACACATACTAACAAGAAATGATCAACATCAAATGAATCCTTCAGAAAACATTGACATTAGTGTATGTACAGATGGGAACAAAGGAGACAAGAAGGATGACGAGAAAATTCACATGGTCTGTCTACCTTATGTCAAAGGTTTATCAGAAATGATTAAAAAAGATCTTCAGTCCATACAAAAACAGGACAATATCCATAAGCAGTTCCACTCTATGGAGAAATCTCTGTCAAAGCTTGACAGTGGAGAATATAACCAAAAATTGGGTGTCCTCAATTCCTTGCAAGTGTGACAGAGAATATAAAGGTGAAACAAGGTAAAGTAAGATTATTTATCAACTATAATATTAAGTTGAGTGAGATAAATAGAAACTAAATCTGGCATCTCAAATATCAAGATAAATTCATGGCTTGGTTCCAAAATGTCTAGCTTTATTCAGCACAAACACACAGAGTAGTATTTTAATTATGTTGAATTTAAACCTAATTTTTAATCTACAGCAGAAATTTAATATGCTTCTTTAAAGCATTCATGTTATGAAATACACTGTTTATAGATTCAAGTATGAAATTATACATAAATAAATGAATCAAATTGTTTTAGAAATGGTTCTTATATATAAAGTTTCAAGAAATTAATTTTTGTATAGCTTAATGCTTACATTAGTTATACACAGAAGTTTTTGAAAAAATTAAATCAATATTTTTTTTTCTAAAATATGACCCCTCCCCTGTTTCAGAAAATCTGCTCTGAATTGTGAAATAAAACAAAGGCAATAAAATTAAGACATTAATTAAAAAATCCTTTAATTGCTTTTATGAATAAGATACCGTATGAACAGTATTCTTTTAAGAATAAATTTTTTTTTTCAATGGATAATGAATTTTTACAATTTTTAGAACAGTTCATAAAATTTTAAATCTTAAAATTCTGTATTAATTTGTAGCAGTTAGGTGATATTGTTATTAAGCAAAAACTATAATTACTAAATTATAAATAGTCAATCCTAAAAAAAAAAAGTGCCTTTTTCGTAAAAAGGCTTTAAATCCACAAACCTTCTTCAAATGAAATTTTAGAAAAGCGTATTTTACTTTTGAAAGATTTTTTAATAAAGAGAATTATGTGCTGAAAAATTTGTAAATATGGCTAAAATCTCCCCTTTTTAGTGGATAGAAAAAAAAAATTTTTTTTTTTTTTTTTTAAATTTCAACCAATTTAAGTTTGTTTTGAAATATAGCAAGTTATTTTGCTTATTGAAATATTAACTTTAATCTACTAGTTTGAAATTAAAACTAAAATTCTTCAAGACACATTTTTCATTTCATTTTGAAAAATTCATTTTAAACTTAGGTATCACTTCTTTTGGAGGTATATAATTCTTATTTTCAATTCTTATTGAGAAGAGTATAATTTTGTAAACAAAAATAAAAAAAAAATTTGTCAAGTTTCCAATTAAGCTTAACTACAACGCATGGCTTTAGAAATGCTGTTCTTAAAGTCAAACATTTTTCAAAGACTTCATACCATTAAAAACAAACCTACTTTTTTGGCAGTTGAAGGACAGGAGGATTTAGCCTGGATCTGAGTAGGTTTTTTGCAGGTTCTATGGAGAGAGAGAAAAAAAAAAAAAAATTTAATTGCCAACCAAAAAAGAAATATTTTCCTAAATTTGTACAATGTTAAAATTTTATATTCGAGTTACTTATAAAAATTTATTTTCTTAGAAAAAGTAACTGAAGGAATTTACACACAATAAACAATGCTTAAGCATGTTTAGTCTCATAAAGTAAATATTTACAGTCCCAAAACAGTTGTTACATTTGCAAACATATTTCATACACTAAATATAAGTTTTTATGGGACAGATAATAGATTCTTTTTCTTTCATTAGGAAAAAAAAGATGTGAAAATACTCACTTTGGTATTTGATTTTCAAGTTCTATAATTGATGCTGAAAAAGAGACAATTGCAAAATGTAAAAAAAAAAAAAAAAAAAAAAAAAAAAAAAAAAAAAACTAAATTTTTGTGTTATGTCAATTAAAATACTTTTACATTTATAACAGAATGTCATGAACCAATGCAGTTATGAATATAAATAAAATTATTTCCATGTGAAGCAGGATTTTTAACGCAATTTGTATATTAAAAAAAAAAGGAAAAATGAAACGATTTTTACACAGAAAGAAATTAAAAGAGAAAGAAATTTTAAAAATGTTTGTAAAGAAAACATTTTTAAGACTCCACTTACCACAGTCTGATGCAATTTTCTGAAAAATCTGTTAAAAGATAAAATTAGAAAAATCAAAATTATGAAAAGTGCATTTTTATAAAATGCAGGCAAATTTTTAAACAACTGCAAAAAGATTGCACAAATTTTGGTGAAATCTTTGCTTTAATAAAAAGGTTTTAATATTGTAACCAAAACAAATTAAAAATAAAAAGAATCGATGCAACCTTATTTGAAATTTTGACCCCCACCCTTAAAGCAGTTACTATTTGATTACATTTTTTGAAAGTCATACAATCAGTAAAGCCATTTGTTTACCATGGCAAACAAATTAAAATATTCTTCAATTAAATTATTCACCAGAGAGACTTAAAAAAAAAAAAAAAAAAAAAAAAGCATTAAAATTAAAGGTGAAAACAATAGCCAACCACAAAGTTTCTTTACAGAATTCAACAAAAATAATTAATCTTAATATATGTGAGGGTGGGGGGACATGTCAAGAAGAGAAATGGGTAAACAGTACATACAGGATCCGAGTATAATTGATTGTCTGAAGGAGCTTTCCCTTGTCCAATAGATTTTCTGAAAGAGAACACAGAAGAAATAGAACAATGTAGCCATATTGGAGAAAAGATAAAAATGTCTTATTTGATTTTTTTTTTTTTACTAATGTTCACCCAATACAAGGCTCAAGGACCACTCAAAGTAGAGCGTTACTGTGTGAGTTGTATTAGCATAAGAAAGTTCAAAATAACAGGAAAGATAGACATATAATTCTAGACTTGAAGATGTGAAGATTTAATTAGTGTATAAAATTTAAGAGTTGAAGTAGACTTTAGAAGGAACTGAAAACCCAATCGTAAACAAGAAACAAGGGATGAACCTCTACTACAGTACAAAGAACTGAACAACTGGTAAACTTATCTACTCCTATTGAGAGAGGAAGGGGGAAGTGAAAAGCAATTTAGAGTTTAAGTTAAAACATTAGAAGTACAGAGTTGGTGGTAGACTTTAGAAGGAACTGGAAATACAATCCCAAGCAAGAGAGTAAATAATAAATTAAACTAGAGATCAGCTCCGAATATGTGTTTGGGTAGATTGTGTTATGGAACTGATGATATGATATCTATTAAATTTTAACTTCCTAAGTTCAAATATCCACTATCAAAGCAAACAAAATCTCTATACCAATTACGTACAGCCAATGCAATAACGCTTTTAGATAGAGAAACACACTTCCAGATACATCAGAACATACCCCGCCTAAGGTCACTACCAATGTCTATGCATTTGCACCAACAATGGACAAGAGCCTTCACTACATGGATCGACAGATAATGCCACTGCTGAAATAGATAAGCCACCAATGAATTTTGAACACACCAATTGTTTGACTTCTATGAACATTCAGGAAGGATTGATGAATGTCAATTGATACAATTCAGTGGCATATGTATGCTTTATGTACACTTTCATGTCAGACATCATTTTGCTAGACTGTCATTCAGAGTTCAAGAAATTAAGAAAGCAAAAAAAAAAAAAAAATGATTCAGATGGAAGTATTTAACAGAGAAATGCAAACATAAATACCATTTTTCATGGAAACTACATGTTTGTTTTACCAGCATATCAACCCTCTTCGATCATTTAATGCTGAAAATCGGACTTTTATTCAATAATATTTTAAATTTTAAAATATGTGAAATATAATTGAAAGCTGGTTGTATAGTTCATCTATAGTTGAAGTTGATTAAATTTTGGTGTATAATTTACTTTTCTCTTAAGGAGGTCAAAATGGTTTATTAACATTTTTATTCATATTCACCTTTATAAAAGGAGGCAAATTTGGCACAGTCCATCACAAAATGTTTTACAGTTTAAGTCTCTTGGCATCCTAAGCATTTAGGTAGATTCTCATCATTTAGAAGAAACGAATGCATGATGTTGGCATAACCAATTCTGATTCTTGCCAAGACTATTACATCTCTTCAGAAAATTAGCCCGGTGTTATGGCGTCTTATCCCAAGTGTAGGTTTGATTTTTGTACAATTTTTATTATTTGGGTGAGTATTCTTTAACTCTTGCCACTTATTTAAGATACTTGTATTGATAGCTGTTTGGAAAACTGTGTGAAGGGCATTTGTTTATGTTCAGTTTTAGTAATTCATTAGCTGTCATCCCAGTGTTTCCATTTTCCTGGATTCCTATATGGCTAGGGAGACACAGCAGAATATATGTTTGATTACAAAGTATATTGATTTTGTTTAAAAGTTTGGTTATTACAGGAATGATGTAAGAACAGACAAGGAGTCTGAAAATATAATGAATCTGACTCACCATCTGTGATAATATCCAAAGATAAGTCCATTGGCATAGCTTCTGCAGTAAATGTTGACGATTTGTCAGGTAGGCACTTTTGGAATATGGTTTCATTCAGTATAGCTGAATGTCCAACCATGTCAATATTTTTGGAGTTGTTAGTGTGTGTGTGTATATATATATATATATATATATATATATACACACACACACATACATACATACATACATACATAAGCATCATAGCCTGGCGTTGCTCGTGCAACTCGGAACATTTTAGTAGTAGGACTCAGTTATATAAAAAAATAATTAAATACAAAAATTGTTTAAATTGTTAAAAAATTCCATTAAAAAATCTATTTTCTTTTGTTTTGCCAAAACGTGATTTGATGTTTTGTGTGACATTGTAAAAAACATTGCGTCTGTTTTTGTTTCAAAATTACGGGGGAAAATATTTACATTTTTGTTGACTAAATGAATTTAACATAAAAATAAAAATTATTTATTTTGTTTTACTAAAATTAGAAATCTAAAAACTATTATGCTCTCAGTTCAGAAATTTTCGAAGAATATTTAAAAATGTAGACATTTAATTTTAGAGGGAAAAGTTATATTAATGCCACACGAACTAGACAGTTGATTTCCTGCATGAAATATTTAGAGCAAAAAAAAAAAAAAAAAACTTAAATAATTAAATTAACCATTGGCACTTTTTTTTTTTTTTGTTTTTAAATATTTCTTTGTTTCAAAATTACAAGGAAAAATATTCACATTTTTTTGTTGACCAAATGAATTTTTGAAACCTCGGAATAAAAATTAAATATAAAGGCTCATTTTTTTTTTCATAAAAAATATTTTAGTCGTGTTTGACACATGTGATTTGATTTCTGTGACATAATTTAGAAACCATTTTAGATCTTAGATGTTTTACGGAGCAAATGTAAACAATCGTGTCCATTGGCCAAAAAGTGCAAAAGGGAAAATTGCTGAACTTAAACTCAAAAAGTATGTGTTGACCTGGCTTCCCTATAGATAGATGTCCCTAGAAAGTTTGAATGGTATAGCTTAAAAATGTAGGTGTGCATAGGGAATAATCACACAGACTCACAGAGTGCCTTTTATGAAGCTTTCAGACATAAATACTTTGGTGACAAAGGCTTAATGGACAAACTGGAGCAGGAAAATGCAAGACTGAGTGAGAAACTACGAGAGTATGAAGTAAGCAAGCAGAGATACTTATTCTAACACACACACACACACACACACTATGATGTTAGAAAACATTTAAGTTTTTTAAAAGACTATGGTCTAAATATAACTACCAGCACTAATGCTAAACTTGTAATCTTCTTAGATGTAACCTTGACCTGAACAATGGCCTGTACAAACTGTATGCTAAAGATTCACACCATCACAAATATATCGACAAAGAATCAAATCACCATAGTATCATTAATAACTTGCATAAATCAATCCAATTCTGTTCATGTAATAACTCCAGTAATAAGAAAATTTTTGACAACTCCAAAATTAAATACATTAATGTATTAGAAAAAAGTAAAATCAACATTGGTTTAGAATACTCTGTTAAAAACAAATTATCAAGAAAGAATCAGAAACTATGTATACATTATATGTCCATAATGTCCAAACTAACATTGGAAAATTCTTCCTAATTCAAGTCACAAATATTTCTACCATTCAGCCAGTCAGTTAAGTGCCATACGTGATACACACTTGGGCGATCATGTCTCGAAAGAGACATGACTGACTGGGCAGAAGATTATCCCGCAGTAGGTTACCATTGCTTTCTGCGGTAGACTGGTTGCTGACCAAGGCTATAGAACCCAATCTGTCCTGCTATTTAACCCATAACTGGAAGGAAGAGACGGATTAATACCTTTCCCAAGGGTATTTGCGCATAAGTGAATACAATTGATTCAACTGGAATTCGAACTCTGCTCCCCGGTTTCTCGTTCTGAGCCGATGTTAAAGTTAGTTATAGTTGTGTTAAGAACATAGATAAATATATTTCAAACCATAATACTATCAAATAAACCCAACTGAACAATAAGTTACCCTACCACTAAAAATATTGACCCTTCTAAAAATAATTGCAACTGTTAAAAATATAAGACCTTCTCATTAAATGGCCAGTGTATATTTGTAAGCATTATTTATAGAGCTTGCATCCATACAGATGATTTAAATTTTATTTAGGATCCACAGCAAATAAGTAAATATCATTTCAATAACCATATGTTTTCATTAAATAATAGTAAATACAGCAAAGCCACTGCTTTATCTATATATTACACTGGTCACCAAAAAAAAAAAAAATCATTTGAAGTTGTGTCAAGACACCAAACAGCTTTTTTTTACCTAATTTGAGGGTGCTGAATCTGAAAATGACCTTTACTTGGTTAGCTACGATTTTTGCTGAACAAAAATGCCTGCTTTTTTGAAAAACATTTTTTCATTTGTTTTCTGTATATATGATATTGACCGATGACAATATTTCTCAAAGTAAAATTGTAGAAACCTCTCAATTCATATTTAAATCAGCAAATATTAGTCTGCTTATTGAGAAATACTATTTTTCAATGGTAAATTCTAAATCTTTAAAAATAACATGACTGAATATACTATAACCAACAAGTATTTTCATCAAATCATTTAATAAACTAACATAAAAATAAAACATCATGAACATAAGAACTTCTTGGCAGGCTGGTAGTCTTGCTACCCTCTTGAGGTCACTCACTGGCTATTTCAGTTGACTAACCTAACCTCACCTCAATATTTACTTGGTGTGACCAAAAAGTAAAAAATAATTTTTATCTTCCTGGTAATCAACTTTGTTTGAAATATTCTTAAAAGTAAGTCATTTTTTTTGCTTAATTTTAAACTTTTCATGTTTAATTGGTTTTCTTTAATTTATTTTTTAGATTTTAGCAGAAATCTCTTTGACTGGACTTTAACTAAGTTAAAACTTAGCAATCCACCAATTTTTTTTTTTTTTTTAATTGGAGTAGATAGCTCTAACTACCACCCAGTTCACACTCCACCCACGTCTATTGAACAGGTGAAGAGGCTCATCACTTGTTCCCTGTTTAGGATGTGGTTTCCACCTTTCTCTTTTCCAATATTTTCACTCTTACGTAGCCCCCTGCACATCAGTGGCGTTACCGCCTTGCTTGGAGTGATATGATTATATATATATATATATATATATATATATATATACTAGCAGTATAGCCCGGCGTTGCTCGGGTGTAATGAAAGCTTTAAAACTAATCCATGGTTCTGGAGCTCAGACTCAGCCTAAAGAATATTTGTGTGAAGTTTGGTGAGAATCGGATAAAAATTGTGGATTTGTATAAAGGACATACAGACAGATAAACAGACACACACACACAAACATATTGCCTTATATATATATATATATATATATATATATATATATATATAATCGATTTTCTGCACTATTGTAAGAACTGCAACCTTGAAACTTCTGAATATCATTTCTGATGTCTTTGTCTATGAGTGTATCAAATTTGATTAAAATTGGACCACTCCTTCTAGAACCTGATTTTTTTGATTATCGGGGGTACCTCGACACAAAACCTAGCTAAGAACACTTGCTTATAGTAAAACTGTGTAAATTTTCAAGAAAATCAGTTCAGCCATTTTGGAGTCTATAGGTAACGGACACACACGCACACAGACAAAGTTCCATTTATAAATAAGTTTATATATATATATATATATATATATATATATATATATATATACATACATACATACATACATACATACATAATGTCCTGACCAATAAAAAGGAAATAACCTCCGGGTCACAGAGGTTGCGGATCCGGAGGGAAGATATAATAAGAAGGGACACAAAGCACGCGAGCAGGGATCGTCTTCGCTCTCTCATTAATCCTCATCCATCCTGTTAATCCACAATGACAGTAGTCGATGTTTAGCAAGCATCGGTTGTCGCCAACGAGGACAGAGTCATTTACTCAACAACAACAACAACAACAACAAAAAAGACAAAGAAATGCAAAAAGCAACAATGTGCTACATAAACATGGCCGCTCTATCACACTATCCGGAATTCGACTGTGAATCGGAAGCCAAAGCTGCAAGATGGACAAAATACATCAAGAGATTAAAAAATTATTTTATCGCACATGACATAGAGGACGATAAAAGACAAAAAGCAATCCTGCTAATGTTTGTGGGCGAAGCGATGAATGACCTTATCGACGAACTGCCGCCCGAACAGATCACACCAGGAGAAAACGAAACACATTTCGATAAACTTGTCTCGGCTGTGCAGAACCACTTCAACCTACAGAACAAGATGGAATATAATCTGTTTGTGTTTTGAAAGCTGAAACAAACTACTCCTAACATAGAGGATTTTTACCGGAAATTAAAAGAGGCAGCAGCCATGTGTCACTTCACAGACATAAATGCTGAAATAAAATCCCAGCTAATAACAGGCTGTTTATCTGAGAAAGTCTGCCAAAAAGGACCGATGAAGTTAAATATGTCCTTAAGTGACCTAATAAATTATGCCAGAACAACGGAAACTATGGCAGCACACTTAGAACGAATGCGCCTAGAAGACGCCAACATCACTACTGAAACTACCACTGCACAAGTGAACAAAGTCTCGTATGAACAACAACGGCCACGCAACCCTCACCAGCAAAACAGGTGCAGAAATTGCAATAGGAAATACCCACATAAATGGGGACCAATGTCTTGCCCTGCATTCCACAACCAGTGCACCTATTGCCAGAGATGAGGGCATTTTATCTCTGTCTATTTCAGAAGACTAAATGACGAAAACAGACAACGGAGAACAAATCTTCCCCCACGCTCACAAAACCAAACCCATCAACGACCGGTGAACTGCATTGAGGATCATCAACGGGACTCAACCAGCAGCAGTGACACTGAATATGTATTCCATACAGGTAAGATGAAAAACCTTCCTTGCTTCAATGTATCTTTTGGCGATAACCACCAAACGTTTAATGTATTAGTGGACTCAGGCGCCACCCTTAACATCCTGTCTGAAGCAGACTTCAAGTGCTTAAGACCAACACCCAACCTCCAACCCACAAAAACTGTATTATCTGGATTTGGTGTCAAAGAAACCACCCCGGTTCTAGGTCGATTTAGCACACTTCTAGAGTTTGGGGGTATCTTTTGCCAAGCTGATATACACATAATAAAGGGCCCAGAAAAACCCATCATCGGCTGGGAAACATGCAAGAGGCTCAAACTACTGTCAGCGAACAAGCTCTCAGTTAACCACATCAGTAACTGTGATGCACAAACCCCACCCTCAAACTTCTGGAGGACTATGCAGACCTGTTCAATGGTCTAGGTAGACTAAAAGGTAAGAAAGTTCACCTACACATAGACGAAGACGTGCCACCCATTGCTCAGAGATACCACAGAGTCCCATTTCAAGTGAGGAAAGACAAAGAAGAACTGATACGCAAAGATGAGAAACTGGGAGTAATTGAAAAGCAGATGGACCGACACCATGGGTATCTCCTATTGTAGTGGTACCAAAAAAGGACCAAAAGAAAATCAGGGTTTGCATTGATATGAGAACAGCAAACAAAGCTATTAAAAGGGAACGGCATCCAACCCCTACACTTGACGAGCTGAAAACTATTCTATCAGGAGCTAACATCTTCAGCAAATTAGACCTCAATCAGGGTTACAACCAATTGGAATTAGCTGAAGAATCCCGCTACATAACCACCTTTGCAACACACCTAGGTCTGTACAGATACAAAAGGCTATTCTTCGGTGTCAACTCTGCCAGTGAAATATTCCAGGAAGAAATCAGCCAAGCACTTGCAGGGATTAAGGGAGCCATCAACATCAGTGATGACATCCTTTGCTTCACCCACGAACTACATCAATTAACAAAAAAAAAATGCACAGTGGTCCTGGACTGAACGCCACAGTAAATGTCTAAAAAACATCAAGGAAGCCCTGAGCAAAGCATGCTCACTTGCCTACTTTGACCCAAACAAACACACTGAGATACACACCAATGCCAGCCCGGTAGGCATCTCCGCCGTGCTGTCCCAAAATGGACGGATAGTACAGTTCGCAAGCCAAGCACTATCCACAGTTGAACAAAGATACTCCCAAACAGAACGTGAAGCACTTGCTATCACATGGGCATGCAAACACTTTCACATATATATTTTCGGAGCCCCATTTACTGTCCACACAGATCACAACCCCCTAACATCTATTTTCAACAACGCCAGCTCCCAACTGTCAGCACACATCGAATGTTGGGTTTTGCAAATACAGCCGTACGACATGACTGTCATATATCGACTAGGCCATGACAACCCAGCCGACTATCTCAGCCGCCATCCAATGTGCCTGCCACCAAGCGGCAGAGAACAGAAAATAGCAGAGGAATATAGAAACTAAATCCTCTCAACTTCAACCCCCAAAGCAATGACAATTGATGAAGTTGCAATAGAAACTGCAAAAGACAAGACACTTACCAACGTCATCCAAGCTATTCTTACCAACAAATGGCATGGTGCTGAGGACGGCATAAGCAAAGCAACATTCCACGCCCTTCATGCCAACTGTGCTGAACTATCACTAGCATATAAGGACAGCATAATTCTCAAAAGCCTGAATCGCTACAAAACAGAGCTATCCAATTAGCACACGCTGGATATCAGGGCATTGTGAAAACCATGGCCCTCCTCCGAGAAAAGGTCTGGTTCAAGAACATGCAGCCCCTAGTGGAAGAAAACACCAGGAACTGCCACATCTGCCAGATCAGTACCCACAAACCGACAAGAGAGCCACTGCAAATGTCCCCACTACCAGCATCCCCGTGGGCAGAAGTCAGTGCTGATTTTGGACACCTCCAAAATGGAAAGTACCTTCTTGTTGTCACAGATGAATACTCACACTATGTTATTGTTGACATCCTAGACTCCATCAACAATATCAGTCATACCCTGTCTGGCCAAGATATTCGCTGAATTTGGAGTGCCAGTCTCCCTCAAAACGGACAATGGCCCACCATTCAACAGCTATGACTTCAAAGCCTATGCCTCCATCACCGGATTCAGGCACAGAATAATAACACAACTATGGTCCCAAGCCAATGCCGAAACAGAATGTTTTATGCGCACTGGAAAAAAGTCCATCAAAGCCGCCCTAACCAAAGGCCGAAGCTGGAAGCAGGAATTATTCAAATTCCTGCTGGATTACCGGACAACGCCACACTGTACCACTGGCGTAGCCCCAGCCTCAATCCTATTTGGCCGGACCATAAAAAACCGCCTGCCACACCTATAGCCGAGGACCCCAGCACTAGGGAGTGTGACACCCAAGCCAAGAGGACGATAAAGCGATACGCTGATAGAAAGGCACATGTGAAACCTAATGACCTCAGTGTAGGTGACACAGTCATCGTAAAAAGCAACCACACCTCAAAGGCCCTCACACCTTACCAACCTCACCCAAGGACTGTAACAAAGAAAAAGGGATCCATGATCACCGCCACACATGAGGGCAACCAAACTACAAGAAATGCCAGCTTCTTCAAGAAAATCCCTAAACAACCAACAACCCCCACACATAACCTACACGATTACTCCTCCTCTGAAGATGAAAGCCACACACACATGGTGACACCACCAAAACCTAAAGACAACCAGGCAAAACACACAACCCTAAACCTCAGGCGTTCAGGCTGGACAAGATGGCCACCCAAAAGACTTGATTACAAAAAAAAAAAAAAAACATCTCTGTACATAACAATCTGATTCATTGTCATCTTTCTTTTACTTAGGTTAACAGACGTCTCCTCCTACACAAAGTCCGACCCATCAGTACAACTACTCCAGCCATATCAGATGAACCCTCTCCAGTTTAAAAAAAAAAAAAAAAAAAAAAGCATTGTAATGTCTTGACCAATAAAAGGGAAAAAAACTCCGGGTCACAGAGGTTACAGCCCCTGTGGATCCGGAGGGAAGATATAATAAGAAGGGACACAAAGCACGCGAGCAGGGATCGTCTTCGCTCTCTCATTAATCCACATCCATCCTGTTAATCCACAATGACAGTAGTCGATGTTTAGCAAGCTTCGGTCGTCTCCAACACCAAACATTACAACACACACTAAGAATTTGTATGTTTTTTGTCAGATATTACGAATTTTTTCCATGAATACAGATGTGTCAGTTTCAGAAGACTTAACTTAATATTACAGTGGGCTGTTTTATTGACTAGGGAGGAGTTTTTGAGAGAATAGATTTGTGTATTAGAGAGGAATTTATTTCGAGTTTGTTGAAATTTGTTTTCTATGCAGATACCAAAAAGTTGAATGATATTTTCCTTTAAATTATATAGTTCTTTATACTGAGGTTGAAGAACACAGTTGTATGCTGAATTACTTGGGCATGAACAAAGTTTGATGTCATACTGAAATACTAATTTAAGTTGTCTTAATGCCAAAGGGGGTCTGTGTGCTTTGGCATATAAGCTTTTAATTAGAGACATACTGTAGGCTCCTAGAATGAGTGATGAATGACATATGTACGATTTTCTTGGCCAACCATAGATAAGCATCCAGAATCCAATATGGATCTAGCCAATGACCGATAGTGTTTCAGTAACATCAATCTGTCAGCTCTCCAGTTTTTGTGAGAGATGACCGAGTAGTTGTATTGCTTTATTGCTTTGCTCACAAAGGTATTTTATAAGCGGCATGAAGGGTAATTTTTTATCAAAGATTATTCTTAGGTATTTATATTGATCTACTACAGGCACTTCTGTACCATTCAGTCTAAATTCAGGATTATGACGTAGCTTTTGAAATTGGCAAAAGTGTATACTTTGAATATATTGTCTGGAGAATCCAAATCCATTTTCAATGGTCCACTTGTTTACTTTGAGACACTGTTGGAGTTGCCATTCAATTGTATAGATATTTTTCAATCTTTAACATATTAGAACATCATCTACATACAGTGAACGGTCATCTCCAGGGTTCAAGCAGTTAATAATGCTATTTGACGTTGATGAGCGTTACAGATAATATGCTTTTTTGAGGGACACCCATTTCATGCTCTTATACGATTGAGAGTGTGGTACTGACACAAACATTAAAAAGTTCATTCTTTCAAGAAGTTATTGATAAGAATTGGTAATCTTCCTTTAAGACCCATTTCCTTTAAGTATTTCATTATACTGTATCTCCATGAGGTATCATAAGCTTTTTCTAAGTCAAAGAAAACTCATTAAAATGTTCCTTTTTAATGAAAGAATTTCTGACAAAAAACCCCAGTCAAACTAGGTTTTTAATTGTGCTTAAAAGTAAGCCTATTAACAATTTTTTCAAAAATTTTGCATATTTTAAGTTTTTTTTTTTTTTTTTTTTAGAAATTCATAGTGAATTTCATCTGGAACAACTGAGTTGCATGATTTTTTTAAATAGAATCTTATAATTCTGGCAAAGTAAGAGCCTGGTTGTAATTTTCTTTATTAGAAATTTAATTTTTTCTTCTCTTCATTTATTTTGATATTCTGAAATAGTTTACTAGTATTATTTAAACAAGAGTTTTGGAAGAAGATTTGTGCTAACAAATTTGCAATATCCTCTTTGTTAATTGCTTTGATATAAGTATCTTAAGCTTTTATTTTCCCCCAGTGATTTTATGAATCATATTCCATGCCATTTTGGTTTTGGCGTTAAAATTAATAACAATTCAAAGTTCTTCGATGAGCACTGCTTGGATTCTTTAATTATTCTGTGTGTTTTAACAATTTATTTTGTAGATATTCAAATTTTCTTGGGTTGAATCTAATTTGAACTTATGTAGAGGCACACTATGCAATCTGATTGCATTTTTACACCCATTAAATGTTTGACAGGTTTAGATTTTGGTATGTATTGTTTTGCAGTTTCTGTAAAATAAGTGATGTGCTCTGAATTGTCTGCATTAGCATCTAGTGTAAGTTTTAGGGCACATGCATTTTGAAATTCCTTCCAGCTGACTTAAGTTTTCTAATATGATATTCTTTCATTTGGCAAAGATCCAGAGTTTTCCAACAATTGGAAAGTGATCACTACCACAGGTATCATAATGTACTTTCAAGTTATAGTGTAGGTATGTTGCAGGATCCGTTAAGGTTAGATCTATTGTTGTACATGCACCACTTGATGGATGGAGATAGGTATATGACTTGTCATTGTATAGACATATTGTTTCTATTGATAAAATCTTCCCTTCTGGCCAGTATTTTTGCAACCCCATATGATGTTATGACTATTAAAATCTCCCATTAAAAATGGTTGTAGGAGCTGCTTCAGTAGTTTATCTAATTCAGTTCCGTCTATTGGCTCATTAGGAGAAATGTAAACTGAGAATATGATGAAGGCCTTATGTAGTGAGGCTCTTATGGGCACTATCTGTAGTGCTATATTCAAGTTGATTTTACTCTGGAAAAGATTTTTTTTTTCCTAATATAGAAGTACTACGTGAAGCTCTGTTTCCACTATGACTAATAAAGTTGTATGCTGTATAGTTTTTAGTATCTATATTTTTGCTGTCCTTTAAAAAAGTTTACTGAAAGCAGATGTTTGCAGGACAAGTCTGCAATAGGCAAAAGCAATTCATTTCAATTTGCTTTTATCCCTTTTGCAATTCAATTGAAAAAAAAAAAAAAAAAAAAATTATTAACCATGATTGTGATGTTGAGGTTTTTGACTTTTGTTGGGTTTTCTTAAGTTACCACTAAGGTTGTTTTTAGGTGATTTTTAACGTGCAGGGTTTCCTTTTCGTTTGAGTTGTGTATTTTGTCTTCTGGTTGCATTTTACGTAATTTCTTCCTTACAGTTTTCTTTTTGACTAGTTTATGTTTTCTTGCTTTTTGTATTTGCTTTTTTTGTTGTTGGAGATCATCTTTCGGTTATAGGCAAGGAATCTCTAGACTGAGATGTGCGACAAGATGATTCTTTTGGTCTTTTAATTTCTAAGTTTAACCAGTTAGAATTTTCTATATTTTGATAGGGTATATTGTTTTTTTTTTTTGTTTTTTTTTAATGGAATGCGGTTGATTTTTCCTGGTGATATCAGTTTTCATTATTTCAATTTATTTTTTAGCTCTTGCAATTATGTTAATTCACAAAAATCATATTTCTCACCATTGCGTTGTTAGGTTTTGGTTGCATCATTGTAATATCTTGTCTCATGTTTTGAGGAAAAGTTATATTTCTTGTCTATTTGATCTTAATTATTTCTTTTTTCTTAAGCTTTACATAGATGGGAATAGGCAGGGTGGTTCTCTGCACAATTTATGCATTTTATGTTACCTTTACATTCAGTTTCTTGATCTGTACTACTGCATTTTGGATATATCAAAATTCTAGTACATCTGTATTTATGATGATCAAATTTTTGGAAGTTATATCAAAGGTCTGGGAAAATAAGTTTCTACTTTTGTAATGATATAACCTACTTTTATTTTATTTGGTGGTTTGGGTGTGTTGAATTTTAATATATATTGGTGTTTATACTTTGGCCATTTCTTTTAGTTGTTATTCTAGTTACATTGATTATGTTTTAGCTTTTTTAGGTTAACTTTGATTTCTTCTAGAGAGCAAGCTGTCAGGTCTGAACTTTTGATTACACCTTGAAATGTGTTTAGACTTTGGTGTGGATAGGTTTTGATTTTTTAAGTTATTAAATGTTGACCATTTGAGGACTTGGCGGACCTGAAGCAGACTACCACCACGTTTAATTTCGTTGTTTTCGTTTTTTTGTCTTTTTTTTTAACTTTTTTCAGCGCAGTCCTATCGATTGTTACTTAAAATTTCCGATTAACAAAAAAAATGTTGAAACATTACAATATTTAAAGAAATTGGGGTTGGGGGGTAAAACGACAGTTTTTCATACCACATTAAAGTCAATCGATCCTCCATTTTCAATCCACTATAAGGTTGTATGAGAAACTGGTTACCACAACCCTAAAATTGTTTAAATATTGAAATTTTTGCAATTTTTTTTTTGTCATTCATAAAGTTTAAGGTGTAAAAGATAATATTGCACTGAACAAAGTTCCAAAAATTTGATAATGAACAAATTTACAGGTGGTGGCAATGTCGTACCAGTGACTGGTTTCAAAATGGATGCTCGATTTACTATAATGTTGTATGAGAAACTAACCCCCACCACAAGAAAATGTTCAAATATTGAATTTCTTCAAAATGTTTTTTGTCAATCGTAAAGCTAAGGAGATAATCAATAGGACTGCACTGAAAAAAGAAAAAAAAATTGAAAAACAATGAAATTAAACGTCGTAGTAGTCTGCTTCAGGTCCACCAAGGATTTTTTTCCTACTTGAATTATTGCATTGTTTAATATTTTTTTTTTAAGTTATAGGAGTAACTTGAGAGTATATTATTTTTTCAATTATAAATGGTGATAGTTTTGTTATAGGAGTTTCTTCAAGTGACTTATTATTATATATTGAGGAAAGTAAATATACACTTCTGATTCGTTATCAGAACTGAATTCAGATAGGAGTCTTTTTATTTTCTTGGTTGTTATATTTTTTTCTTTCATAATCCTTGCTCCCCACCTTTCCTTGGAGCCCTATCATGAGAGATAGGTTCCAGGGAATCCCATTCATCCAAGCATTTCAGGGATACAAAAACGGTATACACAGGTTATTTATATATAGTCATCAATAATTTTTTTCGTTCATCTAACTGTGATGTCAAATATAGGTTTTAATTTTTGATGATACGATCTGAGTGACCCTTGCCACCACCATCTAGTACCAATTTGATTAAATTTGGTTGGTGTGTGTATATAATTTTTTTTTTGTAGGTTGTGAAGTTATGGGTGGAATGATACTATAGTTTGACATGGCTAGATGATTGATCAGATTGAGTCTCTCTAACTGCCCGTCTAGCCCAAGTTAGGATCAAAGTAGTGTGTTGGAATTCAGAAGTATTCTACCTAACGCTTGAAGCCCTCAACTACCAGGATTCTGTCCTCAGGCATCACAGGTTGCCAATCATAGTAAACAAGTGGTCTCAATGAGGGTGGGGTGGGTCTTACCCCTTTGCAGAGGTGCAGTTGGCATATTCTGAAGCCCCAGCTGATAGGATAAGGGTACTAGGTGTAATGCTATTATAATAATACAGGCATAACCAATGTTATATTTAACCATTCAACACACTCAAACTGTTCCATAAATATCAGCTCACAAAATCTGACTGTTTGGGGCCAAAGTCTCATGGTTTACATGATTTTTGTGTAATTTGCAATGACGTCATATATTATTGCAGAGTATACATGAGTCAATTAGATAGGATGTGCGATGTGTTGTGCAAATCGCCCTTGGGAAAGGTATTAATCCATCTCTTCTCCCAGCTATGGATTTAATAGCAGGACAGATTCAGTTCTATAGTTGACAAGCAGTCTATCGCAGAAAGTAATGGCAACTTACTGCAGAAAAATCTTCTGCCCAGTTAGTCATATATCTTGTGAGACATGATCGCCCAAGTGTGTATCACATATGGCACTTAACTGAATGATACATGTGGTGGGATATTGCAGGTTGAACATTGAGAGGCCATATTTACAGGATAGGTTCAATGCTAAAGAGTTAAATGAATACTTACAAAGAGTCCACACTTTTTTGATTAGGGTAAGAATCATCATCCTTTTTGGCCAGGTACTCCAAGGCACTTTCAAATGTTCCGCCAGTAGCTAAATTAAAAGATAAAAATCACAAAACAAGGCTTAAAAAAAGTTTTAATGACAAAGTGAAGTTCTCCATGAGAAACTTTGGGAAATCTACAAAAGGTCAAGTTATATACTACCTCTATCTAAAATTTATCCTATCAAAAAATAACTCCCCACATAAGTTTTTGAGAAAAAAAGAAAAGAGAAACAGGCTAAAAGTACTTATTTCAAACATGAACCCTTATTTAAAAATACAAGTCCTTTTAATCAAAACATTATTCAATATAAACCTAACCAATTTGAACGAGAAAAAATGTTTTGCTTAATTTACCGCCTCCACCTCTCAGCTCAGCAGATACTAATCCAGCCATTGTGTTTCTTAAGCTGTATGAATGATGCCTTCAGTATTTAAATTCACATATTGGTGGAACTTTCCATTAACAAGCCTTGTAGAAATGTCCTTCATACACAATTGTCCAAAACTATTAATTTATGATGGGTTTTCCAGCAAACTTTTGTTTGTATTTAGCATTTAACAAAAGCCTTTAACATGTACTTATGAATTTGAATGGAGGTTAAATAAATTTGTAAAATAGGGAAAAATAAGAGCAGGTTGGGAAGAAAAGGAATGGTAGATTCATTTTTTTTTTATTATTATTCATTAATGATGAGGAGGAGGAGCAACTACAAGTTGACCTCAAGAACATCAAGACGAAAGTGCCTAGGGAAGAACAAGATCATTGCGCTAAAAGAAGAGTATTGCACTCTCAATGACCTCAACTGATTGATCAAAAAAGTGTGAAGAGTTTTATACTAGTGTCATAGATCCCTAATAGTATGGATCAAATATTCCACAACAACAAATATTTTATCTTGAACTTTAATATTTCACTAAACTGCTAGGGTTCTCTCCCTTACATTGAAAGCTTGTCGGCGAAATAGTCAGTCAGTTAAGTGCCATGCGTGAAACACGCTTGGGCGATCATGTCTCTTTCGAGACATGACTGACTGGGCAGAAGATTATCCCGCAGTAGGTTGCCATTGCTTTCTGCGGTAGACTGGTTGCCGACCAAGGCTATAGAACCCAATCTGTCCTGTTATTTAACCCATAACTGGAAGGAAGAGACGGATTAATACCTTTCCTAAGGGTATTTGCGCGTAAGTGAATGCAATGAATTCAACGGCGAAATAGACAAAGATTAAAAAAAAAAGTTTCCGGATCCCCATTCATTAACACATTCAATTGACCATTGACCATGAACAAACACCAAACATAAAATATAACAATTTAATGAACAAAGAAAAGGGGGTGAATAACAAATATGGAGAGGGGGAGATAAAAATGATATTGTTCTTAATCAATGATAAGACATTGAGTGGTGAGCGGAACAAACCAACAAAGCAACATATATCATACAATTATATTCTATTTCAACTTTTGTAAAGGTGTTTGCATGAACGTAATATTTTTGTGGTGATTGTATGCTAATGCTAAAATGCAGCCGGGGGGAGGGGAATATAATGACATCTTATAGTCTCTGCTTTTCTCTTTCTTTTTCATACTTTAATGAATAGCTTTGGCTCTCATCTTCCTTTTCTTTGACGGTTGAGAATTATATTTTCTGGTATCAGGCTTTCTTCTTTCTTCAGAGATCCTTGAAGTGCAATGGATATATTCTGCAATAGACTATCTTTCTTACATTCTTGGCAACTGGAACAATGTGACTTGTTTTCTGCCTCAGGAATGTATGGTCTTGTCTAATTTCTTAGTCGCAATTAGTCTGACTTAACCTGTCGAGATTCAGCCGGCTACTGACTATTTTTGAAGTCCACCTCATAGTCTGCGTATTTTCATGCTAAAATTTTTCGGCTTGCTGATTGGTTATCTTCAGCCAATCTCTTTGCTTCTTTTGTCTGCTGCTCCTGTTGTTTTCGCCTACACGCATATAGCTTATGTATGATATCTGAGGTGGGTGTGTATCTGTTGCTAGCTTGTATGTGATTTTTTTTTTAATCGTATCACCCCGAGCAAGGTGGTAACGCTACTGATGTGCAGGGGGCTACATAATAGTGAAAAGATTAGAAAAGAGAAAGCCGGAAACCACATCCTAAACAGGGAACAAGGGATGAGCCTCTTAACCTGTTCAATATGGAAAAGGGATGGGTATTTATTGTTGACTTATATCCATAACACTAGGCTCCACAGCACTAGAAAACCTCAAGATCAACAGTATTTACATTATTCAAACTACTGTTCTTATCTTTGTTATTTGTACGATGTTTCAGCCGTTGTACGTTCTGGCCTTCTTAAGGGGCTAGAAATTTTGAAGCGAACTCTTTATTACAATCACTGGGGTATATGATCTTCATTCCTTGTGTAGTAGAGCCTCTTATGGTACTACTACGCAAGAAATGACAATCACATATCCCAGTGATTGTAATAAAGAGTTCGGTTTGAAAATCCTAGCACCTGAAGAAGGCCAGAGTGTACAACAGTCGAAATGTCGTACAAATAGCAACAAAGATGAGAACAGTAGTCTGAATAATGCAAATACTGTAAATACTACCTAATCTCAAAAATATAGACAAATACTGAAGATCAACCTTTCAAGGACAGAAATTGTACTGCAACATCACCTCCTCACCATACTAACATCTGAAGTAAGATCAGCTGTCAGGTGATTGAAGAGAGACAAAATTCCTAGGAAGGATGGTGATACTGCAGGTATTCTCCAGGATGGTGGCAAACCTATAGTGGAGATTCTGACAAAATTATACAACAAATATTTTGAAGATGGCAAAGTACCCAGCAGCTGGAAGAATGCAGTGGTGATTCTCCTTCACAAGAAAGGACAGCTGACATCAAGAACTACCGACCAATAAGCCTCTTCCCGATCATCTACAAGGTGTTCTCCCAGATCCTCCTCAGGAGAGTGCAAAGTACCCTAGACAGACATCTACCTAGAGAACAGGCAGGCATCAGTCCAGGGTTCTCCACCACAGACCACATCCAGGTAGTAAACTAACTCCAAGAATAAGCCAACGAATACAACTTCCCACTCTGCTATGCCTTCATAGATTAGGAAAAGACATTCAACTACATTGAGTTTGAACCACTTTTTATCTCCTTGGAGAACCAAGGATTTGACAAAGCCTTTATCAACCTTATACAAGATCTCTATGATGGACAGAGTCACAGCAATATTGAAACTTTAACAGGACAGCAACAAAATCAGCTTAGAAATAAATATATATATATATATATATATATATATATATATAACCAAAAATGTAAACATAGGCACAAAAGGGGCTCTACTGTGTCCATTACATACATGTAACTTTTGCTGTCTTTGTTTAATTGCCACATTATTTCAAAATTTAAAACAGTTTGCAGAAGTTATAGAAAAAAATAAAAAATAATGCACTGTATATTTCCGCATATAAAACAAACTCTTAATCCATAAAATTACCCTGCAAAATTGGGATTTTCTTATACTACAATTCTAAACCTTAAATTCTGAGTGATGTTTGTCGGGAGGCTAAACTCAGCCTTGGTACAATAACCAATGACATACATGAAAAGATTCACATTATTAAATAAAAGCAATAAAACCATTCTACCTTATATATTACTGGTATAACTTAATAAATTTTCTAGTCAAAGAATAATTCCATATCAAGGAAATCAACTTGTATCCATGTAAACTCAGCTGAGAAAATGTAAACATTGATTTATGATTGCATTCACAACCTTTATCTTTTATTAAACTTTCAATAATCATCATGGTAGTGTTAATTAGGGCAGTAATAATATTTAAGAAAACAATATTCATTTCTCATTATAAATTCATTATCATTTTGGTCACAACTCAATGGCTAATCGAGCTATCAAAATTAATTAGGTACCATTGTTTATGTTTTGCAAAAATCTATATGCCTATATGAAAAGTTTTTTCGATATAATGAAAATAAAATTTTGGTTTAGGATACCTATTATTAGTGGTATTTTGTGATTAATGATGAAGTATAAATAAATGGCCATTAGTACACCAGGCTGCTTGTTTAGATATAAGAAAAAAGCATCAGTATTCGCAAGAGATCATGTGATGAAACGTAAATAAAACAATGGTTTCTCTTTAAAGACATGAAGAAAAAAAAAAAAAAAAACAACATAATATGGAATTGGTTTTGTTATTTCATTTATTTTGAATTAAGGATACAGTAAGTAACATTTCTTCTAACATCATCTTTATATAATCAATAAGCAGTCATCTTATACTACAGGTTTCGGATAAATTTGTGTTAATTTGCTATATTTTTTGCCATGCCTTATCTAAAGGTCACCATATATGTGGAAATACACAGTATGTTGAATAATTCAGCCATATATAAATAATATAAACCATTTTGAGGTTTTACATTAGTTTGAAATGTTTTACAATTAATCTGAAAATAGACATTTCATACAAGTGTAATTCTTTGCTATTTAAAAAGATGGATTGTACTCACCGATAAAATCTATTAACTTCAGTTTTCGTAAAGACTAGAAAAAAAGGAAAAGAAAAAATAGACAATTTACAGATAAGGCGATATAATATGAATAAGCATTTTTCATTATTTCAAAGAGTTGAAAAAATAAAAATCATTATTACGATAGAAATTAGTGTGAACTCAAATTAATAACTACAATCTTCTTTTTTTTTTAGTTGCTAATGAGGATTCATTTCAAGATGCTTTCAAACAAGCCTGCTGCTCCTATTTATAACTTTTGGCAAGATTAATATCCATGATGGATGCATAGTGGATAACAGACAGCTCGGATTGAGGAAACAGAGAACTGGGTTCAAATTCCAGGACTTTATTACATGCTTCTACTTTTGGGAAAGGTATGAAAGCATCTCTTCCCTTCAGCTATTGGTAAATTATTGAACAAATTGGGCCCTATAGCCAATCTAGGAGAGGAAAAACTGAATTCAAACTATTCAGAGAAGGGTTGGGCTCTATCAGGTTGTCTTTCCCACATCACCCGATTTACTGTGCCATAGAACAGGGGTTGGCAACCTATGGCATGTGTGCCACATGTGGCATGCCAAGCAACTTTCAATGGCACGCAACTGCAAATAACATCACAAAGTCCGAACCAATAATTGCTACAACTCAAAGTAACAAATTATGTCGCTAATATTGAGCAATTGGTTAAAACCATGCAAGGGCAAAGCTCCCATTAATAATAAAAACAATGAAAATCACTTAAAAACAGTTTATTTCTGTTAATGTGGTTTACATATTGTTGTATATATTACTATATAAAATATATTGTAGAACAGGTGTATTGATCTTGACTTGTATAAAAATATGTATGCTGTCGGCACACTGAATGATTATAAAACCCTAAGTTGGCACATAGTGATCAAAAGGTTGCTCACTCCTGCCATAGAATGTTTTCACTGGGACAGCTTTCAGTCCTATTATGACAGAAGCTCCTCTCCCAACCTTTTTTTTTTAAACAGGCTGCCTCTAAAACTGCTGCCCTAATCTCTGAATGGATCCTTTCTGGTATTTTATATCCCCAAAGAAAATTTCAGCAAAAACGAAACAGTTAACTCTAGTTCACCCTTGAATGGGCTGCAGCCATAGTTCACCGAAATCACCATTTCAAAATCTATCACAAGGAACAGTGTAGTCTAGCCTTTAATTCTTTCAGAACCATCCACAATCACTGTAAGAGATTTCTGGAAAATGTGAAGTGCAGCTATGCACGAGCTGTCTGGAACAAGGTTCAGAAGAAAAATTGGATTATGCGAATTCTAGAAAATCACCAACCAAATCATGAACAAAAGCAAAGCAGCTGTGTCTCATATTATAAATCGCCCTGAGGTCATATCCAACTCAACAGACAAGGTGAAGCTCTTCAACTTGATCTTTGTATCAAAATCAATGTTAGATAACAAAGGCCAAAATCTCTCCCTAACTTGCCATGTCTCAATGAACACAATCTCAGTAATATACTCATATTAGTAAAAGTCTCTAGACTTCTCAAAAGCCACTGGTATGAATAAAATTCCAGTAGTCGTCCTTAAGAATAAACCCAGGATTATTCTTGTCTCTAGCAAAATCATTTAACCGCTGCTTGAATAAAAAATCTTTCCTAAGCATGTGGAGGGCGGCAAGATCACGGGCAACTGATCCTCCCCATTTTGGAATAGATTCATTAGTCTGCTCAGTATCAGGAAACTTTTTGAAGTCATTATCAACACGATCATTCAGCACCAAGATAGGAACAACATCTTGTGCAACAAGCAATATAGGTTTCTATTAGTCTGATCCACTGCTGATGTCCTAACTACTATTACACACAAGTTCAGTGAGGCCCTTGATGGCACACATATCACAAGTAACAGAGGATTAAATATCTGGTCTTTGACAAGGTGTGACACAAAGGGTTACAAAACAAGCTCTCCAACTATGGAATCACCAGAAGAGTTTTCTCTATTATATAATCATTTCTAACAGGTAGATCCCTGAAGTTAGTTATTAACAGCCAATCAAGATTAATGTAGGTGTCTCCCAAAAGGTCACTTCTCGGACCAACCTGCTTTCTGATTTACAATCTCAATAATAGACTTTTTGATTTACCTAAAAAATATACTCTAATGATTTGTAAACATCTATGCGCACATGTTCAAAAGTCTTGATCAGAGACTAGCAGCTGACATATCTTCTGATCTAACACTAAATTCCCAGTGGGGAAAAACTGGCTGGTTACATTCAATGCTTCCAAAACCAAACTGGCTACATTCTATCACCCCAATCAGACCCCAAACTAACACCAGTCAAAATGAACAGATGTCCCCTCAAGGAGGTCCCTGTGCCGTCAGAGAATATTGGATCTCAAGCTCACACCTGACCTCAAATGAAATTCTTATATCTGATCTATTGCTAAAAGGTGCAGATAAAATTATTGGCTCCCTATACCGCTCCAGTAAGTACCTGACTCCTAATGTTATCCTCTACCTTTATAAAAGCCAGATTAGGCTGAAAATGAAGTAATGTTGCCATATCTGGGCAGGAGCTTTCCAGTCTATCAAGAGTTCGAAAAGCGTCTCCGAGGCTTTGTTGGAGAAGAATTATTTTTCACACTCTCTCACAGGCAGGGTCTAGTGAGTCTATCGCTGCTCTATCATGACTACCATGGAAAGTGCACAGATGAACTGCATCACTTAGTTCCACACCAGGTCTGACCTTCATGGCTAGGATCTGCCATACCACTTACATAGTAGCAAACCACACACTCTTCCTCTGTATTCCATCAGTGAGAAGTATATTGCAGTTCAACAGCTCTATAGAACAGACTCCCAAGGGGAGGTTTTCCCAATCATTACAATTTTGATTGGTTCAAGTCTAGAGTCAACCATTTTCTTCCCTTCTTATACATATAAACTACCCCTTCAGTAACACTACCTTGAGTGGATCCCGGGCCTTGTACAGGCTGAACCATATTGTAAAATAAATTAAAAACAAACAGAAAAATAACACTGATGCTGCAGTATTAGTTACGAGATTCATGATTGTTGTATCTATGACAAATATCCTGGTTAAGTGGATATGATTTAAAGGCAAAGGCAGAGTAATGACAGCAGCTCAGATTGAAACTACAGTGGTAAAGATAACAAAGTAGTAGAATTTTTAAAAAACGGTTTAAAAAAAAAAAAAATCAACAACTTTATTCCATTAGAAAAAAATGAATATTGCAAGATAAATGTTTTTCAATTGCTTAAAGAATAATCTAAAAAGAAAAATAAATCAATAAACTGAATGTGAACATCTGCCTGAATACACTTGGCTTATTAAAAGATGAAATTCCCCTCAATGATGATGAAAATAATGATAGTTAACAGTTGCAACTGTAATGCCCAAAGTCATAAATTTGCTATATTTTAAAGTACATAAAAAGAAAAAGATAATACCAAAATCATTTATAAAAAAACCATCAAATTTTGCTGCTTAAAAGATACAATTTTCCCTCCCATAAAGTATCTTTTAAAAATACTGTCCTATAAATTGAAGGTAGGCGATGAGAGTTGTAAGTTTCGGGTGTGGGGTGAATGTTAGCTTGCCAGTTACCCGATTTTGAGCCCTTGGAAGTAAAACAAGTCCAGCATTTGAAAATTAAATTTATATTTTGAGAGAAGCTATTCATGTAGTTGGGATACAGGGACATTGATAGGAAACAAATTCCTGCTAAAGTAACACATGTTTAAGTAACACTGCTTTTCCCCCCTTATTTCTTAAGCTACTGGTAACAGGATGTGCATTGTGGTACAGTGGATATCAGCTTGAAATGAGAAATCAAAGAGCCGAGTTTGAATTCTAGTTGAAGTCCTTGCATTCACTTACATGCAAATACCCTTGGGAAAAGTACTAATTCGTCTTTTTCCTCCAGTTATGGGTTAAAGAACAAGACAGATTGGGTTCTATAGCCTTGGTCAGCAACCCGTCTACCACAGAAAGTAATGGCAGCCTACTGCGGGATAATATTCTGCATAGTCAGTCATGTCTCTTTCGAAACATGATTGCCTAAGCATGTATCATGTATGGCACTTGACCGACTGACTGGTCACAGAGTGGCATTATTATTCTTAAAGTGTAGACACTTTAAGAATAATACTACTACTGTATATACTACACTTTTGTTAGCACAGCCTTGGTATATTCACTTGATTAAATAAGCATGTTTATGAAATTTGTTTTGATTAGTCAGATTTAATGCTGAAATATACTATTCCCTGAGTAAAATTGAGATAGTGGGGGTAGACTGAAAAAAAAAAAAAAAAACTTATTTTTCCAATTTCTTCCTTCAAAGTTTAAGAGAGTGCCTTATACTTCAGTGTTTTATAACCAGCAACATATTTGCTTGTTTAGTAGCATATCAACTCATTATGAGTCATTTAATGCCGAAATTTAATTTTCTTGGGAGCGTCAGTAATTTATTGCTAATAACTGATGATTGTTTTTATTCTAATTTATTGCTGGTAACTGATGATTTTTTTTTATTCTAATTTATTGCTGGTAACTGATGATTTTTTTTTATTCTAATTTATTGCTGGTAACTGATGATTTTTTTTTTATTCTAATTTATTGCTGGTAACTGATGATTTTTTTTTTATTCTAATTTATTGCTGGTAACTGATGATTTTTTTTTTATTCTAATTTATTGCTGGTAACTGATGATTTTTTTTTTTTATTCTAATTTATTGCTGGTAACTGATGATTTTTTTTTTATTCTAATTTATTGCTGGTAACTGATGATTTTTTTTTTATTCTAATTTATTGCTGGTAACTGATGATTTTTTTTTATTCTAATTTATTGCTGGTAACTGATGATTTTTTTTTATTCTAATTTATTGCTGGTAACTGATGATTTTTTTTTTATTCTAATTTATTGCTGGTAACTGATGATTTTTTTTTTATTCTAATTTATTGCTAATAACTGATGATTTTTTTTTATTCTAATTTATTGCTGGTAACTGATGATTTTTTTTTATTCTAATTTATTGCTGGTAACTGATGATTTTTTTTTATTCTAATTTATTGCTGGTAACTGATGATTTTTTTTTTATTCTAATTTATTGCTGGTAACTGATGATTTTTTTTTATTCTAATTTATTGCTGGTAACTGATGATTTTTTTTTTATTCTAATTTATTGCTAATAACTGATGATTTTTTTTTATTCTAATTTATTGCTGGTGACTGATGATTTTTTTTTTATTCTAATTTATTGCTGGTGACTGATGATTTTTTTTTTATTCTAATTTATTGCTGGTGACTGATGATTTTTTTTTTATTCTAATTTATTGCTGGTAACTGATGATTTTTTTTTATTCTAATTTATTGCTAATAACTGATGATTTTTTTTTATTCTAATTTATTGCTGGTAACTGATGATTTTTTTTTATTCTAATTTATTGCTGGTAACTGATGATTTTTTTTTATTCTAATTTATTGCTGGTAACTGATGATTTTTTTTTTATTCTAATTTATTGCTGGTAACTGATGATTTTTTTTTTATTCTAATTTATTGCTGGTAACTGATGATTTTTTTTTTATTCTAATTTATTGCTAATAACTGATGATTTTTTTTATTCTAATTTATTGCTGGTAACTGATGATTTTTTTTTATTCTAATTTATTGCTGGTGACTGATGATTTTTTTTTTATTCTAATTTATTGCTGGTGACTGATGATTTTTTTTTTATTCTAATTTATTGCTGGTAACTGATGATTTTTTTTTTATTCTAATTTATTGCTGGTAACTGATGATTTTTTTTTATTCTAATTTATTGCTAATAACTGATGATTTTTTTTTATTCTAATTTATTGCTGGTAACTGATGATTTTTTTTTATTCTAATTTATTGCTGGTAACTGATGATTTTTTTTTATTCTAATTTATTGCTGGTGACTGATGATTTTTTTTAATTCTAATTTATTGCTGGTGACTGATGATTTTTTTTTATTCTAATTTATTGCTGGTAACTGATGATTTTTTTTTATTCTAATTTATTGCTGGTGACTGATGATTTTTTAGTATAAAATGTACTTTTATACTTTCAACCTTAGTTTGGGGATTAACTATTTGCCCACAGATGGGACTCTGATAGGTGCTACCAACTCAGGTCAGGGTAGGTCTGGGAGTAATAGCAATTAACAGGTGGTCCCATGCTTCTTAAAACTCCCAATCAGTCCTTGGTGCCAGATGTAGTTAACGTTATACCCAGGACGACAACCAAATATGATGATTATTTTTTCTGTTGTGTATGAAACAGAATTTTGGTAAGAATGTTTTAAATTGAATACTGAGAGGACTATATCTTATCATCTGACAAGTATCAGGTCAACAAGAATGTATTAATTTAACATGTGTGGAGGCCCAGTTATGATTAGATTTCTTTTAATATTGGCTCTGTTAGCAAGGAACCCTCACCTGTGTATATGTTTTCAGGCAAGTATTTTTTTTTTTTAATCATTTCACCCAAGCAAAGCTGTACTGCCACTGATGTGCAGGGGGATACATATACATTTTAGGCAGGAGGAGAGGGAAGAGAAAGATGAATCAGTTACAGGGGGTGCCAGAGAAAGGGCAAGAGAAGGATATGAACACAGGAGTGAAGACAGTTGCGAAGGTAGAGAGAAAGGAAAAGAACAAGATACACAGGGTGATGTAGAAAAGACTGGATTCAAGTGGATAAAAGATGGGAATTGACATTGCATTTAAATTCCTTGAGGGTGTAGCCGTCGGGAAAGCAAATATACAGAAGGGAGTTCCACAGGTGGGAAGTGAAAGAAAAGAAGCTGCTGGAGTAGAATTGTCACCTGCATTTGTTGATTTAACTATAAAAAGGTGGGACCTTTGCTAGTCTGGTTGCACATGTAAATTCTTGTGGAGGAGACACCAGTGACCTTAATTCGATGGAGAAGAAGCCATGAAAATATTTGTAGAAGAGACAGAAGGAAGCCACATCCTGCTGGTGAGAAAGTGGCTGGAGTTGAGCTGCCAGGTCGGGACCTATCACATTACAGATTCTCCTTTGGAGCCTGTCGAGAACACTGAGATGAACAGCAGGGGCGCATGACCAGATATGACAACAGTATTTTATGCATGGTCAAATGGTTGATTTGTATATGAGCAAGATGGATTCAGATAGAAAAAACTTACTGGCCAGACACAGTGACCCAATCTTCCTAAAAATGGATTTAGCTATTAATTTAATGTAATGATTCTACTTGAGGTCAGAAGATAGGGTAAGGCTGAGGAGGTACAGTATATAGCTTTCAGGAAGACTTGTTTGGTCTATGCTTATGGGGAGCAGGTGAAATTGTCAGTGATGGTTGACAGATAGTAGTTTCATTTTAGAAGCATTGAAATTTACAAGCCACTTACCCCAGTCCACCACTGAGTAGAGGTCCTTCTCAAGATCAGCAGTGAGGTTATGTTTTTTTACCTTGCCAGATTTCTTACTGATGTGGGAGTAAATGGTGGTGTCATCTGCGTAGATGCCTACTTGGGATTTGATCACATCTGGGAGATCATTTATGAAGATTAGAAAGTGTGTTGGGCCTAGGATAGAGCCCTGGGATACACCAGCATTCGTGCGGTAGGATGTGGAGACATGCCCATTCAAGACGGCCTTCATTATGCGGTTAGTCAGGAAAGACTATAAACCTAACTAATGTTTTATTGCAGACATAAGGATAACAAAAAAATGTTTTGATGTTAAATAACCTAACAAGGGTTGACATGTCACAAAATCATCCGACCTAACTTTTGATATTCATACAACCAGTCAGCATGAAATCAGCAATTATTTTCAGATAATTATTTGGGGGTGACATATATTAGTAATTTTATACTTATTTAGGCTACCATATGATGTAATGGTGAAACATTATTTTCAGATATCATCAATTATCACCTGTAAAAATCTGAGGAAATCTAATATCTATGAACTGTGTGTGTGTGTGTGTGGTGGAAACAAACAAAAGACAAACCTTTGGTATCTGTTGTATGCCCATCTGACAGTATGTGTCAATTCGTTTCATGGTAAGATCAATCTTACGTTGCGCTGCCTGCTGTTTTTCTTCAACTAGAAAGGAAAAAAAATTAAGTTTTATAATAGACATTTGCCAATTATCTAAAGGAATAACGAATTTTATTTATTAGTCCAACATTTTTATTATTTTAAACATTTTTAGTGGACACATTCAAGTAGATGATCTGTTAAATTTAAACAGTATTTTATTTTGTCTACTAGACTAAATATTTGAGAAATCTTATGATGTATTTGAGAAAATGCGCCCTCAGCAGGATTTGAACCTAGCACCCCCTTTGCAGGTGAAACTGTAAATGTGCTTTAAAGAAAAAATAAAATCTTGCTTGATTATGACACTCTTCTTAGTAAAGTTGCCAAATCATGTCAGATCCGATGATGGTGCCTCCTGCAAAGGTAGACATAGGTTTGTATCCAGCCATAAGGCAAATTTTCTTTAAGATTTCTCAAACGTTCAGGCCAATAGACAATAAAATACTGTTTAAAACAACTCCTCAGACATGGGTAGCCACTAGAATTAACATTTAAAGTAATAAAAACGTATACCAGTGTCATAGTGTTAACAAGTTACAATAAACATTCTGTCAAAAACTTAACTATAGAGGCTTTTAGATTAAATATGGAGATGCGCAAATACCCTTGGGAAAGGTATTAATTTGTCATTTCTCTCTAAAGCTATGGATCAAATAGCAGGACAAATTGGGTTGGCAATCAGTCTACTGCAGAAAATAATGGCAACCTATTGCAGGAAAATCTTATCTAGTCAGTCATGTCTCTTTCGAGACATGATTGCCTAAGTGTGTATCATGTATGGCGCTTTTTCTTGTTTTAAATTCTTTCTTGGTCAGAACTTCTCAGAACCAGTCTGAAGAGTTTATATCACATAATAAAATTGCTTTTCAATCACGATCATTTGATGGAATTACAACATCAAAAAAAAAAAAAAATATAGATTGCAAAGAGAATGCAACACATTTTTGTTAATGATGGGCTACATTGGCTATTTCTGGAAAAAGACTACCCCACTATAAAAGGTCACTAGGTCTACTTGCTACTTTCATACAATATTGGTAAGAAGCATTAATACCAGGAGATTTTTTTTAAATTAACAGATGAAGCACTAACAGCAATTATTAATTGTTGTAATTTAGTAATTCTTTCATGCTAATTCCTCTTGCTTTATTTTAAATGACATCAAATTTTAAATTATGAATCACTTATAGAACAAAACATTTTGTACATTCCAGTTGTACATGGAACAAAACTAAAAGCTGAAATTATTGTATATACTCTTGTATAAGTCTACTTTATGTATAGTGTAACCCCTGAATTTGGTTTTTGTAAGAAACCTAATTTTTTCATAGCTTGTGTATAAAGCAATCCGAGCTTTTAAGCAGTACTGGTACACCTACTGTAATCAAATCTTGCAGTACTGGGCACCATTCTGGATATATTTTAGAGTAAAATAAATGGACCTTATTCTTTTTTGGACAAAGCTATCTATAATGGCTGGGAGAAAGAGAGAAACACTAACTGTAAAATATCAAATGTGATTTAGATACAAACTCATCCACTATTTATACAGCTTATAATCAAATAACTTACATAAATGAAGAATTAACATATATTTTTTCCTATCTCAAATCTATATTCATCTTTATTTTGCAAGTGTTTACATTGCTGAGATATTGCATTTCCAATCTTTTTGAGAGGATTACTGTTACACCTTGTGTAATCGCTATTCCTTGTATATTGCAGTGCATCTTATTAAAATACTTTTTAAATATATAATGGAGAATTATAAGATAAAAACATACCAATAAATGTAAAGAATATAATAAAAATAAATAAATAGAGGAAGACAAAATAAGGAACAAAACTGAACCAAAAATGGTATAGATGTATAGACAAAAGGGGTGCCAGTGGGAAAGTGATATTTCAGCAAGGTAAATGGTGCAAATGAAGATGGGGGAGGAGGGGAAGAAAAAAAAATCTTTCCTGATTCTTCATTTATATAAGATATTTGTAAAATTTCAAACAGCACACATAGGGAATGACGTTCTTCTGTTCATGTAGCAATAGAAAGAAAGAATCCAGGCCATGAGAGGCAGGCTAAAGAAGTTTCCTTGCATCATTAAGGTTAACCAAAGGTACTGTGAGAATTTAAGCCTACCAGGTAGGTTATAGTCTCCAGAAATGCAGGATTTTTTAACCTCTTAAAAAAAAACAAAAAACTGTAGAGTGACCATCTATATTATACTCAAGTATATAGGATAAGTGTTACAAAGTCCAATTATAATTGCTAAATTTAATAAAGAGGCTCTAAATGGTTATAATGGATTAGCTTTGAGAGAGAGAGAGAGAGAGAGAAAATGATTTCATACATTTGCGATCAAAATCCACAAGGAAAACCTGTAATTTCTGTTGTTGTTCTTCACGAGTCAGATCTTTGCCCTCGTCTCCTTTGGGTACCTCAGGAACACGCCTTACTTTCTTGACTTGACATTTGCGGGGCATTTTGCCTTTTGCTTTATCACTTCAATACAATTTTTCACACTGAAGAAAGAACAAAAATCAATATGTAGAACAAAAGCATCTGCAGTATTCAATTTAAAAATACAAAAATTTCTGTATTTTTCTTTTATTGTTACAGGAAAATATTAAAGTGAGATATTGATTCCACAACAAAATGGTCTTGAAAGAGAGAGAGGGGGGAGAGAGAGAGAGAGAGAGAGAGAGAGAGAGAGAGAGAGAGACCTCCAAAACAATGAAATATATCATCTGTGTACAAAAACTGCTTTATGATGTTGGGAGAGAAAGAAACATTGAAAAGATATAAGGTTTTTAATTATGCAATTCAATCAGTCAAGCATTTTTAGAAAAGTAATGAATCAAAAAATTATAATAAAAACTTACCTTAGAGCAAAGACAGTTAGGATGTGTAATTTTTTTTATATTTATTAATACATTCTCAAAATTTTTTTAAAAATAGTAATTTGCCATTAATATTTATAAAACATTTTTAAATATTTTTAAAATAATAATTTGTAAATTTTTTTTAATAATAGGTTTAATATTTTTTCATATTTATACTATTCCCCACTACAAGAGCAAGATTAAAAAAAAAAAAAAAAAAAATGCCAGACTGGCTTGCATAATAAAAATAAGATCCATAATCCTTCACTTATTTTATAAGTTATTGGCAGACATTTCTTTCTGCGTGGAAGTTGATTTGTGTAGCTTTTTAAAATCGTGTGCAAAAATTTTCAACTTTTCTTTTGAAGACTACACATTGAATGCACAGAGTAGAAATTTTTTAATTTAAAAAGAAATTACTTTTCAAACACATAATATTGATCATACCCAGTCAGTTAAGTGCTATACATGATACACACTTAGGTGATCATGTCTTGAAAGAGACATGGCTGACTGGGTAGAAGATTTTCCCACAGTAGGTTGCCATTATTTTCTGCAGTAGACTGATTGCCAACCTAGGCTACAGAACCCAATCTGTGCTGCTATTTAACCCATAGCTGGAAGGAGAAGGGTGGATTAATACTTTTCCCAAGGGTGCATGTAAGTGAATGCGACAAACTCAACTGGAATTTGAACCTGACTTTCTGATTTCTCATTCTGAGCTGATATCCATTGCACCACCCACACACATCCAAATGATCATACTATCTGCCATAAAAGCAGAGACATAAAAATGTTTAAGCAAAATGAGGCCTACAAGTTACCAATATTAATAATAATTTAAGACCCAGAAAAAATTAAATGCAAGCCAATCAGTCATTCATTAAATTTCTTTTTTTTTTTTTGTCTATATTTCTGAGGAGAGGTATTATAATTATTTACATTCTTTGAACAGTTGTCCTCGTTTTTATTGTCATATTCACAACACTTTGACCGGTGTAGATAGAATAAATGAATACTAACCATTTTTTCATACAATTGTATTCAATATTCTTTTAATTCAAAATTTAGTTTTATTTCATGACAGTTCATATCTTTTTAAAAAAGTGTGTCATGATAATTTTATCTGCTTCTAAGTGTGCCATTGCTTAAAAAGGTTAATACTGCTCAACCATATAACAATGATACTATCCTTGAGTTTAATACCCGTGTCAATGTCACTTTGGATAAATGCTCTCTTGTGGGATCATATAGTGCTACCATGGGGTGCTGAGGTGTGGCCTCTTAGCAAATCCCTCATCTTCCACATGCATAAGTCTCATACCCTTACGACGATCGAGGGGGGTGTACTAGTCTGATCTTGTGCCCGACGAGGAACTCTGCCAGACGACCAGCAGATCAGCCTACCAAAGTCATCCACTAGTTTGGCCAGCCAAACTGGAGATGGTCTTGTGGCAGACCAAACAACCACTGGAAGGATGTTTCTATTTCTACCTCCCTATATATGACTTACTATCTTGACATGTAAGTAATATCATTTCAACATTTTGACTTCCAAGGGAAGGGGAGAAAAACCCACTCTGTTATTGTCTGCCTGTTTCTATCAGCTGTCCTGGTAATCAGTACACAGGAAATCCTCAAGGCTGTATTTTGACTGAGGGTTACATATCATCAAAACCCATTGACAAATATTTTGATAAATTTGTTTACTTCTCCCAACAAAAGCAATTTTGCACTCAGTGAACCCTGCACCTGTAATTTCCACTTATCACCTCAGTTACTTTCCCGACAAAAATAAGTGTATTCTCCAATTAGAGAGAAATCTTTTCTCATCTTGAAAATCAGTGAAAATTAATACCAGCCATCTGAAAATAGGGTTACACGCCGATGAACCATAATACATTGCACTGCCCACACATCCAAGCTCACAGTACCTGGTATTCCCAAGCAATCACACATCTAGGTACTGACCAGGCTTGGCACTGCTTAACTTTGATGATTGTGTTGCAACCGGCATTTCAACATGATATGACTGTAAGCAATATTGCATTTGCTGGTTCCAAAAAGTAAACCTTCCATTCTTATATGCAACATGTCACTGTCAATAAAAGTCAATAACTTGAAATGCCCTGAGGAGGCAAAAAAATAATAATCAAACATTATCTACTTTAATCAGAATTACGGAAACAAAAAGAACAATTAAACAAGTTAACCGTGCAAAGACTATCACTAAATAACTACCTAGTTATGCTCAGTAAGGAAGCAGACCAAAACTAGCTTTGGTATGTCAAGGAATATTATGCTGAATGTGTGCATTTTGACAGTGAATTTAAGAATATAAATGAAATTGTTGCAGTGTTAAATCTAAACACAAGTTTCACATTACAAATAAAAGTGTTGATGTTGCTGGTTAAGTGCAAATAATTCTTTTGCATTCAGCCTTGCTCTTGACAAATTATGCACACCAAAAGCAACAGCTGGCTTATTTGTTTACTATTTTCCCCTGATGTAACTGTAAAAGCAATGATGTCCAAATTGTTGGCATTAAAACAAACATCCTATGATGATGACATTGAAAACACAACATAAAAAATGTTAAGGTTTCATCACTGAGACTTTTGTCAGTGCTGCAACAGATAGAGTATATGCAATGATAGTGGAGGTGGATGCACTTACAAAAAGTGATCCCATCTTTGCAGACCCTTTTTCATGAAGACCTAATAATACTCAAAGTATGAATACACTCCTGATCAAAAATTTAAGACCACTTAAAAATCTTTAAAAAGAAATATTTTTTTACAGTTAGATTTTAAACTCCTCCCACTTAAGGTTACCAATACTACAATCTAAAAGGTTATGGAAACAAAAAGCTACATTCCAAACATTTTATTTAGAAATTTACATTTTTATAAAATGAGGTGATTTACGCATGATCAAAATTATAAGACCAGGGGTATAAATTGTTAGATCTATGGTAATTCCAATGTTTTTAGTTCAGTTAGAGATTAGCAATCACTGCGTAAAGGTGTTACCATGCCTAAAGCAAGCAAACTTACCAAAGTTGAGCATTCTCGAATTCTAGAATTCCATAAGCAAGGTTTGTCACAGCAGGCGATCACAGCTAAGGTAAATCACAGTAAAACTGTGATTTACAACTTTCTAAAGAACAGTGAGAATTATGGAAAAGCAAAATCCTCTGGTAGGCCCCAAAAAATTTCTCCTGCATTGAGTAAGAGAATAAGATGGGTTCTTATGAAAGAGGGGGACTTTCTTCTAGTCAAATTAAGGCAGTCACAGATGCTGATTGCAGTCCTGTGACCATCAGACGACACTTACGACAAAAAGGCATAAACAAATTCCTCGGCTGCTTCCACGTCACTAGGTGGACCACTTAAAGTCTGGTCGTGAATACCAAACATGGAACATTGAGAAGTGGAAGAAAGTCTTGTTTTCTGATGAGAAAAAATTCAATCTAGATGGTCCTGATGGCTTCCAATGATATTGGCATAACAAAAACATGCCTCCTGAAATTTTCTCCATCTGTCATTGTGGTGAAGGGTCCCTAATGGTATGGGGTGCCTTTTCTTACAGAGGGACGATGGAGCTCCAGGTGGAGCAGGGTTGTCAAACAGTGGCTGGTTATGTTAGCATGCTACAAAAAGCATCATTGATGATGGAGGGCCATCGTTTGTGTGTGAATGGATGGTTATTCCAACAGAATAATGCTGCAATCCACACTGCAAGACGGACCTTGACCTTTCTACAAGAAAATGGGATCCATCTCTTGGGACATCCTGCATGCTCACCAGACTTGAACCCAATTGAAAATGTTTGAGGATGGATAACAAGAGATGTTTATCGAAATGGCAAACAATATTCAACAAAAAATGAACTTCATGAAGCCATCTTCAGAAGCTGGAGCAACATCCCCCGCACCTTAATGGAAACGCTTATTTCTAGCATGCCCGACAGAATTTTTGAAGTCATCAAAAGCAGAGGAGGTAGAACTCATTAAATTTGATTGTTGAATGTTTTCATATACTTTTCATACACGTTTTGTACAATTTCATAGAATTTTTGTCTCTGGTCTTATAATTTTGATCATGCGTAAATTGCCTCATTTTATAAAAATGTAAATTTCTAAATAAAATGTTTGGAATATAGCTTTTTGTTTCCATAACCTTTTAGATTGTAGTATTGGTAACCTTAAGTGGAAGGAGTTTAAAATCTATCTGTTAAAAAAAAAAAAAAAATTTCTTTTTAAAGATTTTTAAGTGGTCTTAAAATTTTGATCAGGAGTGTATAATATCTTCATATTGTCTTTGGAACGAGAAGACTCGTAAATTTTACTGAAGGTAAACCAAATGATGTCTTTCCAATCAGTAATATCTTGGGTAGTTTTGTGGATGTGTCAGAATTTATTACTTTTCTTATGAGACAAAGAGAAAACTCTTATCCTCAAATGGAAAAGGATGGATTGATGAATGCAAGATCAAAATATCCCTCATTAATATAATGAATCATTTAGAACAGGAATGTACAAACATTTTTTTTTCATGGAGAGTAGATCACTGTAGGTTTAGTGCAAAGTGGGCTGCACCACAACAACAGTCATACATATACATATTATTTATACAATTATTTGAAAAGCTGCACTGTGTAGACTTAATCTAGCTCTTGTGGAGGGCTAATTGGACCTCTATCCCAAAACTATAGGGACCTGTGGTCCAGCTTAGAAAATAGAAATGATAATTTTGAAGAAATAACTTTGAATTCCTCAATTCACTTCATGAAACTTCAAAACCTTGTTTTAACTATGATTTGGAAATAAATCCAATTTTGGCCCAAAATCAAGTTCTTTAAACCATAAACTCTGGAATCTCTCACTTTAACTCTGATTCCTTGTCATTTTGAAGAAAAAATTGATTTCCTCAACACACAAAATTTTGGAGATATTTTAAACTGAATTTAAACCAAGTTTTTAAAAATTCAAAATTAAACTTGATATAAATTAATAAATTAAAATCACTATTTTTTTCCAGCTATTTTAGAATCTGAGTTTTCCACACCCAAACACAAATACCAATGCTGGATGTCCAAACACCAGATGATAGGCAGATTTTCAATTCCGGGATCATCCCAATTCCCAAAAGGTATTGTCTAGAGCAAGTGTAGCCAGAGTTAGAGGGGCTTCAGACATAATTTGACGTTTATTTATTTTGAAAGATTAGACACATTGTAAACAATATTACATATAGGAAGCAATTTTCTGTAATTCTGTTTTAAAATTTACGGAATTGTTTTTTTTTTAGTTTTTGTTTTCAGTATAGGTTCCACTTTCTTATCCACTGAGCGATGTGTACATAGAATTAGAACAATCTACCCTCATGGACTAAAAGATTTTGGTTTGAAATTCCAGTAAATATTGCCTGAAGGCAGCTGGAACATATAACAGCTGAATGTTGTAAATGTGATAGTAAAGATGTAATGTGTAAAAACTTATTAACATCTATATGTTAACCAAGATGAGAATAATTTGGAATACATTGACACATCATCTCATTCTCAGAAATGAAACACTTAAGTGTGGGACTGATGTCAACTTTTTTTTTTTTTTTTTTAATCGTATCACCCCGAGCAAAGCGGTAATGCCACTGATGTGCAGGGGGCTACGTAATAGTGAAAAGATTAGAAAAGAGAAAGCCGGAAACCGCATCCTAAACAGGGAACAAGGTATGAGACTCTTAACCTGTTCAATAGACGTGGGTGGAGTGTGAACCGGGCGATAGATCTCTACTCCAATAAAAAAATTTAAAGAAAACCAGTTAAAAACATGAAAAGCTTAAAGTTTAAAATTAGGCAGAAAAAAAAAAAAGACTTACTTTCTTTAGGAATATTTCAAACAAAACAGATTCCCAACTCGACACGAGGGTCTTTAATGCAGTTTGTGAAGTCGAAGCATTTATGCAAAAAAAATTACAAATCAATTCTTGGTCTTCTTATGGAGTCAATCCAAGAATTCGACAACATATCAGTAGAATTATCAATGACTCACACTAAGACTGAGACTTATGGTTTTTACTAGCAGAAAAATCTGTAATAACCTGAGATTTGGAGCCTTGGGTTTTGACTTACTTGTAAGTTTAAGCATTTCATTAGTTAAACAAAAAAAAAAAAGTTTTGATCGGTATTTACCAAGAATCTTAGTAAAACTAAAAATTATTCATGTGTTTTTTTATTTTAGGAGACTAAGATAAATAAAAATTTTAAACCCCTTTTTAATCGGTGACACTAAAAAAGCTGACAGAGCATTCAATATTTAAAAGACGGCTAGGCACGAATAATTTAAATTCAATTTAATTTTTTTCAAATTCAAACCACTAGGAACTGAAAAATGCCAAATTTTCATATTGGACAAGTTTTACTTTTATTTCTACTTTAAAATTTCTGTCTGATAACGGGGGAAAATACTAAAAATTATTTTCAAGTATTAAAATTATTTTTAGTATTCAAAAATATTTTAAATGATCGAATATTGAAATTAAAAAAAATAATTCTTTCTGGGATTGTGGGGAAAAAAGTTGCTAAGCAAAATTTCAAACAAAAACTTTTAATTTTGTTTTCCACAAGTCGTTACCACGAATCTTTTTGTTGTTTTCTTTTTTTATAGTTTAATTTTTATCAGTAGGATTTATTTAAAACTAACTGATATCTTGAATAATTCAGTTCAATATTATGATTATTTTTTTTTAATGTAAATTATATGAAATGAATTGATATGGTCATTTAGTAGTGGAGAAAACATTAAAAAACAAATGTTTGAGGCATTACAACTAATGGTCCTTTTGTAAAAATAGTCTAAGTGAATGGAATAATAGATACGTATATTTTCTAACCTCATCAGAAATTTTCTTAATTGCTTGCTAAAGAGCTCTTAATCTCCGCCCCTAAAAGTTACAAAAACTTTCCATTAGAGAACAATTACGTTTTAAATCTAACAGTCATACACAAATCTTGTCTTCTACCAATAAATTTTTTATTTTTATTATAAAAATTTGTGTAGAAGACCAAAGCCTTTTTTTTTTTTTTTTTCTTACTGTACAAATTTCCAAGTATTTAGATTCCAATTCACAAACTTTTTATGATCAAGTCAACAAATTAATTTAGTAAAGAGTTTCATCATTTTTCTTAGTGTACCCCCCCACCAAAAAAAAGTAATTTTTAAAATTAAATTAAATAAAACCAGTTTCAATTATTCAATAATCACTATATTGTCGTAGCTGGTTGGTTACAGAAGTAAAATAAACATTTATATTTAAACTTGTCAAATTCAGGACCTGGGCGGCTCTTAAAAACATTTTCGAGGACGGATTTAAAAATATTTTAGCATAATCTTCCAGTACTCGGACGTTGGAATTTTATTCATTTTAATATCCGAAAAATGCTTTTAAATGTTTCATCTCTTTTTTCGAACCCTATGGTGAGATGCAAATTTCCCCTTTTTGTTCATTACTAAATAAAAATACGCTGTTAATTGACATTCAATAAAGATTTTTTGAAAATATTTGTACATGGGAAATAATGCAAAATGATAAAATACTGATTCCAATTAAATATTTATTTATAAGGAATAAATGTATGCATAAATTACTATAAATTTTTGAAAGTATTGAGACACAACAATAACATTTCCCAACAATGAGCATCTTTCTAAAAGACAAATAAAAAACGTTTGGTCACATACTGATAAAAATAAAATTTAGATAAATTAAGTCAAGTTTGTGTGTAAGTGTTATTGTGAATAATAAACAAGTATGAAAATCCCTATTTGATTAAGCTTTAAACATTTCTGAATATTTTCTTTTTGTAGCTAGCTCCTAGTTTGACTGTTCTGTCGGAAGTCATATTTTCAACTATGATGTTACAATTTTGAATTAAAGAATAAACATTAAAACAAAGCATCAACTCTAAATAAGTAAAATTAATCGTTAACTTAATATCGAAGTCACACACGTTTTTTTAAACAGTAAAATTTATATAAAAGCCTTTTTTTAGATTTAAATTCCCTTTTCGTTTTTTATTTTCATCGACATTTAAAGATTTTGATTTTTGAAAGATTCAACTGCAACGTTCGAAAAAAAAAGATACTTTAAAATGTGTTGCAGAAGAACTTCAATTGATTCTCGCTCTAGCTATTATATATAAATCGATATATTTTCGTACAGAAAAATAAACTTCTTTTTAAATGCCCCAAAATAAATAAATCTATACAGAAAAATAGAAATCTAAAGTTTGAAACTTACCGCCCTGGTTTTCACTAACCGATAACAAACAATGTTGACCAATCAACGTTGAGTCTCGCGAATTCTCGTCCAACACACGTTTCCCTGCTAACTGCAAAATACTGTTCCACCTTTTTTCTCATCTATTATAACTACTGGTTCTTTTAGTCATATAAATAAAAGTGACACCCCCAGTTATGGTAAAATAAAAAAATCTTAAAAATAAATAATTAAAATGAGTTAATTAAAAAAAAAAACCCTCTAATTAAAGTAGGTTAAAAGAATGTGTGAAAGAATATGTCATGTTTTTATATTTTTCAGATATTCTGACAGAAAATTAAGGCCCGTTTCTAATGACAAAAAAAGTAAAACTTCTACTAACTTCTTTCGTTGTGGTAAATTTTTAAGATTAAAAAAATTTATTTAGCTTTTGATCACTGCTTTTAAGGGGAAGCCACTCTTTCGTGATTGGCTATTCATTTCCCAACACGTGGTGGTAATAATAAACTTTTTTTTTCCTGAACTATAAAAGCTAACGAAAGAAAATTATTACTATCATTAGAACAGGTTTCACAGATTTTAATTTAAGGTAAGATCAGTAATTTATTTGATTACCAATAAAAGAGAAATATTAGTACTACTAGTAGTTGTCTAAAAACCTGGTGATTCTTCCTCAATTACAAGTTGAAATACCATTTTCTACGGATTTCTTAAAATGTTTGAATGAATTAATGTCATCAAATGAAATCTGCTCGCATAAATTGTTCATTGCTATAATTAATTATAATGCCTTTTTACTACTTTTCATTGTAATAACTTTTAACTGTTTCTATTTTAAACAAAAAATTTAAAAACAGTTATTTCCTGAACCTAAAACACTACCCGACCGGAACATGCCTTTCGCTTTCTGACAAAATTCGTTTTTTTTAAATAATTATTTTAATTGGAATTTCTTAAAAATAAAGTCTAAACACTGAGTCACTTAAATATTTAAATTAAAACGTAATGGAATAGATTTCTGCTGAAAGTCAGTTCGAATATAAAAAAAAATCAGAATTTAAAAAAAAATAAAATAATTTTTAGTCACTTAGTTTTAGACAGTCGGATTAACTCTCCAAAAGAACCTATAGTGGATTAATCCATTTTTTAAGCTTTTTCTATAGATTTCATCTTCAGTGCTGGTGTTTTATTTATTTTTTGTTGTTATTGTTTTTTTAATCATTTCACTCCAAGCAAGGCAATAAAGCTACTAAGACACAACGAGTTACCGAGTGCTAGAGAATACGAGAAAAATAAAACATTAACTTAAGGAGTGAAGAAAACAATAAAAGAACAAGAATTCAGAAGACAGATAAGGATTGAAAAACTTAGAAATAAAAAATAACGTGTATTTTTTGTATTGTGCGAAAAAATTAGAGATGAAAAAAATATCGAACACTTTTTTGTGTCGTTATTATTGGTAGAATTTATTTATTGCTAAATATAGTCCATTTTAACGTTAAAACGATTTTTTAAAGTACGAAAAGGTGATTTATTTGCGATACATCTCACGTAAAATTTATAGACTGGAACTCATATTCTGAGACGAAATACAATTTTAAATATTTTTTCCAGTAAAAACTGAAATTCAGTTCAATATATATTTGTGATTAGTAAGTTTCAGAATTTGGTAAACAAAATTACAAACAAATTCTATCTCTAAAATCTTTTTTATACAAAAAAATGCGATTTGGTTTTCCAAACTCTACTCTTCTTATGCCTTGTACAAAAAAAAAACAAACAAAAACCTCCCAAATTTTGGAATGGTTCCTCAAGAAGAAACTTATCAAGATCTTATTGATGTGAACTGAAATATATTTTGGACGGTATTTTTTTCTTCATGGCAAATATCATTGAATCAATTGCTAAGTCTGCTGCTAAGAAAGTTGATTCACTTCACTTTGTTGTGCTAGATAATTTTCTCACCTGAAACTATCTTACAATAATATAATCTTATCTTTACTCATGCGTCGTGGTGCCGTTGATATGTGCTCGAAATGAGAAATCGGAGAGGCAAATTCGAAATCCAGTTGCTTCCACTTTGGGAAAAGTATTAATCCATCACTTCTACCTCCAACTATGGGTAGATAGCCTTGGTTATAGTGTAGTAGATAGGAAATTAAGAATTGAAATAAACGTTCTTCTTCACTTTTACAAAAATTCACAATGACGTGAGGAATCCTGGTTTTTCTCAAATAGAAAAAGGATTGACTATGTGCTTAAAAAAAAGTTGAAACCGGATTTTGCAAGTAGATGTTAAATTGTTTTTTCTGACCAATGGGAGCAATTTGCAAGAAATTAGGTACCTCGAGTCTTTTTCGATACCTAAATTTAAACTGAAATTTTTAAAAATAAATAAGTTATCTTCAAGCTTTAAAATTAGCTTTAATTGAAAGCCAAGGAATTAAATTTAGCAATTCCAGTAAGCAAAATACCCTGGTGTATTTTAAACCGAAATGATATTGATCGAAATCAAAATTTTTTTAGGATTAAAAAAAAGTTTTTAAAATTTTAAATTTTCCACAATTTTTCATCAATTGTAAACAGAATCCAATTCTTGGTTTTAAAAAAAATCTTACAAAAATAAAATACACCTTGCTGACACATTATTTTATTCAAATTATCCCATTTTAAACTTACTTTAAGTTGACTTAAAACAAGAATTACTTGCTTACTGCCTGAAATGTTTCAAAAAAGCTTTTTCTCAATTACAGTATCCTTGTTATCACATCTGTCATTGCCTTATCACGAGGTGATAATGATATGATTTACAGTAACTGGCCAAAAAATGCCAAGTATGGAAGACAAATTCAGTATAAATCTTATTCACGCAAATCGTTTTTTTTTATTTTTAACTATGTTAAAATTTAAAATTTAACACAGTTTCTGCAATTATCCAATATTTTATGGAATTTTTAGCTTTGTAGTCTTATGTTTGAAGATGTTTTATGAAAAATAAAAATTAGAATGATATAAAACTTTCTTTTAAAAAGTTTTACAACTTAATAACAATGAAAATAACGGCAGAGGTAACTTAATAATTTATGAAATGTTATGGCATTTATTAATTTTTAATATTTATTTTTCATATTCTTTTTAGGTACCTCCACAAATTGTGAATATCACAATTATTTTTTTTTTTTAACAAAATTAGAAAATTAGGAATTAAAATGTAAAATGTAAAATGATAAATATCACGTACAGCTACCCATATAAATAAAATACAAGCCGTCAAAATGCACACAATTAAAATGTTTTAATTATTTAAAAAATTGACTGGGCAAATCATTTGTATTAAGCTTTTCAATTTTCGATTAGTAAATGTAGTCTTCATACATTAATTTCAAACCCAACCCCGCCCAATAAAGGAAGAAATTTTAAAATATTTTTGAAATTTTACATATTATAAAAAAAATGAAAAAAAAAATGAAAATAATTCTTGTAAAAATTAATTATTCATTGAATTTTTTTTTTCTTTCAGACTATGTGATGCTTAATTTATAATGTTCATAAAAGCAATCAAAAGTTTATCCAAATAAAAATTAGCATAGTTATTGCATTTTTCGCAATTCAGACCTACTTTTTAGAAAATTGGGGACTATTGAAGAAAAGAAAGACAGTTGATTAGCATTCCCCAATGACTCCTGAATTTAATTATATTAGGTTTATTGGGGCCCAATGTTGAATTTTTATACATTTCTGGAAATTAATTGATGGCAGGGTAACATATGTAAAAAAAAAAAATTATTTTTATCAATATTTTAAAAATAATTATTTCAAAATTGATTTCAGTCAATTATGAATATGTCCTGAAATTTTCATCAGAATCTGACCATTATTTGAATTTTGCAAGAATTTCCAAATTAATGTGTCTTTTACAGTCAAAAAGTGCATTGCATAATATTACACTTTTTGTTATATAATAAACTGTGCATCAATTTAGGTCTCGCACTGACGAAAAAAAAAAAAAGATTTTCTACCAAAATTTCAAATGTGTTAGAAATAATTAAACAATTCAAAAAAATAATTAAAACATACTTTGATCTATACTCTTAATGATAGTATAAATATTTTGCCAATAAAACTTTGTTTTTATTTAGTTTGGGGCTTTTTCCCTTTATACTATGCTGTTTTCTGAGCGATTTTTTTTTTTTGGAAGTACCTATTAAAAAGACTTTTGCTATCCAGTGTGAAAAACCTAAATACTATAAAAGGCTCAGGTCAGCGTCAGTCAGACAGACAGATGGAAGCAGGAGAGATGACAAGCTAAAATGTAACAAGGCAGAAATTTCAAGTCAACCCGAACACATAAACTTTTTCCAACAAATTACTACTATGAACATTTTCTACAACTTTTGATACACTTAACTTTCTAATTGAACATTAATTTCTACCAATTCTTGTTATTCCTTTCCTTTAATAAATTTCTATTTTCACATGAAATGTATATTTTTATTCTTCCACTCTTCCACACTCTTCCACAATCTCCAGCCTTCTGCTGCCAACCAACCTTCTGATGATAACCTTCTGATAATTCTGGATAAAACTTGTAAGCTGTAGGGAGTTTGGTTATGCTTCACACAAAGCCAAATTAATAAACATTAACCATCCCCACTATAGCTACAATAGCAAGTAATGGCAACCTACTGTGGGATAATCTTCTGCCCAGTCAGTCATGTCTCTTTTCAGACATGATCGCCCAAGCGTGTATAAACTAACAATTTCTATTGCACTTCTCACTTGTGGAACTCTCTTTCAGCTTCTTGCTTTCTGAACAACTTTGATCTTCAAAAATTAAAATGAAATGTCACTCATCATCTTTCTTCTTAATTTCTATTCTTTTATTGTTTTTTCTCCTTAATAAAGTTTTTCTTTTTCTCATATTCTCTAACACTCAGTAACACCTTGTATCTTAGTGGCTTTATGACCTTACTTGTAGCGAAATGATATAAAAATAAAAGATAGACATAACCTTTTTTTTTAATTTTAATTATTTTTACATTAGTGATAGCAGTGCCCTGTATAGTTTTGCCTTTCCTACTTGTAGAAAATAGACACGACTAGATGACATATTAGGTAAGAAGGTAGTGTAGCTGTGGTATCAAGGAAACTGACAGGTTGTAAATCAGATAAATCATTGTTTTATATTTAAAAAATCATTTGAAATACTAAAATGGACTATATCCCAGCAATAAATTACTCTACCCATACTAGTGGCAAAAGATGTGGTGGCAACTGTTCTAGGTTTTTCTCTGGTAACAGTCAGTTAAGTGCCATACATGAGACATGGGCAATCATGTCTCAAAAGAGTGGGCAGATGATTATCCTGCAGTTGGTTGCCATTGCTTTCTGTGGTAGACTGGTTGCTGACCAAAGCTATAGAACCTAATCTGTCCTGTTTTTTAACCCATAACTGGAGGGAAGAAACAGATTGATACCTTTCCCAAGGGTATTTGCGTGTAAGTGAATGCAAGGAATTTAACTAGAATTTGAACTCAGCTCCCTGATTTCTCATTCCAAGCTGATATCCACTGCACCACAATGCACATTTGGCAACAGTAGCAAGGGTTATACCAGCAATATATAAATTTTAGTCAGATATCAGTAATATAACAAAACTAAGCACCTTCAGGTGATCCCAGAACAAGACTACCATCAACTGACAAGTATGGTAACCAAACAGCGAAAGAGAAGATTGCATTAAATCACATTCCAATTCAGTGCCACTTAATCCATCAGTCAATACATTATACAACATACGCCATATAATTTCATGTTTTATAGTCATTGACATGACAACATAGGATATGCACACTAATTTTCATGGCAGAAACAGATGGGGGCACTTCCGATGGAGTATATTATTTTTATTTAGCAAATACACCTAAAGTTAGATATTCAAAATATATAGTTTTTAATTTTAGTTTTAAAATGTTTATATTTGGTTGCTGGTAAGTTGGCTAAACCTGTGAAGAAAATATTAGATAGGGTTCAAATTGTTGTGGATCTTCGTCGCCAAATTGTTGTGAAGTTGTGGTGAAACTTCACCGCAAAATTGTAGTGACTGGTTTGGTCCAAAAGTAAGACACGGAACACAAGAGGTAGGTTCAAAACAGTGTATCACAAGAAACAAGATACTCAAAGAAAGTGTTTTCATAATAAGTAATATAGAAATAAGTATGTCCGAAGGTATTATTATGCTGCTTATTACCTGACTAGTAGCTGTCGTTAACTGCTCTGTTAACTGCTCTTTAACTGCTCTAGTTACCTAATTACATATTACAAGAGGAAGAGTCCATTCTTTGTGGGAGGGCACCATAACACATGATACCTGCATGTTATAAAAAATGTTTCTAAAAAGTGATGTTTGGTGGTTAGAATGGACCCCACTTACAGTGATCAATTTGGGCTGTTCATCAAGTATACCATGTCCCAAAAAAATAAACTAAGTATACTGTTGCTATTTTGTTTGGGGTGGAGAGAGGGAACACCAGTCACAATTCTTGCCCCATGCACTATCAGACTTCTGCATGCCACTGTTGAGAAGAAAGGAATCACTATCAGCTTTAAAAAGACAGTGTATTGTCCTCATCAAGAGGGACAGTTCAAGATTACAAAATAAAGTAAGCACAGAAATTTAGCTCTCAGGAAAGCATTATAATAGATAATGGAAAAAGTGACACCAGAATGAGAAGACTCATAGAATAGTAAAAGATGCCTTCCAAAAGCTAAACAAAGTATTAAGAATCCAGAAAATTTCCTTAGAAGCAAAGAGGAATGAACTGTGATGTAATATCAATCCTCTGATAAGGCTGTAGCGTGCTTGCATCAAAATGCAATTACCTCTACTATTTATATTACGATTTGTCTAACATACAATTCAAGATAATAAAAACAACAACTCCAATTTGTAACCAACAAATATATATATTAAATCAAATATGACAAAGAAAAACGAAGCATGTAATAGAGTAAGACAAAAAAGTTGTTCCCCTTTGACTGCTGTTGATCAAAGTCAACTGAGCAAAGAAAGTTCTTTTCTGTGAAAAGATGTTCTTAAAAAGTGTTAGAAATGTTTGCACGTGAGAAGGAATAACACGAGGTATATAATTTCTTTGAATGTGTTGTGTATAAGATAAGTTTGAGTCAAGAATGTTCGAGTGAAGTTCTTGGCAAAATGTTCAGAGAGAAAATTGTGATTATAAAGTTCTGTGTCTGTGTGTGCGTTAAAGTGTGTTGAGCCAAATCGGCGTGGAATCGAATAACAGTTTGGGATCTTACTGACGAAATTGCAAAAAGACGCCATATTTAAGGAAAAGAGGTAAGCTCCAGGAGGAACCACGGGAAAACTTGATTTTACATTAAAAATATGTGATTGGTTAAAAATTAACCAATCTTTATTAGCCAATCGCAGGCGAGTAAAATGACTTGGAGTATATGTGGGTGTGGAAAACATAGCAACCGCTATAAGGCAGTGAATACTGGACGGTCACTATTCACAGATGAATAGAAGACTTGAGGCAATGGAGATATGTTTCTACAGAAGGATGCTGAGAATGTCATGGACAAAATGTGAGCAATGAAGAAGTCTTAATGGAAATAGGAACATAAAGGAATCAGAAAACGATATTTGGCATTGTTGTTACTGTTGAAAGTCTTCAAGTGAAGCGGTTTCTGTTATTTGGGGGAGTTCTTTGTGATTTGTAATAACATAGAACTTATGGTTGGCATCAATTTCAACTGTAAAATGATGATTGGTTGGTTGTTTTGTTTTTATGGCATATCAACCTCGGCGGGTCATTTAATGCCAACTAAATTTTTATTTATTTATTGCTGGTAATACCTTTTTCTTTCAACAATTGTTTTTTTTTTATAAGTTTTGTGTCTAGTGATACTTTTTTCTTTTCGAGTATCAAGATTCATTGGAATTTGTTTTTAAGGGCAGGGTCCCCAAGTCCTACCCTGTTATTTAACCCATAACTGGAGGGAAGGATTAATACCTTTCCCAAGGGTACCAGTGCTTAAGTGAATGCAGGATATTCAACTGGAATTCGAACTCAGCTCACCGATTTCTCTTTCTGAGCCGATATCCACTGCACCACAACGCACATCCATCACTAAACGCTTACAGCACCTGGTATTCCCAAGCAGTCACCCATCTAAGTACTGACCAGGCTCAATGTTGCTTAACTTCAGTGTAAAATGATGAGATCTAGCTGCTAATCTAGTACTGTTTAGAAATACATTGGTAAGATGACTGCAGCCACATGTTGTCCTGGGATTCTTAAGAGTTTCAGGTTTATCCAACATCAGACTTCATTTCTCATGTTACCCTGCAGGTGGTAATCAGTGCAACAAGCTGTGTGAAAATATTGATCACAGAAAGCAAATGGCTTTAAATATTTAATTCATAACGTCGATGTAACAAAGAGGAAAGTTCATTAGAACAATTACTAATATATATAATTGTATAATTATTAGCATTTGTTTTTAATTTTGAATATATAAATATTGTCATTGGTTGTGAGAAAGACATGATCTCAAGAGAAACAAGATTTTGTAAACAGTGTTCACAGAATAGTGAAAAATGAAATTGTAAACATTGACAAGAAAACAATTGGCTTTAAGATTATCACAAAAGGAAACATGGGAAAAATTAAAATTATAATACACATGAAAAGTGGATTGACCAATAAGAAAATATTCAACACAGCATTACAAATATCAGTCAGTCAGTTAAGTGCCTTATGTTGGGCGATCATGTCTCGAATGAGACATAACTGACTGGGCAGAATATTATCCCACAGTAGGTTGCTATTGCTTTTTGTGGTAGACTGGTTGCCAGCCAAGGCTATAGAACCCAATGTGTTCTATTATTTAACCCAGAACTGGAGGCAAGAGACAGATTAATACCTTTCCCAAGGATATTTGTGCATAAGTGAATGCAAGGAATTTAACTGGAATTCAAACTCATCACCATAATTTGTCATTCTGAGCCGATATCCACTGCACCACAACGCACAATCGCATATATAGAAAGAAAAAAAAAGAGGCAAAATATCACTATAGACAAAGGGAAGAGGCATTTATTTATTTTTTGGGAAGAATTTTTTGACCACTCTCCAAATTTATTAACTTTTCACTTTTTGCCCGTCTAAATGATTTCCCATCTTTTTTATTAAAAGCCCCCTCAACATTTATTATGGGGGGTGTCATTGACTTATGATCTCAATTGGTTACAACTGACAGGTCATAATTAGGCCAGTAATTAATTTGGCAATCTTTAAGCATTTTACCATTGAAATAGTTAAATTTAACTCTCACTTCTACTCTAACAGTTTCTTTTCTCGCACTTCCCACCTGTGGAACTCATTTCCGTTGTTTCTCTGATAGCTACAATCTCCAAATGTTTAAATGCAACCTCAATTGTAATATTCTATCGTCTTGAATACCTCAAGTCACTGACCACTTTCCATGACTCAACAAGAGCTAATGCCTTGTTAAACTTTGATTGAAATCTAATAGACATCTTGCTTAACTTATCTCTATTGCATTGCTCTGTCTGATGGTGTGATACTCCCTAACCAATACTCCTTGCTGAATTGATATTAATATATACCAACCCAGACTACGTTGAATCATTTTAATAGTTTGTAATTTAAGGCTCCTTTTTACAGTTCATGGTTGTGATTTTTTGGGAAGGTTTACTTCTGTATAGTTTTGAATTCAGAGCTCTTCTTCACCTAGACTAGTTGCCAACTATGTCTAGAGAGTGGCATCTGCTCTGTTATTTAAGCCATAGCTAAGGGGAGAAGAGGTAGATTTGTGGCGGACTTCACATTAATTTAACTTTGATAAGAAAACAGGACACACGCTAGAAGAATAACCAAAAGACCTTGTTGCACATAAAATATATGTATATTAACAAGATGTAATATATCAAACAACGATGCGAAAGAAAACCTGCATTTAAGTAAGAAAGGTTGAATTCATCAAGAGTTGCTTCTCTTTGGCTGAAATTTAAGAGTTCAGTAAGAGATAATTATTTGGTTTAAAGTTCACTGGCTTTATGTTCATGAGTGTCTCATGATACAGTTGTTCTTGTGATATTACTGATGAAAAGTATTGTGTCAAAAGAAGTTTTTAGTGAAGGTGTAAAAATATGATCAGCATGTGGGTGTGTGTGTGTGTGTGAGTGAAAAAGTTGGCACATGGTTAGTACTGGATTTCTAACTCGTAGATTCATTTAGCAGTCAAGGTCTTGCTAATTGAGATGAGAAAAAAATCTTGGCTTAAATAACTGACTATATAATTCATAGCACAGAAAAAATTATTCTTCACATGCAAGCGATCTGATTTGGGGAGACTTAAGGAAACTTTTGTGAGTCTTATCTCCCAAAAGTGCACAAATTTGACTACTTAAAAATAAAGTGATTTCAAAACTGTCGCAATACTTCGATTTGTAAATTGCCTGTAGAAAATGTATTAGTGATTTATTAGCCAATGATTGTTTGGCATTGTAAATGTGATTTTGTGTTTGTATGTATATGTTCGTGTGTAAGTAGGTTCACATAGATTCATATCCTTACGAAAAGTATTTGCTTTAAGTGAATGTAATTAACTTGACTGGAATTTGAACTTGGCTCTGTGGTTTCTCATTCTTGAGCCACTATTCATTACAGCACACTTATGCCCCAATTTTAATCATGCTAACCCCCTGTCCATCATTTAAACTCATTAGAATATCAACACCAGAGCACTTCCAATGTCTCACTGGAGAATGGGTGTTCTGATGTTGAATCATTGGCTCAAACAGAACCAACTCTGATCAGTTTAAATTCTACCCCACCAGAAATTTGTGTCACTCCAGATGAAGAAGAAAGTAAGTTTAAATGCAAAAATAAATTTTCTGATAATGTTAAATTGTTAGATTTCTTATTATTCAATATTGTATTGAATAATAGAAATAATTTTTTTTGTTTTTTAGATTTTCTCTTTCATATAATATGTGTAATGTATAAGAAATATTTTTCTGTATTATTCCATATAGTTTGTTTATTGTTTTTTTTTTTAATAAATTACAGTATTTTTGAATAGTATCTTAAGTTTCTGTTAATTTGAAAGATAAGAGGAGCTCTGGACAAGATTTAAACACTCATGGACTGTGTCATGTACCAACATCTATACTGTGTTTAATGTAATAATCTGATATCATTTCTAATCCTACTGCTTTTTATTTTGATTTAGTCCATATAATTTTGTTGACTATTTTGTCATTGTAATTTATATTTGAGATTTGGAGATTAAGGATTTCTAATATAACTATCGCCCGGTTCACACTCCACCCACGTCTATTGAACAGGTGAAGAGGCTCATCCCTTGTTTCCTGTTTAGGTTGTGGTTTCTGGTTTTTCTCTTTTCCAAGCTTTTCACTCTTTTTTTCATTTTATTTTTTTTTTTTCAATTGGAGTAGATAGATTAAACTATCGCCCGGTTCACACTCCACCCACATCTATTGAACAGGTGAAGAGGCTCATCCCTTGTTTCCTGTTTAGGATGTGGTTTCCGGGTTTTCTCTTTTCCAATCTTTTCACTCTTACGTAGCCCCCTGCGCATCAGTGGCTTTTTCGCCTTGCTTGGGGTGATATGATTTAAAACAAAAAAATTTGTTGGCATTGTTTTTATTTTTGTTTTTCCAGAATGCAGAAATAAAAATGTTAAATGAAGCCCAAGAAAATAAAGTGAAGTGTCTTCACAAAAAACTTTACAAATCTTTTAAGACATTACAGGAGTGCATCCCTGTGATGCAAACATGCATAAAGAAAGAGGAGAGTCTACTGAAGGAATTGTGCACATTATGCGAACAATACTGTGAATGCCAGGTGGCAGCAGTGGAAAAGTTGCAGTTACCTGCACAAATAGCTGATGTCAAGTCTAAAATTCTTCATATGATTGTTGAACGCATAAATGATCAACTCAAAGAAATCCGTGTTGTTATGTAAGTAAAATCTGTTACCTTCTTCACTATGTCAGATTTGAATGAAGTTTTAGAATTGACTGAATTATTTGAATGAAGTTTTAGAATTGACTGAATTATTTGAATGAAGTTTTAGAATTGACTGAATTATTTGAATGAAGTTTTAGAATTGACTGAATTATTTGAATGAAGTTTTAGAATTGACTGAATTATTTGAATGAAGTTTTAGAATTGACTGAATTATTTAAAGAAGTTTTACAATTGAATGAATTATAACATGAATGAAGTTTTAGAATTTAAGAATTATTTAAAGAAGTTTTACAATTGAATGAATTATAACGTGAACGAAGTTTTACAATTGAATGAATTATAATGTGAACGAAGTTTTACAATTGAATGAATTATAACGTGAACGAAGTTTTACAATTTAATGAATTATAACGTGAACGAAGTTTTACACTTTAATGAATTATAACGTGAACGAAGTTTTACACTTTAATGAACTATAACGTGAACGAAGTTTTACAATTTAATGAACTATAACTTGAATGAAGTTTTAGAATTGAGTGAATTATAATTTAAATGAAGTTTTAGAAATGAGTGAATTATAACTTAAATGATGTTTTAGAATTTTTATCAAAGTCATTTTGAAATTTAAAAAGATCATTTTCATCAAATTAAAATTTTTTCTTGGAATTTTCTACAAACTTAAATAAACTGGGGTGGTGGTTGATTTTTTTCCCCATACACTACCAGCCATAATTATTAGGCCATCCCATTTTTAAAAAAACGTTATGTTTTGTACTATTTTTAGTATTTATTGCCAAGTGGATAATTGTAAATGAAAATAGAATGGTTCTTTTGTTAATACTGTACAATAACATGTGCATCAAATGAACTGTTCTGGTGTCCAGTTTTTGTGCTCTCTTCCCCTTGCTAGTCTCTTCTTATTATTGGCTGGCCAAAGCAAAGGCTTCCTGGTTGCCTTGGAAAATTTTGCAAAGTAATAATAACAAAAGAACCATTCTATTTTCATTTAGAATTATTCACTTGGCAATAAATACTTAAAATAGTATGAAATACATCATTTTTCTTTAAAAACTTGGGTGGCCTAATAATTATGGCCGGTAATGTAAATTAATAAGTAGGGATGAGGGGAGATACAGTTATTAGAGGCCAAAGTATAAAAAAGCTATTATAGTTATTCACCAAACCAGTTATTTTATTTTTCAAAAAGATGAGATCATTGACATTATTTAAAAATAAAACAAACCATTATTCATTGAACAGATTATTTTAGTCACTATAAAGATACCTTTTATCAAAATAAAAGAAACTTGTTTAAAAAAATGAAACTGTTATTCATTTTTTATAAAGATGGTGTAATGAAAGAGAGAACTATTGAAGAAAGATTTATTCTCTCATTAGAAATCCCCCATTATGGGCATCATCATATGTGATAATGTAATAATACCATAGTTCACAGACAGAACAGAATGGCTGAAAGAAAAAAGAATGATAAACATGCTTTGTTCTCAGAGAAACTTTTATACTACTAAGACATACACAAACTGTATATACATATATACACATATCCTATGCAGAGAATAATATATCAAATATATCTACATAGTAAAACAGAGTGTAAGGAGAAAGAAAAAAGAAGTGCCTTACATATGATATAGAAATACTCCTGTGTCTGGAGAAGCCATGTTTATGACTCCAGATTTAAAACAGGTTGAATTCATTTTTGTTCCAGGCAAGGACATATTCCACAAATGGGGAAACAGCAAGTCTTGGTTTTTCCTAAATTGAGGACTGCAAACTGGAGTTTTATTCTATATCTGTGAAAGATATATTCCAAAAGAGAAACAGCGCCATGGACTGGTAAACTGCCAGAGAAGCTGATTTAGCTTCTGTCTGGGCTATGGGATGCCTGGGCTAAAGAAAGCCTTTGGTTTGCCTGCTGTAAATGAACTGAATTTGGCAGTCGCTTTTGTCGCTGTATGGTGTGATGTCACTAAGCAGCCATCATGTGACCAATGTGACTTATCTCCACCAAAAGATAATCACCTTTTGTATCCTTACAATAGGAATTCAAAGTAATGAATCCATTAATAAATCAAAAGATACTTTTAGTTGCATATTGCAAGCTATTTGTTTTCTCCATTTGTGATGTTAGTAAATAAGAAAATAAGATTATTGATACTAACACAGATGTATTACAATATTGAATCTTTGCCCAAAACGTTATCATAAATTTCTGCCATATGTGAATAAAAAAGATTGTTATTCATGGAAAACTTCTTCAAAATCTGAGCAAACTTGTTCTATGTTGGAAGAAACTTAAGGATCATTATTGTGGAGTAAATAATACCCCACCAGTGACACAAATAAATACTTTTAGAACCTTGGAAAAACTGAAAACTGGAGAGATTGCAAACTGGAAACTAACTTAAAATCACAAACATTCATAAGAAATTAATTGGCTTGAAAGGCTAAAAATTAGCTTACTAAACTCAGAAGTTTATTGGTTAATAAATATTTTTTCTAATTTTTAAATATCCATTTTTAGAAAGAAAAATATTATTGGTTATTTTCTGGAGTGATCTTACAAATTTCGTAGTAGACAATAAACAAAGTTGTTTGATTTTTTTCAAAGCCTTCAGCATTTTTCCAATAACATTGCTGATTGGTTAATATATGTGAATGCGGGAATTCAAATCAAAGCCGATTTTGTGCACAAAAAAATGAGTAAATTTTGAGTAATATTACTTAAATGTATTGAATTTTTCTAATTTTTTAATAGAATTCCACAAATACCTGTAATGTTGCTTTGTGTGTAGATTGAATTCTATGAAAGTTTTGTTGATAGAAGCAAAAATAAAACTGGTTAAATCCAAATTCATAATGGTTAGCAGATATTCTGTCTTTGAATGAAGAGTGAAGTCAGAGTTTTTGTCTTCAAGAAGACAAACTAACCTCCTTTGAAATTCATTAATGTTAATAGCCTTTGAGACTTTTATTTGACTTCATTTAATCATTATGAATACAGAAATAGAACATTCCTCTCGAAATATTTTTGGTATCTAAAGGAAACAAATAAAACCTCCACATTAAAATGGAAAATTAAAAAAAAAAACTAGAATATGTAAGTCTTTAAATGGCCCATGTTCTTTGTGTCTATATGAAAAACTATATATTATTAAGGATAAAAATCTATTGAATAAATGCAATGAAATAAATGTCATATGTAAACATTGCAAAATGTTCACCTTAGAATATGGATAAAAAATGTTTATTAACTTGCATATAGCTAATAATTTGTTCTATAAAAGTAATAATTAAATAGATATTAAAACAATTAAATTGATATTTAAATATTTTAATAATTAAATAGATATTTAAAAGATTGTATAATGATATTAAGAATTGTATTAGAATATAATAAATAATATAATAGATTTTATATAAAAAGAATAAAATGAATTTAAAAAATTTCTTAATAAATAAATGGATATTAAAAATTGTTATTTATGAATTAAAAGTTTTGAAAAATTAGAATAAAATGCATTCTGAATTGAAATAAAAATAGTATACTCAAAGGTCCCTTTAAGTTAGATCAAAAATATAAAATGTTTTTTCTTTCTTCATCTCTTTTCTTTTTTCTTTTTTGTTTTAGAAAATGTTGAGATATAGAGAAATCTAGAAGAAAAGATTTTGTAACAATAATGGATACATCAACAGAAATAGGGTCTAGACAGGGGTTTTTAAAATAAGTTGACACTTTGGCCATTAAGATTGAAAGAAGAAATCATGTCTTCTCCAAAAATATAAACTTTTTTCAAATTTAAAGTGAATCTCTATTCTGATTAGTTAAATTGAACACAAACACAAATTTTTATGTCTTCCCACATCTATAAATAACAAACGTATTGTTTCTTGTATTTAAATGAAAATCATTTTCACAACAATGATCTAACATTGTCTGATGACAAGGTAGAAATCTCAAAATATAAAAATTTCCATGTCGCAATGTAATTTTAATTAAAAATCTAATTTTATTATAAGATTATATTATGGTCTACAATATTGTATTGAGTACTTTAATAAAAAAAGTAAATGCTAGAGAAATCAGAATTGTAAAACTGCTTTTTCTATATATATTTAAAATTGTATAAATTTAAAGTTATAATAAAATTGGGATGTCTATTTTAAATAAGAGGATCCACTATGATAATGTTTAACGTTACCTTGGAAGATAAATTTAATGCTTTGTTTGGTCAAAATTTAATCCTTTGATTTTGAGATTGGAGTGTCCTTTCTAGAGCACAGGCCTGGGTCATGGTATATGTAGGCCATGTATTGACATAAAAGTAAGTTTATATAAAGGACGTGGACATTGAAGTCAACACCCAGCAGTTACATTTTGTTTCATTCTTGTATACAATCATCAGGCCGGACAATTGTGTATTAAGCATAAAACAGACTTTTGCTGCTGGTTGTTGACCTTGATGTCCACTTTTATATTTACATATGCTCTACCCTGATATTGAGCACTTTAACCCATAAATATAGGACACCTTAAAACTATATTTTATCATTTTACATTTTACATATATACATAAATAAGGGGTTGCTGAAAATGTCTAAGCACAAACAAGAAAAGATTCCCAAAATGTAATTCTCATGTTTGGTCATTTGGTCAGATTTTGGTGTCATTATATATATTTATATATATAGTGAAACAGATAGAAATAGTCTGCAGATGACTATTTATGCTCTCACACCCAATTGAGCTCTATGGAGGAATGGTAAACTTTGAAAAAATAGTAGCTACTCACGCATTTATGCATCGTTCATTCAGTAATGAATTTGAATGCTCTTGGCTACTGGCGTGTGTTTATATTGTATATAACACGCGAAAGTCTGCCTTCTTTCACCGAGCACCCATAGCTCAGTGGTAGAATCACTGACTGATGTCAATTCGGTTGGGTTTCAATCCTGGCTAGAAGCAATCGGATGTCTAATTGTACTGATGAGATGTGATACAGCGAAACAGATCTGTCTGCGGATGACTATATATATATATATATATATATATATATATATATATATATATAAAGAAAACTTTTCTTAGCCAGTATGTTTTATCCTCTGATGAACTTTATCTAGGCAAATGTAAGGATTTTGGTTTGCAACAACAAATATTTATAAACAGAAGTAAAAATGTTATTTTTTAGAATTTTTAATTTTAAGGAAAATTTTCTGTTTGTCTTTATTCATATTGTCTTTTTACAGATATATTTTTAGTTATATCTGAAATGTTACATAGATGTAAATTTGCAAAAACATGCAGAAATTAACAAAAAAACGTATTCATAAACACAAAGTGGACCTCATACATCACAATTTAACAAATGTATTGGTCATCCATAGAAATAAATTTGGCCACAATTTCGATCTAAAAAATCCCATACTCATCAAAAGAGAAAATAATTTACTCAGAAGGAAAATCATTAAGAGTGCCACTATCAAATATTATCAAAATATTATTTTGCATCTTGGTTTTTTTTCCCCAATCTCATCTTTCCTAATAGAACCACTACTTTCTCAAGCCAATATATACAACAAGCATATAAAAAATTAAAAGAAAACAGTTAACTCCATTATTTCAACGTCTTAAATCATAGCAATTCAAACAGTATACTTCACATTAAAAAAAAATTCTCTTTGAGTTTGCAAAATGATGTAATTAAATATCTAATATTTTTAAATTGAGCTAATGAATATTTATCAGAGTTTTATAATTTTCTAGTAACCAACAATTTGTTTTTATAGATACTTTATTTAAAATAAATTAATTTTGTTTTTTGCCTTGATAAAGTCTGTCAGTGGATGAAACACATTGGCTAAAACTAAATACAATTTTCATCTTTATTCTTTCTTTTAATCATGTGTGTGTGTGTGTGTGTGTGTGTGTGTGTGTGTGTATATATATATATATATATATATATATATATATATATATATATATACACACACTCATCCACAGACAGATCTCTATTTCACTGTATCACAGCTCATCAGTACAGTTAGACATCCGCTTGCTTTTATCCAGGATTGAAACCTGACTGAAATGACATCAGTTGGCAATTCTACCTCTAAGCTATGGGTGCTTGGTAGAAGAAGGCAGACTGTTAGCATGTGATATACCATGTAAACATACACCAGTAACTGATTGTGTTCTAATTCATTACTGAATGAACGTTGCATAGATGCTAGAGCAGTTACTGTTTTTTCTTCCAGTGTGCTCAATCAGGGTGTGAGAGTGTAAATAGTCATCCGCAGACAGATCTGTTTCGCTGTATCAGCAGTATGGTTAGACATCTGATTGCTTTTATCCAGGATTGAAACCCGACCGAATTGGCATCAGTCGGCGATTCTACCTCTGAGCTATGGGCGCTTGGTAGAAGGAGGCAGACTTTTAGCGCGTGATATACCATGTAAAGATATAGAATAAAAAGTGTGAGAGGTCATGAATGTTTTGTTTAAAGTGTATATTTATGGTTGTTATTATACATGTTATGATACATTAAGTGTCCATAATGGTATTTGTGATGATACATGTGTTTTGAGTCTCAAGTTGACTATCTTCAGGTGAATAAACTTGTGGCTTGACGTATCAAGTTCCTAAAAAGTTTATTCGGCTGAAGAGAGTCAACTTTAGACTTGAAACAGCTGTAGTGTCACAAATGCCATTATGGACACTTAATGTATCATAACATGTATAATAACAACAACAATAAATATACACTTTAAACAAAATGTTCATGACCTCTCACACATTTTATTCTATACCAATTTTTCTCTTGTTGGAACAACTCTATTTCTTTTACTAATATATATATATATATATATATATATACACACACACACACACACACACACACATTCTAGTTGGCTGAAGATTGCAAGAGCATAAAACTTAAGTTGCGACTTGAGTTGTTCTTCACTAAGTGTTGACGTTATAAAGCATTTTTGCTCTGTTTTGAGCACTTTAATTTACAGTGTGGGTAGGTGTTTGTCTTTTGGTCTTGTTTTTTTTTTTCTTTTTTCTTTCCATGTTTGAATTTTTTTTCTCGTTTAAGGTTTAAAGTTTTTGGCAAGTTGTCTGTTGACATACCAATATTTTTAGTAATGTAACTGCGACTTCTACTCTAGTAGTTTCTTTTCTTGCACTTCCCATCTGTGGAGCTTCCTTCCATATACTTCCTTTCCTGAAGAAAAGGAAACTGGATGAAATCAATCAATGATGTTTTTTCTAATAATGGACTTTTCTTTTCCAGGTCTGAATATCAAAAAGTGTTTGACAGAATTCATGAATCCAGAATGCGAACCTTTAAAGATTTACCCGAAATTGGCTACCTGATCCGACCAAATCGAACATATCCAACTTTTGCAATCATGTTAGAATGGGTAGATGATTCAGAAAAAGAAGTTTACGCTCAGTATCCTTTTATCGATTTTTTTTATCTCGTCGTTAATGTCGTGACCTGATGGTGATCTATTTTATTGATCAATTTTAAACTGAAAATTTAGTGGATGACACTTATCTACTAGTAGTCAGTCATTAGGTTTATCACTCTCAACTCCATTGTTGATTTGTTTTCCCAATTTAAAGTTCTATTTCTGGGAGCCGAGTTCAAATTCCAGTTGAATTCCTTGCATTCACTTACATGTAAATACCCTTGGGAAAGGTATTAATCCATCTCTAACAGGACAGGTCGGGTTCTGTAGCCTTGGATGGTAACAAGTCTACTGCAGAAAGTAGTGACAAACTACTACAGGATAATCTTCTGCCCAGTCAGTCATGTCTTTTTCGAGACATGATCGCCCAAGCGTGTATCTCGTATGACACTTCACTGACTGACTAAATATAATAGTTGAAAACATGATTAAGGCTTCTACTGGGCATAAACTAGGGGATCAGTTTTATATTGTTATGAAGTAATAAGCTGATCCCCCACTAATTACTACTTAATAATATAATACATCTCCTCCCCTTCTAGCTATGAGTCAAATAATAGGACAGATAGGGTTCTATAGCCTTGGCTGGCAACCAGTCTACCACAGAAAGCAATGGCAACCTACTGTGGGATAATCTTCTGCCCAGTCAGTCATGTCTCTTTTGAGACATGATCACCCAAGTGTGTATCACATATGGCACTTAACTGACCGACTAAAAATTCTATTTAATACCAATCTATTCAATAAGCAATCCAGATTTACCTTCCTTGTCTACAACTTCCACTTGAGTTATAAAGAAAATTTACTTAAGTTTTTTTTACAATGATGTTCACCCTGTGCAATTCTCAAGAGCCACTTGGGGTAAAGGGTTACAGATTTAGAGACACCACTCTAAGCAAGGCAATAATGCAAGAGGTTGCTGGAAGTGAAAGAGAATGAAAATACTTTATAAGGAAATAGAAACCCAATCCTAAACAAGAAACAAGGGATAAACCTCTTCTCCTGTTCAAAAAACTGGGAAGGAGCATTAACTGTGCAATAGGCATGCCTCTCATCACAAAACCAACTATTTCTATCAGTGTTGACAGCTAACAGGAACAAATTATTATTTTTATTATTTTGTAGAGAAGAAGGCTACTATCGATAGCAAATATAAATTTAATCATAAGCAGTTCAAATCTCTGTCATGAATTTTTCTGCTTCAAAATCCTATTGGCATCAAATCTCAAACGAACATACCGGGTTTTAATACTTGCGTCATATTGAGAATGCTATTGAAAAAAGAAATGAAGTCAATAAATAGAATAATAATTATGAATGTAAAAAAGGAAAAACATTCTCCCTTTCTATATCATTAACACTTTCAATACTGTCGACATATTTGTATGTGTTCACAAAAATAGCCTGCTGCAGAGGTATGTATAATTTTTTAAAATCATTTCAAGAAGGCAATAAAGCCACTAAGACACAAGAGGGTACTCAGTATGAAAGCATATGAGAAAAAATAAAAGCATTAAGGGAAGAGAATGATGATTCTTGGGAGTGTTTGATATGGTGTCACCATACCATTTTTTATTAGTGGTATAACTCTAAAGAATTTCTTCTCCACCTCCATAACTCCCACTGGAACATTGGCCATTGATGATCCCCTCGCCATCAACAAGGGGGTTGTCGATATTTCTGTAACTTGCCTTTTCTACAGGTAGGGTGTTGATCCTATGCGAACCCTTTTACCTTCCAGGTGGAGTAACAGCCAGTTAAGTGTCTTATGTGATACATGCTTGGGTGATTATGTCTTTTTTGATGCATGACCGACAAGGTAGAAGATTTTCCTGCGGTAGATTGTCATTTCTTTCTGTGGTAGACTGGTTGTCAACCAAGGCTATAGAACCCAATCTGTCTTGCTATTTGACACATAGCTGGATGGGGAAGAGATGAATTTTCATTAATTTAATTCCCAAATTTAAGCAAGCAATTAAGACAAAAGACAAAAATTATCAGGCACTCTTTATCTTTTTGCCGAGCTTGAAAAGGACCTCCAATCGGTGAAGTAAGAAATGGCTCGTAATTTTAATGCTTCTAAAATGAAGCTGTTATCTATTAACCATCACAGACAATTGCTCCTTCCCCCCATTAGCATGGATCAGGCTAGTCTCCTTGAAAGTAAAACATTGCGCCTCCTCGGGTTAACTTTCAAAACAGACCTCAAGTGGAATGTCTACATAGAATCCATAGCTAAATCTGCTGTTAAGAAGGTTGGTTCTCTGTGCATGGCCAGGAAGTTTTTCCTGTCTGAAACAATCCTGCATATATACAAATCTACCATCCGCCCGTGCATTGAATATTGCTGCCATATCTGGTCGGGTGCTCCTGCTATCCACCTAGGGCTCCTTGACAAAATTCGAGAATCTGCAATGTGATCAGTTCCGACTTGGCAGCTCGGATACAGTCACTTTCTCACTGACGCAGTGTGGCTTCCCTGTGTCTCGTCTACAAGTACTTTCACGGTTTCTGCTCAGATGAACTTAGCTCACTGATGCCCCCTATATACGAATTTACTCGAGCCACAAGATTAGCAACTAGGTCCCACCCTTTTACTGTGAAACCAATAAAAGGTAAACGCAAATTCTACTCCAGCAGCTTCTTTTCTCGCACTTCCCACTTGTGGAATTTCCTTCCATTTACTTGCTTCCCTGACAGCTGCAATCTCCAAAAATTTAAATGTAAAGTCAATAGTCATCTCCTATCTCACTAACTTGCATCCTCTCTCTCTCTCTCTCTCTCTCTCTCATGCTCTCATCTCATTTCTTCAGTATTCTCATCCTTCTCTTACCTGCTTCCTGACACCCCCTGTATTCTGTCACTCCTTTTCCTAACTTTCTTCCTATGTAACCCCCTGCACAACAGTGGCAGTATAATGCCTTGCTTGGGGTGATACTATTATAATAATAAAAATTTCTCAAGAATATTTGCCTGTAAATGAATGTGATGAATTCAACTACAATTTAAACTCAACTCTTCGATTTCTCATTTTGAGCAGATATCCACTGCACCACAACACACAGACACACTCCACCCATGTCTGTTGAACAGGTGTAGAGGCTCATCCCTTGTTCCCTGTTTAGGATGTGGTTTCCGGCCTTCTCTTTTCCAATCCTATCATTCCTTTATTTATTTATTTATTTTTTTTTTCAATTGGAGTAGATAGACTAATCTATCGCCCGGTTCACACTCCACCCACGTCTATTGAACAGGTGTAGAGGCTCATCCCATGTTCCCTGTTTAGGATGTAGTTCCTGGCTTTCTCTTTTCCAATCTTTTCACTTGTATGTAGCCCCCTGCGCTTCAGTGGCGTTACCGCCTTGCTCAGGGTGATACGATTAAAAAAAAAAAAAAAAAATGAATGGCATGAAATATTTAGATTTATTGTCATATAATCACTTTTTCTATGAACTATTACTTGTTTCCCATCTATTAGTAATACATATAATAATCTTTAAGTTGTGTAAATTTTTTTAGATGCCATATATTTTAATTGATCTTTTCAAGATAAAAGACTAGTCAAAATGAACATTGTTATAATTTATTCCAACATGTTTGTTACGTAAAGATTAAATGGTTTCCTATATACAGATATATTAAAATTTCTAAAAATATTTCTTATTAATTGAATGAAAAGATAAAAAACAGTACCGACACATTTCATTCTTGTAATGGACTTCTTCAGACTAATAACAGTTTTATTGATGGAAAAACATAAGGGTACCAATATAACAAACACTGGTTACAGTTTGCATCAGAATGTTAGACACAGGGATGCTCAGCCTTTAAATTTAAGTTTCGATGTCTGATGTATTAGATGTTAACTTTTAGTTGTTTAGCTCTTTAATGATTATATTTTTAAAAATTCTATCATTATTTTAAATTATCACCCACTGTAGTAGTATTAATTTTGTGAGGAAGGGAAATATATTGTATGATTCCTTAGTTTAATTTAGGCTTTGTCTTAAGAATGAATTTTTGGATACTCTGAATTTTAAGGATGAAGAACTTTGGCAGAAATGTATGACGACATGGATTGAGGCAGATACTAAAATTCTTGAAAAATTTGAAGGTAAGTTTTTGAAGATCTTTAGATTGGTTTGCATATCATTAAGCCAATCAGTCATTATCCCATTAAATTGGTTCTCATATCATTAAGCTTATCAGTCACTCTCCCATTAAATTGGTTCTCATATCATTATGCCAATCAGTCATTACCCCATTAAAATGGTTCTCATATCATTAAGCCAATCAGTCACTCTCCTACAAAAACAGAAAACATGCTACTATCTAATCCACCAAATGAAGATTTTCTTTTAGTCTGGCACAAAGTAACAACAATGAGGAACCATGTAAGAATCAGATACCCTAAATCAGTCATTTAATTTGTGAGACCAGTCAGTTTAGTGCCATACGTGATACACGCTTTGGGAGATCATGTCTCGAAAGACACATGACTGATTGGGCAGAAGATTATCCCACAGTAGGTTGCCATTCCTTTCTGTGGTAGACTGGTTTCCGGCCAAGGCTATAGAAACCAATCTGTCCTGATATTTAACCAATAGCTGGAGGGAAGAGACGAGTTAATATCTTTCCCAAGGGTATTTGCGCATAAGTGAATGCAAGGAATTCAACTGGAATTCAAACTCGGCTACCCAATTTGTCGTTCCGAGCTGATATCCACTGCACCACAATGACCAACATAATAAGCAATCTATCTCTATCTATTGTCAGTCTGTTCATTATCTTTCTATCTGAATCTGATTTTCTTAAATAAAATCTGATGTTAAACAGAATCTAGTCTTCTTTGATCTACTCTCAGATGAAACAACCTTCAACAATGTTATTGAAGATTACTTGTATACTAGTTTATAAGTAATGATTTATACATTTCTCTTCAAATTGAACAAAACATCTTGCATAAATATCATTGAGTAAAACATTTTGCTTTAATATTGAATAAAACATTTTTTTAATGTTAGTTTAAAATGAGATCAAAATCTGAAATTTGTAAGCACTGCTTTTTGGGGATGAAACTTATTACCTCCCTTTAATAAGATTATTCCTAGCTCGTCACTTCTTGTACTGGTTGCTTGTTAAGGTTTAAATAGCGTTTCTTAACCTTTTTTATACTAAATTATAATTTGAGAAAATGTAACATTTAACTGAAATATAGTGGAAGATTTACAAATTTTCATCTAGAATAAATAAATACTGACTTTAAGCAAATTGATCACAATATACGAAAAGAAAAAGATGGCATCAGTTTACCTCTATCAGAGATGGCACACCTTTATAGCTGCTAGGTCATTTTTGGTACTTCAAAATTTCATCATAAACATAAATGGGTCACTCATATACTTGCCAATATTTTTTTAATTATAAATTTTTGTTGCATCTCAGTTGCTAATGTTTTAATTTCGTTTTATACTTTGTTGTCATCAAAACTCATATCCATACCAAGACAATTCCTGAGGGTTGAATTTATATAGTTTGTGGCAAGCCATACTTCATGATGTCATTTTGTTGCCTCTTTGTGGATCACTAAAAAGTTAAAGGGGAGTCAGTTTATGACTGCGGATCAGTAGTTTGTTATCTTGGATCTATATTCTCCTGCTATCAGTTTAAACCTGTTTTTCTCAGCCCTTTTTACATCAGGGCACACTTGCAGAATAACTAAAACTCTTGGGGTGCACTTTAAATGCTAATAAAGAAAAATTAGTCATGAAATTTGAAAATAGAAAAATAATAAACTCACCTGAAATAAGCATTTATTTCTAAGATATTACATTGTATATATTTAAGTATATTTAATTAAATTTTAAAAAATATATTACTGGAGACCTTATGTCTTGCAAAAAAACTCTTCACCATGGCACACAAGCAGTAGAACCCAGTAATGGCTATCAGGCAATTTCTATGACCACTTCACCCTTTACATCTGCCCGTCCAACTCTTCAGACTGCATCCTCCTTGATTATTATGTGTTGGGTGCAGTTGAGCAAGAGACCAACCAAAGATAAAATGAAGGCAAGGATTATGGGAGAATTCACCAACTTAAACAAGGTATGTCCAGAATATCTGCAGGAAATTCCGAAGTAGTCTAGAGGCCATGTTTGAAGTTAATGGTGATTTTATTGAATAAATTTACTTTTTATTATTTCAAAATATTTTTGTGTAATTTTGGTAAATATATTTGTTAAAATGGAATGTCAGTGTTATTTTTATTTTTATATAATTTCTGTCGTGTAAACCTATTTCCAGCTGGCTGGTATTCATTTTCTATTAATTTTAAAGATATGAAGAAATTTCTCTAAAAGTGGAAAATACAATTATTTTTGTCGGTGGGGGGGGGGGTAACCATATTGATTGAGTCTGTGTAAAAAAAATCTGACATGAAATTGTAGTCCTGTTTTGACAAATTGTTTGGCCCAAGGTCAAATTGGACTGTGAGAATTTCCTGTCTTTGGCTACCCTAGCTTTGGATACAGACAGGTAAGCAATAAGAGGGAGTAAGTTCTTCCCTTCAGCAGTGAAGGGCCAGAGACTCAGTTGAAATGGATAACTGATATTATTTTCATTTTGAGTTGTTAAGAATTATACAGTGAGGGAAAAACTGAATTCATATAGCTATGTTTACCTCCCCAGTTTTGTGCCTTTTCAATAAAACTGAGGTGGAAAACAAAATTAACAAATTTGGAGCCCTTGATTTGAAGAAGACAGTTGATCTGAAATTGCTGTGCTGCTAGAGCCGACTGAGTAAACCACTGTCTCTGAGAACATTGTTACTGTAATGTATTGCTGAAATACCAGCCAACTGATTACTTAGTTTTGACTTGCTTATTATTTTGTATATAATTGATATATAAATATATATAAAACTACACCTGTGCAAGGCAGTGTTGTACTAATTGTGTTCCGTTTGCTAGCTATCAGCTACCGTGGATCGCGGATTGGTTGTATCTGATTTTAACTATATACTGACCTTTCATGTGTCTGGACTCACCTAGTCAGGTGATAACAGGCAATCCTACTTTGGCTGGTCCAAGATCAAACAAACACAGTGTGGGCAGATTGGTCAAGGTTCAGGAAGGATTGGTCAGGGTACACTGGGGATTGTGTTATAGTCGCGCCCTGTGCATTTGTGTGTGTGTGTGTGTGTGTGTGTGTGTATATATATCTATATATAGATATATATATTTAGTATATCGAGGCAGCAAGTAATTTTTTAAACATATGTTATTAAATATAAGAGACAATGAATGTCTATTATGTTATGTTATGAAAATAAAACCGCATCGCAAACTTAAGAACTGCGTTTATTATTTTTGGTAACTATTGCTGTTGCCAAGCGGAGTTTTATGTCAACACAAAATAAAATCGTCGGTGATGGTGGGTTTTATAATATTTCAGTTTAAACTACCTCTCTGAAGATGGCTCATGTGAGCCGAAAGCTTAGAAGAAAACCAATAAATAATTATCCAAATGTTGGAGAATTTTTGTCTTTTTCAACTGAAATTAAAGCAAAAATACGACGTTTAGAATGGCTCATGATTAAACATAATAGACATTCATTGTCTCTTATATTTAATAGCATATGTTTAAAAATATATATATATATATATATATATATATATATATATATAAAGAGGGAGGAGTGAGAGAGAATTAATACAAATATTATTTGTCACTTAGCTGATTGGTGTTACCTTCAGTATCCCGTATTTGAGTTTCGTAGACAAACCTTCCAGCAATCACTCTGTCCACTCATCTGGGGATCTCAAAAGTTAGCTGTTTATTTTCTTGCTTTTTCTTTTTTCATTGGTGCTAAGTTGATTTTTCCCATATATCTATATATGAATGAGTAACCTAAAAGTTTTGTAAAATAAGCTACAAGAAAAGTATGTCTGGCTTTGCATCAAATTCCACCATCTTTGAATGAACAAATAGAAACTTGCTATCAACATGCTGCTTACAAAGGGTAATGCCGAAATCTGTACTGTGTTTGATTCAGTCATATTGCTCAAATTCCTCAAATTTTTTACTAACACCTCTTATAACAAATATTAAAACAAAAAAAAATTATTCTGACAAGTGTTAAGGCCTAAAGAATAGAAATTATTACTCGGAAAATTTTTCCTTATGTTTTATAAGCAGACGTGTATATTTAAGTAGTTCTAGTTTGCCTTCAAAATATATCCATCTTGGTATAGTATTCATATGGCGTATTTTCTATTCCATGTTTTCTTTTAGTTGATTTTACAACAAATAAATAATGAACCATTTCATTTTCATTGTTTGGAAAGATGAAAGAAAGAGAGATAACAGTGATGCTGTTAGATTTTAGAGTAGGGCAGGGGAAGAGAAAGAAAGAAAAAAGGAAATGAAAATACAGGATTTGATAGAAATTTTTGTCAGAGAATCTTTTCATTTGTATCCTCTTACCTCTTTAAATAATGACCTGCATTCATATGTATAGTAGTTTTGTAAGTATTTCTTAGATGTGACACAAAGCTGAAAGTATGAAGCACCCTGTAAGGATCGAACTCACTATACCATCGTAATTCTTCTAGTGAGACAAGCTTGTTAATCATTACACCATGTGATGTTGCTCACCTGCATTTATATTTATGATTGTTATCATGGCTGTATCTGACTACCAGGCACGGGTCCAGGCCAATCCGTGTAATCATAGTGAAAATCCGAGCAAGGAAAAATGTCTTCATCAGAAATCAAACTAAACAATTCACAAAGAAAGAAAGAAAGAAAAACAAAGAAAACATCCGAATAAACACAGTAAAAATCTGTTTATTTATTAATTTTGGGAGAAAAGATTGGTTATACTCAGAAAGTCCGAACCCGATTTGCTGCTTTCGTTCACGTACTGTGCCTAATTTCCATTGGAATAGCCAAAAAAAATCCACAAAAATCATAGTTTCTGGAAACAGATGATACTGATGACGTCATCATATTGTCAACTAATAAATCCGGGCAATTTTCTCTGCCTGGTATTTTCTTTTAGCATCAGCTATGGCTCTGATTGTTATTGCAATATTCTGTTAAAGTTGTTAACCTCAAATATTTAACAAGGCAATAATGGAATTTCCACAGGTCTTTTAGAGTAAGAGAACTTGTGAAAACCTTATTTAATCATTAGATTAAGAATTATCATTCATCAGAAAATTGAAATGGGAAGACAAATTTTTATTGGTATTGCTAGTATGCCTAGTTATTCGATATAAATTTTGTTTCAAATTATTTTTATATTCTTTTTCAGAACGACTTGCTCATCTTCAGGATTTCCTTACAGATACCTAGTCTCATCATAATGCACTTCTTTATTCCCACCTCACACTACTTTGACAGAGATGATTTCACCTACAGTTGAAATAAAAAGTAACAATAAGACTAGGAAAAAAAATATTTCCGCAAACTTGAACATTTGTACCTGTAAAAAAAAATTGGGTGTTAAAGGGATTTTTTTTTTCCCTTGACATCACTATTATTTTAACTACCATTATCCTTAGCAATGTTGTTTTAAAAAGTGATTAGAATTGCAATAAAACTTTTACATTTGATGAAAATGAATTTATACAATTTTTTTGTTCTTGAGAATATATAGTAAAGATATTAAATACTATTAGATCGTTTATTTACAAGAATAATTTTAGATTTACAACATTCTAAAAAGTAATACAATTAAAACTAATGAAATGCAGTATCGTTTACCAATTTATAAATATGAAAACAATAAAGTTGCCTGAAATTTTGATTCACAAATTTATAAACATTTACTAAATTATTGAAATATGTAAACCAACTATAAGTAAATTTTTGTTATTTACAATTTATAAAGTTCAAATTGGTTATCAATTATTTGATGTCTTGCCAACTGTTTCAATAAACAAGCTAATGAATAGTATTTATTAGTTTTATTAATTCTCAAGAATAAAAAAATGTATAAATTCATTTTCATGTTTAAGTTTTTTTATGGTTGTAATCATCGCTTTATAAGACAAACATTAATGAGGAGTGAAGGTAGTTTAAAGAATAGCAGTATCTAGGGAAAACTGTCCTTCAACACTCTGTTTCATTTATTTAAAAAAAATTCTTTTTGGTGGTCACAAAGGTCCATGTTTGTCATTATTTCATGTTAAAATTTAACTATAGCAAACCAAATGGACATAACAAAATGAAGGTCAAAAGGGAACATAATTCCAGCAAAATTTTCTTTTTTATTGATCAAGTTCTGATAAAGGAAGAGTGATAACCAGTTAGCTCACTCGATTTTTTTTCTTCTCTTTTTCTCTTTCTTCCTTCATAATAAACTGCTGGAGTTGTGTCCCCTCTTTTTACCTTCATTTTAATTATATCAGCTCTGTTATAATTATATATTTTGACCTCCAACAAGATCTTCAAATTTTCAAATTCAAGTCATTGAAAACTATTATGTGGTAATAAAAGCAAAAAATTGTTGCCTGAAAATTTTGATTCGAGAATTGGCAGCATGGTGAGATTGTGCCAATTGGTTAAAGAATCAACCGTAAAAGAAGAGTTCCCAGCAAAATCTTGTTGAAGACCCTTCTTTATTTTTACTCTGTGATTTTTTGAGAGTGGATGTCCGACCTGGAGAGTTGTAAATAAAACAAACAAAAAAAAAAACAAAAAAAACCCCCACCCAAATTTGATAATGGCTACTCTCATTCAAATTTCTGGGAAAGGAGGACATTACAGACTGGAAAAGACTTGGGCAGGCTCACCCTCTTAGAATTTTTAACTTGATTTATACATTGCAGTTTATCAGCAGTATTGTTAACTGACTATGTAATAATAATAATAATAAAGATATGTTAACATTTCTTGGGTTTGAACAAAAATAATTGCATTTTCACTTATTTCAAACTTTGATGCATATTTTGTAATAAACTATTATTAAAAAAAACATTAAATAAAGTTGACTATGAAAAAGCATTTGATTCTGTAGAACACTCAGCAGTCTTAAATTCACCATGAGAGCATAATATAAATAACAAAAATGTGAAAAATAATTCAAATATATAAAGAGGCAAATAAAAATTGAAAAACAGTGAAACCAGGAGATACAATTTCATCTGATTTCATGCTTTAAAAATATCTTTGGGAAGATGAACAGAAAATGAATGCAAGTAAACATGAACAGACTAACTTTCTACAATTTGCTGATATTTTGCTAAAATGAAAATTTACTAATTTTATTAACATTGGAATGAGCAACAAGAAATGCTATGATAGAGAAAGTTTCAGTATAGTCTTTATTTTTATTTTTTTTGTAATCGTTTTGCCCCAAGCAAGGTGGTACCACCACAGATGCGCAGGGGGCTACATAAGAAAGTAAGAGTTTAGTCAAGAGCTGAGTGAAGAGAAAGACAAACCAGTTACAGGGTGTGTCAGAGAAAGGGCAAGAGAAGAAGGGGAACACAGGAGTGAAGACAGTTGTAAAGGTAGAGAGAAAGGAAAAGAACAAGATATATGGGGTGATGTAGAAAGGACTGGAGTCAAGTGGATAAGAGATGGGAATTGACATTGCATTTAAATTCCTGGAGGTTGTAGCCATCAGGAAAGCAAGTATATGGAAGAGAGTTCCACGGACGAGAAGAGAAAGAAAATCTGCTGGAGTAGAATTGTCACCTGCGTTTGGCTTATTTAACTGTAAAAGTTGCCAGTCTGGCTACACAAGTAAATTCTTTTGGAGGGGGCACCAGTGACCTAAATTCAATCAAATGAGTAATTAGTTCAATATAATCGTTCCACGTTATGTTAATGGAAAATGTTAGCCTGGTAAGACACAATGAGTCACTTTCCTAGAGGTTAGCATCAGCCATGATAACGGAAGGCAAAAATAAAGCTTCTATAAGCTGATTAAAAAAGAGCAGTTTCATATTATCATTTAAATATATTTTGTATGTTTGTTCCTAAAAATGATGGCGGACTTTTTTATGCTTGATGCTTTTAGTATTTGCAGTTGTATTTTACAGATTACATGATATAGCCCCTTTGTTGATTGATTGATTTGTTTTCTATGGCTTATCAACTGATTACAGGTTATTTAAAGCCAGAAAATATTTGTTTAGATTGTAATAATATCAAGAATTTTAAAATATATAGCAGGGGTACTGGACCATATGTGGCAGCAATATTCTAAGCATTGACTTGTAGATATGTAGGATAAGTTCTGATGAGAAAAATGTCTAACACGACACAGTGAACCAATAGCTGCGATTAATTCAATATAGTCTTTCCACTTCATGTCAGGCAAGCATTAGTGCGAAAATGCTGAATGTTTCCTTATAAGGAAACAGTTAATATTTATCTATATTTCTGTGATGAGTTATTGTAATTAATTATTTATATATAAAAATATAGCAGGAGCACCGGAACATACATGGCAGCAATATTTTAAGCATGGATGAATGATAGATTTATAGGTATGTCAGATAGATTCTGGAGAGAAAATTTGTCTAGAACGTCATAGTGAACTAACTTTTTTAGCTGTTGACCTAGAAATGGATTCATGTCAGCAGAGAATGTTTGCCTGAGAAGGGTAGAGAGTCATTTCCCTGGAGGTCAGCATCAGTCATACTGATAGAAGGCAGAAAAGGGTCTCAGATGTTTAATTGAGAGCAGTTTAGTTCTGGGGGTGTGAAAACTAACAAGCCATCCTTTGGCCCAGTTAACAGACTGTAGGTCATTTTTTATATCAGCCGTTAATTTGACCTTAACGAGCTGTGCAGACATAATATTAAGACAGGAGTAAATGTTTGTGTTATCAGAATATACCAAGTTGATTGCTGATGCCACCAGAAATGTCGTTAATTAAAATAAAAAAACAATGTACGACCAATGAAGGAGTCCTGGAAACACTTGCCTTAGTAGATCTAGACGAGTGGTCATTCAGGATGACTTTCAATTCGCGATTTGACAGGAAAGACTGAATCAGTTCAAAAATTCGTCCAGAGACACCTTAACTTTTCAGTTTGTGAAGAAAACCGTTATGTCAAACGCTTGCGAGATCTTCAAAGCAACAGTTCAAACTTTACCATTTTTATCTAAAGACTGATAAACTCTTTCTACAATAATTGTTAATACAGCAGCAATTGACCTAGAGAAACGAAAGCCATATTGCTTGTTTGAAAAAAATGTCCTGATGATGTGAGATGCATAACTAATTTAGAGTTGATTAGGGTCTCTAGTAGTTTACTAAAAAGAGGTAGAAGTCCAATAAACCGATAATTGAGAGGGTCAGACGGTTCACCTGAGTTCTTAAAGACTGGAACAACATGAGAATCTTCAATAAGCAGGGAATTAAAAAAATTATGCTGATTTTTAAAAGTTAGACAAGCGAAGAAAATTTCACTTGCAGAAGAAGGAAAGTCTTTGTTTCAAGCCTAGTAAATTTACTTGGTTTTCGAGGCTGTTCTAAATTCTTGTTTTGAAATTAACCAAAACAAGTCCAGAAAACAACGTTTGCATTGAGGTGTAAAAAAAACAAAATTCACACACACACACACGCGCATTAAATTATTTTAAATATACGATGTCTCGATGATTTGTATTAAAATTTTCAATTTTCGATTAGTAAATATAGTCTTCCCATAATAATTTAATATCTTAACGACTACAAGTCTTTGAAATATTTAAAAGATATTTTTGATAATTTTTAAATTATAATAAAAAAAATGAAAACAACTTTTTAAAATTTCATTATTAATCGAAAATTTTTTCTTCGGACTATAATGTTCTTACTTTATATTACTTATTAAAGCAATTAAAAACTTATCCAATTAAATAATGTCATAGTTTTATTGCATTTTTTTTATTACTGGGAGCAGAATTTTAGGAAAAGGGTCAAATGGTTGAAAAGAGAATTGATGATATACATTCCCAATGAGTCCTGAAATTAACTAATAAAACCAATTTTGCCTACAAGATTTAATTTCTTGAAATTTCATGAATTTACGTGCAGTGGGGGTGACAGATGTAAAAAAAAATACTTTTACTAAGATTTTTTTTAATAATAATTTAAAAAAGGATTTCATTGATTTTTAATAAGTCCTGAAAATTTAATTAAAATCCGACAATTCGATTTTTGCAAGAATTTTTTAAAAATCATTTCACCCCAAGCAAGGCATTCCACTGCCACTATTGCGCATGGGGCTACATAGGGGAAGGTAAAGAGAAAGAGTGGTTAGATATAGGAAATGTCAAAAGGAGGGTGATGGGTATGGATACGGAGGCTGGGGATTGGATGGATGGGAAGAGTGTTTGAAAGAATGGAAGCGAGTTAGTGTGTTATGAGGTGTCTATTGACCTTACATTTAAACTCCTGGAGATTGTAGCCGTCGGGGAAGCAATCATGTGAAAGGGAATTCCACAGTCGGGAAGTGCGAGAAAAGATACTGTTGGAGTAGAAGCCGCGGTTGCATTTTATCGGTTTCACTGTAAAAGGGTGGGATCTAGTTGCTAATCTAGTATCTCGTGTAAATTCGTACCTAGGGGGCACCAGTGATCTAAGTTCATCGGAGCAGAAGCCGTGAAAGTATTTATAGAAGAAACACAGGGAAGCCACGTCTCGCCGGTGAGAGAGAGAGACTGCAGGCAGTCTGCCAAGTCGGTATCGATCACATTACAGACCCTCCGCTGTACTTTGTCGAGAAGCCCGAGGAGAATAGCAGGGGCACCCGACCAGATATGGCAGCAATATTCAATGCACGGGTGGATGGTAGATTTATATATGTGCAGGATAGATTCAGACGGAAAATCTTTCATAGCAGCGGATTTAGCAATGGATTCGATATAGTCATTCCACTTGAAGTCCGCTGAAAGGAGGCGTAGTGTTTTACTCTTTGGGAGGCAAGCCTGGTTCCATGCTAATGAGAGGTAGGTGCGATTGTCTATGATGATTAATTGATAGTAGCTTCGTTTTAGAAGCATTAAAATTTACGAGCCATTTCTTACCCCAGTCCACTACGGATTGGAGGTCCTTTTCAAGCTCCGCAGTTTGCATAGAAGGCCAGCATGCCTAACTCTGTCGAACGCTTTAGAGATATCCAAGGCGACGGTTCGGGTTTTGCCATTCTTGTCAAGAGCCTGGTATATATACTCGGTGATGGTCGTTAGCATATCAGCAGTAGACCCGGTGAAGCGGAAACCATACTCATTGTCCGAGAGGAGCCTGTGTGCTGTGAGATGCTGAACCACCTCGGCGTTGATAATGGCCTCGAACACTTTGCCAAAGATCGGAAGACGGCTGATAGGGCTGTAATTTGCGGGGTCCAAGGGTTCTCCAGTGTTTTTGAATATAGGAACAACAGAGGAAGATTTCTAACAGGCAGGAAAGCTGGAAGCAGATAGACAGAAGTTGTAGAGCTTAGAAAGGACAGAGGAGAGTCCAGGGGCACATTTCTTTAAGACTATGATTGGGATTCCGTCCCCTCCGCTCGCTTTGTGAGGGTCAAGTTTTGGGATTATCTTAGAGACAAGCGAGGGTGTAATGTGGACGTCATTCAGTTGAGCCTCAGTTCTAGGTGAGAAGTCGGGTGTAAAAATCCCAGACGAGTCCAAACTCAAATTTTTTGAGAATCTGCGAGCAAAGCATTCAGCCTTGTCCGCTGAGGAGATGAGGACCTCAAATTTATTGATTAGTGCGGGTATTGTGGACTTGCTCTTGTTGAGTACTCTTTTACAGAGTCGCCAGTAGTCTTTGGCGACGAACTTAGAGCATGCTATGCGTTGCTTCATTCTGGCAGCAAACAACATCTTAGCTTCGTTAAGTACTTTTTACACTTATTACAAGCTGAAGCGAAAAGGCGCCTGTTTTGGTCTGACGCGTTGCTACGATAGAGTCGGAAGAAATGATTCCGGTGGGCAATGGTGGCCGAGCAAGCGGGCGAGAACTATGGAGACGAATGAGATTTAAGCTGAAATTTCCTGGCAGGGATGAAGGCATCGATGCCAGCCTTAACCCAGGAGGAGACCTCGGATGCACATTCTTCGATGGGAAGACTAAAAACTTTGTTTCATGGGACTGTAGCGGCCTAACTACTTTTTTTTATTTGTTATGTAATAATGTTAGCTTCTCAATTCAGTGTGTACCAAAAAGTGAACAAACAAGACGTAGGTAGACAAAATTTTAATTATAACAATAATCAGTTAAAGGGAGAGAACTTATTTTCACCCTTTTAATAATTAACTGGAGATGTATGAAACACTTTTTGTATGTGTTTAAGAAAATAATTTAAACAGTTCAAAGATGATGAGTTGGTAATTTGTTCCAGTTCAAAGTGATGAGTTGGAAAATTGTCTGTATGTCCAAATAATTGAAATAGTTCAAAGTGATGAGTTGGAAGAATAAACAGCAAGCAAGGTGTGTGTGAATAAGAATGTCAAAAATACTTGCGTTTTAGCCGATAAGTTGAAGTAATATAATTATTTACCAGGAGAAAAATATTGAATGCAAAAAGTTGTTATTGCAAAGTTTGAATATTTAATTTAGTTTCTCAGTCAGGTAAAGATGAAACCGGCTTATTTTCTTTTTAAAGAGTAGGCGAAAATATATATGCCTTAAAAGAAAAGTGGTTTTCTTTTTAACGAGTAGGCTAAAATATATATATGCCTTAAAAGAAAAGTGAGCTGGAAACAATAGGTCTGGTAGCTTCAAAATCTTCTTTCCAACTGAAGCTTCAAGAGCGGGAAGATTCCCGCTTTTTCGAAAGAGAGGCAAAATGCTGCTGCTGATGCAGAACGAACCAATGAAAAGTTTGGTTACAAAAAGAAGATGGTTTGATTTATTTTACAATTTTCCTTCTCGAACTTTTTATAAATATAGGTGATACGAGGGTATCGTAGAGAGCTCGACAGGACGTCACAGAGGAAGTCTCGGAACGAATCCCAGTCTGCTCTTTGGTAGCAGTAGGATATTCTACTGGTCTAGGTTTCTTGGGTCAGGTGGGAGTGGAATGAAATGTTGACGGAAACTACGGTGTGGTCAAAGTTTCCGAGTGGTCAGAGTTGTCTGGTAGTGCAAGTGTCTGGGATTTCCAAATTAATGTGTTTTTCACCGAAAATAAAGTTACGTCATGTTACATTTTCCATTGTAAACTCTCGTAACGATTTGGCTGCCCGCTAACTAAAATAAAAACAAATTTTTTTACCAAAATTTCGAACGTGTTAAAACGGATTAAACATTTAATTAAAATATACTTTGATCATTCCTCTTAATAATAACATAAACATTTTAATGGAAAAAGTTCGTTTTTATTAAGTTTGGGGCCTTTTTGTCTCCCATACTATGCTGTTTTTTCAGCGATTAAATGGAGGTACCTACTTTATAAGCAACAGTTACACGTGGATGTATTCAGAAGAATTTTGTCAAATAGAGGTGTGTGAACACAAAAATTACGTACTCATGGAAGAGGGAATCCGTTAAAAAGTACGCATGAGTACAAGGGGAACAGGGGTCAAATATTCGAAATTTGTGCGTACGTACTATGGAAATGACCTCAAAGATATCTTACGGACGAAATATTCTGCTTTATCAGTAATTGCTAGTATCTCAAACTAATTGAAGAGAGGAGGAATAAAAAAAAATTATTTAATAATCTATTACAGAGCCGCTAGTAATCACGAGAACAAAATTTTTTAGATGCAATACAGTACCACATTCTCTCAGTAAACAAAGACTTAGCTCCTTCGAGGACACGTTTACATGTATTACGTACAGCCACGTATAAACGTTTGTTGTTATCGGAACTGTCACTGTTGTTTAGCCGAAGTGATTCCTATTGGCTATTGCGGCAGAACACGCTGGTGAGAACCACGGAGAAGATTGAAGTTTCACCTAATATTTCCGAGAAGGAATAAACGCATTTTTTTTTTTAATCATCTCACCCCAAGCAAGGCATTCCACTGCCACTATTGCGCATGGGGCTACATAGGGGAAGGTAAAGAGAAGGAGTGGATAGACATAGGGAATGTCAGGAGAAAGGTGACAGATGAGTAAGGATAGCGAGGATGAGGGTCGGGCAGATGGGAAGAGTGCTTGATAGAATGGGAGCAGGTTAGTGTGTTAGGAGGTGTGTATTGACCTTACATTTAAACTCCTGGAGATTGTAGCCGTCGGGGAAGCAATCGTTTGGAAGAGAATTCCACAGTCGGGAAGTGCGAGGAAAGAAACTGTTGGAGTAGAAGTTACGGCTGCATTTTATCGGTTTCACTGTAAAAGGGTGGGATCTAGTTGTTAATCTAGTATCTCGTGCAAATTCGTATTTAGTGGGCACCAGTGATCTACGTTCATCGGAGCAGAAGCCGTGAAAGTATTTATAGAAGAGACACAGGGAAGCCACGTCTCGCCGGTGAGAGAGAGAGACTGCAGGCGGTCTGCCAAGTCGGTATCACATTACAGACCCTCCTCTGAACCTTATCGAGAAGCCCGAGGAGAACAGCAGGGGCACCCGACCAGATATGGCAGCAGTATTCAATGCACGGGCGGATGGTAGATTTGTAAATGTGCAGGATAGATTTAGATGGAAAAAACTTCCGGGCCCTACACAGAGAACCGACTTTCATAGCAGCGGATTTAGCAATGGATTCGATATAGTCATTCCATTTGAGGTCCGCTGAAAGTGTGAGACCAAGGAGGCGTAGTGTTTTACTCTCTGGGAGGCAAGCCTGGTCCATGCTAATGGGAGGTAGGTGAGATTGTCGATGATGGTTAATTGACAGTAGCTTCGTTTTAGAAGCATTAAAATTTACTAGCCATTTCTTACCCAAGTCCAATATGGATTGGAGGTCTTTTTCAATCTCGGCTGCGAGTTTAGCTTTGACGCCTACACCAGATTTTTTGTTGGAGGCGAGAGTAAACTGTGGTGTCATCGGCGTACAAACCTATTTGGGTTCTTATGGAATCAGGGAGATCATTAATATATATCAGGAAGAGTGTAGGACCTAAGATGGAGCCTTGGGGGACACCTGCGTTTGTATGGTAGTTCTGAGAGGCATGTCCGTTTAATACCACTTTCATTGTGCGGTTAGAGAGGAATGACTGGATTAGTTCAAACAAATGTCCAGTTATACCATAGCTCCGCAGTTTACATAGAAGGCCAGCATGCCAAACTCTGTCGAACGCCTTAGATATATCCAATGCAACGGTTCGAGCTTCGCCATTCCTGTCGAGTGCCTGGTATATGTACTCGGTGATGGTCGTTAGCATATCAGCAGTAGACCTGGTGAAGCGGAAACCATATTGCTTGTCCGAGAGGAGCCTGTGTCCTGTGAGATGCTGAACCACCTCGGCGTTGATAATGGCTTCGAACACTTTGCCAAAGATCGGAAGAAGGCTGATAGGGCGGTAATTTGCAGGGTCAGAGGGTTCTCCAGTGTTTTTAAATATAGGAACTATAGAGGAAGATTTCCAACAGGCAGGAAAGCAAGAAGCAGATAGGCAGAGGTTGTAGAGCTTAGAAAGGATAGAGGAGAGTTCAGGGGCACATTTCTTTAAGACTATGGTTGGGATTCCGTCACCACCGCTCGCTTTGTGAGGGTCAAGTTTTAAGATTATCTTAGAGACAAGCGAAGGTGTAATGTGGACATCATTCAGTTGTGCCTCGGTTCTAGGTGAGAAGTCGGGTGTAAAAACTCCAGATGAGTCCAGACTCGAATTGTTCGAGAATCTGCGGGCAAAACATTCAGCCTTATCTGCTGGGGAGGTGAGGACCTCAAATTTGTTGATTAGCGGGGGTATTGTGGACTTGCTCTTGTTAAGTACTCTTTTACAGAGTCGCCAGTAGTCTTTAGAGCCGAATTTAGAGCATGCTATGCGTTGCTTCATTCTGGCAGCAAACAACATCTTAGCTTCGTTAAGTATCCTTTTACACTTATTACGAGCTGAAGTGAAAAGGCGCCTGTTTTGTTCCGACGCATAGTTACGATAGAGTCGGAAGAAATGATTCCGGTGGGCAATGGCAGCCGAGCAAGCGGGTGAGAACCATGGAGACGAATGAGATTTAAGCTGGAATTTCCTAGCAGGGATGAAGGCATCGATGCCAGCCTTAACCCAGGAGGAGACCTCGGATGCACATTCTTCGATGGGAAGACTAAAGACGTTGTTCCAAGGGATGTCACAGAGGAAGTCTCGGAACGAATCCCAGTCTGCTCTTTGATAGCAGTAGGATATTCTACTTGTCTGTGTTTCATGGGTCGGGCGGGAGTGGAGTGAAATATGTCAATTTTGCTTCAATTCACGAAATGAATTCTAATCAGCATGCTGGTAACGGAAATAGGTCTTATGAATAGGAGGTACTCTCTAAAAGATGACGAGAGAGAGAGAGAGAGAGAGGAGAAGAATTGTCAAGTGACAACTCCCTTGCTATTGGAAGATTATCTCGGATGTTAGCACAAAGGCCATGCATCTGAATGCTAGTCTTTTCAGCAAAGAGGAAGATAGACTATTACAGAGAAACCACTGGTAGCTATGAAAGAATTTAAATTGGTTTCACAAAGATGTTTTAAAAAAAGAAGGTTTTATATTGTTTAAGTTGGAACAAATACCACGAACATTAGAGAAAGAAATATTGAGAGAGAAGTGATTTTTAGTTTACTTTTTTCTCGTATTTATTTTCATTGTATTTGTCATAAAGAAATTTGTTTTGAGGAGGAAAAGAAAAAAAGGTCAGCTTAATCATCACTATCTGTGATTAATGACAATACAAACTAGCCAGAACGTGGCTGAGACTAAAGCATAATGTAGCCTTGGTGTTGCCCACCGAAAATACATGCAGGGACACCTACACATGTGCGACATGGTACTACAAATACGCTGATATTATGCAACTTTTTCTCAGGGCAGCCTCTCTAAGCGCTACCAAAGAGTTCGGGCTTCTAATGATCAGTCGCTTGTAACAGCCAACGAACTGCCAACTCGGTACCCTCATAATAGAAAGTTGCAGCCACTGATTAGTGAGATCACCGAAAAGTTAAGACAGTTAAATCACAATCTGAATTTTTTAAAAAGTGCTCTTTAAAAAAGAACAAAGAAAAAATGTTTAATTTTTTAAAGCTAAAGTAAAAAAGAAAGTTGAAAGTATAGAGATACCAATGATGGAAGCACACTTTCAAACTTGACCTTTGATTGATTGATTGATTGAGTGACTGATTTTTTACAGTCTATCAACCCTTTGCAGGTTATTTAAAGACAGAAAATATTTTAATGTAAGTAATTTTCTTTAGATAATTTCTTTAGTGATACAATCTTTACTACTTAACACATAGCTGGAGGAAGAAGAGAGGTGGATTCATACGTTTCCCAAGGGTATATGCACATAAGTGAATATAACGAACCTAACTGGCATTGGAAATCGGAGAGCCGAGTTGCAATTCCGAGCCATTATATGTTACACCATCCACACATTCACGCTTACAGCACTTGTTATTCCCAAGCGGTCACTCACCTAGGTACTGACCAGGCTCGACGTTGCTGAACTTCGGTGATCGTATGATAACCGGTGTTTCAACGTAATATGACCGTAATCCTTACGAAGAAGTATTTTATAGTCGATGATGTTTTATGTTTATAGCTTTTGCAATTTTTTTTATTCTGTTCGTTTCATCCTGTTTTTAACTTACTTTTCATATATCTCTTGTGGATTGATGAAAGCAAATTGATATGGAAAGAAAGACATGTATCTAGATAAATAGATAGATAGATAGATAGATAGATAGATAGATAGATAGATAGATAGATATGAAAAAACTTGGATAAATATGTGCAAACGTAGTAGAACAGATAGCTAAGTACAGACTGGGTACACAAATAGGATATATATATATATATATATATATATATATAGGACACACACGCGCATATATATATATATATATATATATATATAGATAGATAGATAGATAGATAGATAGATAGATAGATAGATAGATAGATAGATATTTACAGACATATATAGATAGTAGGATATAGAGATGTGTACTGACTGAGATAGATAGATAGATAGATAGATAGAGAGAGAGAGAGAGAGAGAGAGAGACGGGTATGTAACTTAGTGTTTGTAGTTCAAGGCCAGCTGATGTGAGTGAAGAAGTGTGCCTCATTGCTGTATAGGATGGAAAATTTCGCAAATAAGCTTTTTTATTGATTTATTTCTACTTTAAAGATTGTATATTCATTTAACATTCTCAGCTTTGCAGTTTACGGGCACCATTTTCTTTTTTTTAAACAGGTATTAACAAATCAATAAACTTGAGGTACATACAACTGAAAATGTCAACAGGTTCAACAGACGAGGTGGAGGTTAGTTTAATTCATTTGAGTCTAATGTCAAACGTTTATTCCTGGTCATTATCAACATTTTGAGCTTCCCAAAGCATCGTGACGAAATATCAAGCTGTTATAATGAAGTTAAATCAAGTAGCATAAATGGACACTTTTGCAGAAACATAACCATTTCGTAACCACCTAAAAAGTTTTATACAGGTGGAAACGTATTATTTATGTACGTTGTGGGGAAATGGATGGCTATAGGCTCGGAATGAGAAATCAGAGAGCGGAGTTCGAATTCCAGTTAAATTCATTGCATTCACTTACGCGCAAATAACCTTGGGAAAAAGTATAAATCCATCTCATCTCCCATCAACTATGGGTTGAATAACAGGACGGATTGGGTTCTGTATTTGTCTATACTTCTGAGTTGATGTAGTATTTACATTATTTCCACTGTTCGGACTGTTGTCCTCATCTTTATTGCCATGTTTACGACGTTTCGGCCATTGTACGCTCCTTCATCCTGAATGTGCTGAGTCCGTTCACCAAGGTGCCCACGGTGAAACTACTATCGGCAGTTAGAGACAGACCGGCTTCGGACTCATCCCTAGGAAAACGTACCGGTATACCACTAGATAACCTGATGGAGATGCTGAATTCCTGCGCACAAACAAGACGCTTCGGAATGGGATCAGTCATATATCGACAGGATGAAGGCTTAGTAATGGGCTCGCCATTATCACCCTCACTGACTAATATATACATGGAATACTTCGAAAAGATGGCATTAGAATCCTAAGCACTAAAGCCAACTCTATTACTGAGATACGTTGATGACACCTTCATAATCTGGACGCACCAGAAAGAGGTTCAGACGCTACTGGATCATGGGAACTCAATAAGATCATCGATACATTTCACAATAGAAAAAGAGAACGATAGCAAACTAGCATTCTTGGATGCACTAATATATCGAACAGAGGGTGGGCTCAAGACATCTGCATACCGCAAGACAACATTCACCAGACAATACCTCAACTTCAAATCCCACCACCCATACAATGTAAAGAAAGGAGCCGTGCGCTGTTTGCAACATCGAGCAAAACCCATAAGCGGTGACCCAGAGACGTATGAACAAGAAATGGTCGGTATAAGCAATACCCTACAACGTAACAACTACCCGAGCTTCAAAATCAGCTTCCAGACGCCAGCGTTCGTATGGTAGTTTTGGGAGGCATGTCCGTTTAATACTACCTTCAATGTGCGGTTAGAGAGGAATGACGGGATTAGATCAAACAAATATCCAGTTATACCATAGCTCCGCAGTTTGCATAAAAGGCCAGCATGCCAGACTCTGTCGAACGCTTTGGAGATATCCAAGGCAACGGTTCGTGCTTCGCTATTCTTGTCGAGAGCCTGGTATATGTACTCGGTAATGGTCGTTAGCATATCAGCAGTAGTCCTGGTGAAGCGGAAACCGTACTGTTTGTCCGAGAGAAGCCTGTGGGCCGTGAGATGCTGAATCACCTCGGCGTTGATAATGGCTTCGAAAATTTTGCCAAAGAACGGAATTAGGCTGATAGGGCGGTAATTAGCGGGGTCCAAGGGTTCGCCAGTATTCTTAAATATAGGAACTACAGAGGAGGACTTCCAACAGGCAGGAAAGTAAGAAGCAGATAGGCAGAAGTTATAGAGTTTAGAGAGGACAGAGGAGAGTTCTGGGGCACATTCCTTCAGGACTATGATTAGGATTCCGTCACCACCTCTCGCTTTGTGAGGGTCAAGTTTTGAGATTATCTTAGAGACCAGCGAGGGTGTAATGTTGATGTTATTCAGTTGAGCCTTCGTTCTAGGTGGGAAGTCGGGAGTAGGTACTCCTGACGAATCCAGTGTCGAATTGGTAGAGAATCTACGAGCTAAGCATTCAGCCTTGTCCGCAGAGGTGATGAGGACCTCAAATTCATTGATTAGTGGGGGTATTGAAGTTTTACTCTTGTTGAGCACGTTTTTGCAGAGTCGCCAGTAATCTTTATCGCTGAACTTAGAGGATGCTATGCATTGCTTCATTCTGGCTGCAAACACCAGCTTAGCTTTGTTTAGTATTTTTTTACACTTATTACGAGCTGAGGCGAAAAGACGCCTGTTTTGGTTCGACGAGTGGCTTCGATAGAGCCGGAAGAAATGGTTCCGGTGGGCAATGGCGGCCGAGCAAGCGGGCGAGAACCAGGGAGACGAATTTGATTTAAGCTGGAATTTCCTGGCAGGGATGAAAGCATCGATGCCAGCCTTAACCCAAGAGGAGACATCGGACGCTCAGTGCTCGACGGGAAGACCGAAGACGTTGTTCCAGGGGACGTCACAGAGGAAGTCTCGGAACGAATCCCAGTCTGCTCTCTGGTAGCAGTAGGATATTCTGCTGGTCTGGGTTTCTTGGGTAGAGTGAGAGTGGATTGAGCTGTTGACGGAAACTACGGTGTGGTCAGAGTTTCCGAGAGGGCAGAGCTGTTTGGCAGTGCAAGAGTCTGGGATGGAAGAGAAGCAGAGGTCTAGTAAAGAGTCCCTTCTGTTAGGTTTATTAGAGAAACGAGTGGGGAAGTCCACCACTTGCATAAGAGCTTGGGTTAATTTTTCTCGTCTGAATCTATCCTGCACATATATAAATCTACCATCCGCCCGTGTATTGAATACTGCTGTCACATCTGGTCGGGTGCTCCTGCTACTCTCCTCGGGCTTCTTGACAAAATACAACGGAGAATTTGTAACGTGATCAATCCTGACTTGGCGGACCGGCTGCAACCACTCTCTCACCGGCGTGACGTGACTTCCCTGTGCCTCTTCTATAAATACTTTCACGGCTTCTGCTCCGATGAACTTAGGTCATTGGTACTGCCTAGGTACGAATTTACATGAGATACTAGATTAGCAACTAAGTCCCATCCTTTTTCAGTGAAACAGATAAGATGTAACCGTAATTTCTACTTCAACAGCTTCTTTTCTCGCGCTTCCCGCCTGTGGAATTCCCTTCCACATGCCTGCTTCCCCGACAGCTACAATCTCCAGGAGTTTAAATGTAAGGTCAATAGACACCTCCTAACATAGTAACTTGCATCTATTCTCTCAAACACTCTCACCATCTAACCAACCCTCATTCTCGGTACCCTTACCCGTCTATCACCCTTATTCTGACATTTCCTATATCTAACCATCCTTTTCCCATCACTTCCCCGACCCTATCTAACCCCCTGCGCAATAGTGGCAGTGGAATGCTTTACTCGGGGTGAAACGATTAAAAAAAAACGTGGAAAGGAGGATGCATGAGGATAACTCTCAGAAAACAGCCTCGGTCTGCCTACCCATAAGTGAGGGAGTTATCAGAGAAAATACAAAGGATCTGTTGTCGATATAACATCAGGACTAACTTCAAAAGTGGTTTTACATTTCGCTGATACCTCTCCTGAGCAATATATCCAACAGAAAAGAACTCAAGATTGTGTGTACGCCATTCCATGTAGCTGTGGGAAAAATATAAAGGAAAAACGAACCACCCCCTTAAGCAGTTTGAAACAACTGCGAAAGAAATGTTTGTGGGAGATCTTAAGGAAGACGTCACAGATGAACAGTTGAGATAATTATTTGAGACTCGTGTCAAAATGTCTACCATTGACTTGATCAGTGACAAAGCCATTGACAAGAAGACAGGGATTTGGTTGGATTCCATTGCTAGTTTAGAATACTATCGATAATTATATTATTGGAAAAATACATAAATTTGAATGATAAACAAATTGAAGTGAATGTCAGTACCTTGAACATCTTAGATCAATATATTTTAGTACATTAAACATGTCAGATTAATAAATGTTAGTACCTTAAACATGTTAGACTAATAAATGCTACTGCATTAAACATATTTGATTAATAAATGCTCGTACCTTAAAGATGTTTGATTAATAAATGCTACTACATTAAACATGTTAGATCAATAAATGTCAGTACCTTAAACATGTTAGATTAATAAATGCTGCTGCATTAAACATGTTTTATTAATAAATGCTAGTGCATTACACATGTCATATTAATAAATGCTAGTACCTTAAACATGTTAGTCTATTAAAGATATGCTAGTCTATTAAAGATAATAGATTAAGAAATGGTAGTACCTTGAACGTGTTAGATTAACAAGTGCTAATGAATCAAACATGTTAGTTTAATAAATCCTAGTGCATTAAATATGTTAGATTAATAAATGTTAGAAATATTTTGGAAATTTCATAATTTTCTGAACCTAGTTAGATATAAAGCAGTATGCGGAACATTCGTACACGTAAACAATATAGCTAAAATACAAAAATCAAAGAAAAAACGATTAGTCAAAAGGTTGGTTTTTTCCCTTGACACCACTATTACTCTATACACTTTTGACTCCCTTGGCAAATTTTATTACTTTAAAAAGCTATTTATAAAATCTTAATGGAATTCTAACATATTTAGCGCTGTCTTTTTTGTTAAAAAATGACAACGAAAGAATTAAATCATTTTCTGGGACTTCGAAAAAACAGAAAGATAACTAAATGAATTAATAAAAATACATTTTCAGATTTTCTTTTCACTTACAATCCTAAAAATAAACACTTGAAATCACGCTTGATGTCGCCTCATCCAGACATAGTAGGAAACATACCATATGACCTTTCTCAAGCAATGGAAATACGACAAAAATTTTAAAGTTTGGCCTTCGTTTACTGCCTATCTTCAACCTATATAAAAACGAACCAAATGCAACTTCTACAAAAAGTTTCAAAGCAAGCACATACACGAGCACATACAATTGATAGCGAGCGCACACAAGACACTTGATAGCGAGCACATTCGAATGTACACAAGAGTACTCATAGTAAGCGCACACAGAAGCATGCACGATATATTCACACAAAATCGAATAAAGATTTCTCATTTTTGCACTCATGCTATACAGAGAGATTGACCCAAGCGAAATAAAATACTTGTCCGAACACCCAACTACGTCAACCACAGACAAAAAAAAACACTTTTATCAATAAATATATATGCATAAACGCACACACACACACACACACTCTCTCTCTCTCTCTCTCACACACACACACACACACACACACACACACACACACATATATATCTTCACGCGTACATATATTACGCACGCTCTCGTATGCATAGACATTTGATTTCCTGAACTTTATTTTTCTAGACGTTTTGCAAACTTTGTGTAGCCCTTCTAAGAATACATTTTCTCTTTTGCTTGATTGTTATCATTACCGCTATTAAATTATATTAATTTTTGCTCAAAGGTGTTGTTTTATTCTTTATTTGGAGCATGCGAAGGAGCGTTTGCTTTTTCTTTCTCTCATTTGCTACCGATCGAAATAGCACCCTTACTTTCCTGTAAAAGAAGTTAGCAATAAACGCCTTCATTCGACCATCCAAAAAATTTGGTAACAAGCTGAAGCCCGTGTAACACAATATTTATTTAGAAAATGAATTTAGATTTACAATATTATAAAAATATGTAAACCAACTAAAATGCAATATCTATTATTTACTATATTATAAAGAAATAACTATAGACATATTTTTATTCCTAAATTATGAAAATGTGTGAGAACAAAAACATTTCAATAAACAAATAACGATGAGTAACTGTAGTTTAGTCAGTTAAATGCTATACGCGATACACGTTTGGGCGATCATGTCTCGAAAGAGACATGACTGACTGGGCAGAAGATTATCCCGCAGTAGGTTGCCATTGCTTTCTGCGGTAGACTGGTTGCCGACTAAGGCTATAGAACCCAATCTCTTCTGTTATTTAACCCATAACTAGAGGTAAGAGATGGACTAATACCTCTCCCAAGGGTATTTACGCGTAAGTGAACGCAAGGAATTCAACTTGAATGTATTTTGAAAAGATGCATGTTTCGGACTTTTCTTTCATTTACTCACACCGCATAAATTCACTAAAAAAATGATTCTCGAGAGTTAACAGCAAAAATGTTAAACACTATTTATTTATTGGTTTCAGTAAATTTCTAAAAAGAACTTTTTAAAACAGAAGTAATTGTGATTAGAATATACAGCGCTTTTATTTGTTCTAACCACATAAATTAATTAAAATAGTTTGGGAGCGTCCGGATTTATACTTTTTTCTCTCGAGAATTTACAACAAAAATGTTAAACACTTGTCGCAGTTTCTCATGATTTTTACAAAGACGTTGACGTTGACCTTGCCAGCAAAAATCAGCAGCTGAACCCTTATAATCAGGACCCAGAAACTAAGAGGACCAGCCTCTTCAGGAAACGAGCAACCCGGACGAAAAACAAACGACCCAAGACGCCAGCAGCCCGGAAGACCAGCCGCCAACTCAGGATGCCAGCAACCCGAAAGACCAGCCGACGACCTAGGACGATAGCAGCCCGGAGGACCAGCCACCATGAACCAGCCTGCAAACTTGACCAGCCACCACGAACCAGTCTGCCAACTTGACTCTTCAACCTGCAAGATTTTCTTGACAGGGCCGACAAGTATGCTCACTTTTATTAAGGATGGTGGCTTGCTTGTAGACCCCCCAGAAAGTAGAAAGGTTCGCACTTAGATTTGTCTTTGTCATGGACGATCATTTGAGGAAAATATGCTGCTCCAACAAAGACAACATCTTTAAAGCCCTGACGACCCTGGGGTTTATGCAGATCATCCGGTGTCGTTAATGTGGGACGTGCTGATACCATCGCCTGAGGACTGCATGACGATAGTAAACAGGGACCTCATCACTAAATAGCTGATTCTTCGGACTGAATAACAGGGTATGAGGAAAACCAGAGTTGCAGTTTACAAAGTACCCGCACACGTCAAGGGTAAAACTCTGGCCGCGTACTTTAAGCAGTTTTGACCAAATCCTTAGCGTCTCGCTAAACCACAAGCTCGGGGAGTGCTGTCTAGGCAGTCCTTCAACTCCATCCCCATTTGTTTGGAAATAGGCGAGAAGTCATTACCAGTCATAGTCTTAGGCAGAAAGCCAGCTTACTGAAAATGCAACAAGACTCATGCCCCGAGAAAAAGGATTCTGGTCTACAGCCTACCCCCGACCAAAACCAAACACAGACCTCTGCGACAAAGAAAGCCAGTGATGGGAAACTGCCTACCTTTGATGTACAGGACCCCTCTGTCCAGGACGCCCCTTTGCCAAAGAAAGTGGGAGACGATTGGCAGGTTGTAGGCAAAGGATGACGCAAGACCTTGGTACCAGTGCTTGTGTTTCCTGAGAAGGCGACCCAGAAGGAAGACAGTCAATCCTCACTCAGCTGTAAGGAAGATACTATGAACAAAGGACCCTGGACAAAAAACGATTCGTCGAACAAGATTCGTGACATCCAGAAGATGAAGGCAGTTTTACCTTTTCAAGGCACTTGATGTAGACCTCCGTCTTAAGTCTGAGGCCCTGTGGAAAGACTCTTTCTAAATCCTCTTCACCGTTCTCAGATTGACATCCAAATGCTTTGAATTCTAATACACTGTTTGAACCTAGCTTTTTGTTTCCGTGTCTTACTTCCGGGCCTTAATAAGTCCGCAACAACTTGGCGACGAAGATTCTCCACAACTTTTGTGCTGGCACGACGGCGATATCTAGCGTGGATGCTCAAATCATGGAGACGATGACATGTAACTTCGTACATGCTCGTACAAAGTTACATGTCATCGTCACCGTGACTTGACCATCCACACTAGATATCACCCTCTCTTCTAGAAACTGAACTATTAACCACAGGTGGGCTCTGAGGGTGTTGAAAAAACACAAATGGGTCTGAGCACGGGGATTAGCAAGCTTCCCTATTAGACAGCGAATGGCCAGCCAAACATACTATAAAAGAAGCTGTTTGTCAAAAGAGTTAAGTACAAAAGACTCCTTTTTGTAAAGCGGTGTCGTCCAGCTGCATGGTAAGCCACTATGCAGCACATACTCCCCTGTACATCCAACTTGAGTAATTGAAGCAGAAAACTGATCCTCGTCATCTACTTTAATGATAACCATTGACTAAGAAGCTCAAAACCTCAATACCCCGCCCCCAATCAATGAATTTGAGGTCCTCACCTCTTCAGCGGACAAGGTTTGCTAACGACCATCACTGAGTATATATACCAGGCTCTCGACAAGAATGGCGAAGCTCGAACCGTTGCCTTGGATATTTCCAAAGCGTTCGACAGAGTCTGGCATGCTGGCCTTCTACGCAAACTGCGGAGCTATGGTATAACTGGACATTTGTTTGACCTCATCCAGTCATTCCTCTCCAATCGCACATTGAAGGTAGTATTAAACGGGCATGCCTCCCAAAACTACCACACGAACGCGGGTGTCCCTCAAGGCTCTATCCTAGGTCCTACGCTCTTTCTGATCTACATTAACTATCTCCCCGATGCTATAAGATCCTAAGTAGGCATGTACGCCGATGACAACACAGTTTATTCTCGCCTTGATCAAGAATCCGGTGTGGGCGACAAAGCGAACCTCGCTGCCGAGCTTGAGAAGGACCTCCAGTCCGTGGTGGACTGGGGTAAGAAATGGCTCGTTTTATTTATTCTGAGCATACAGAATTGTGGCTCAAGGCCAAAAAAAGGGAGGGGGAACAAAACTTGGGATGGTCTTCAGTAACTCTGTCCTATACCTAGCTAATCCGATTCACGACCCATGCATGCGTTACAATGGTTCTCATTCACCATAAGAATTTGTCCATCAACACTCATACTTATCAAGCACCAAAATACCGCGAAACATACCGGGGACCTACAAAACGCCCTAAATGTACATAAAAATTTGTGAATATTTACAAATATAATACAAAAATATCTTTAAGAATTTGTACATGAAATGATATGATGGGAAGGGGGTATGAAGAAACAAAAATCCCCAAAACAAAAACAATTTCAAATGAAAACATATACATAGTGTTAGTAAGACCCAAACACACCCTCGTAATTAAAGAGGCCACTGTATTCTGCCTTAAAAGACAGAATCAAGTAGCTCTCTTTCTAAGGAGAATGGAGAAGCCGGGTACAAAATAAATGGGACTGGAGAATATATAAGGCTGACCCAGCCGAGAATCAAACGGGACAAAATAACGAAGGACAATGGGAATCTCGAACTGGATCATAACAAAAGCAATGGAGCCGGGAACAGGCTAGGACAAACACATTCACTCACATTAACTAGGTACACAAAAGAATACTTTACCTTATCCACGGGAGGGGTTCCAAAGGAATCCACCCCGATGCGACTAGCAGATCTAAAAGAGAAAATCAAGGCTAGCCCCGGTCACGCGAACCAGGCTCGCTGCATATATCCACCTTTTGCCAAAGTCTGTCGGGTGCAGCCGTTTCCGTTCAGTTCTAATCTTCATTTTGAGCTGGTGCTCAAAATATCGGATTAGATCCTGATCCGAAAGACGGCCTCCCCGCAAGACTTCCTCCAGACGCGTCATCCAAATCACCATTCTAGCCGTGGCCAGTAGCGACAGAAACACCATCCGCTTCACTCCAGAGTACGGGGGCGACACATTGTCCACAGCGTATGCGCGATCAATGAGCACAAGCTCCCGCGGCGCGATACGAGCAGTCAACTCGCCGACACGCTCCCACAACGGGCGAACGCGCGAACAATGGAAGAAGGCGTGCGCAGAGGTAAGAAATGGCTCGTAAATTTTAATGCTTCCAAAATGAAGCTGCCATCAATTAACCATCATAGACAATCGCTCCTACCTACAATTAGCATGGAACAGGCATGCCTCCCTGAGAGTAAAACAGTACGCCTCCTTGTCCTCACAATCTCAGCGGACCTCAAGTGGAATGACTATATCGAATCCATTGCTAAATCCGCTGCTATGAAAGTCGATTCTCTGTGCAGGACCAGGAAGTTTTTCCCGCCTGGGTCCATCCTTCACATCTATAAATCTACCATCCGCATGTGTATTGAATACTGCTGCCACATCTGGTCGGGTGCCCCTGCTATTCTCTTCAGGGCCCTTGACAAAATACAACGCAGAATCTGTAATGTATTCGATGCCGATTTGGCAGCCCGGCTGCCTTCACTCTCTCACCGGCGTGATGTGGCTTCCCTGTGCCTCTTCTATAAATAATTTCACGGCTTCTGCTCCGATGAACTTAGGTCATTGGTACCGCCTAGGTACGAATTTACATGAGATGCTAGATTAGCAACTAGGTCCCACCCTTTTACAGTGAAACAGATAAAATGTAACCGTAATTTCTACTACAAAAGCTTCTTTTCTCGCACTTCCCGCCTCTGGAATTTCCTTCCATATACCTGCTTCCCCGACAACTACAATCTCCAGGAATTTAAATGTAAGGTCAATAGACACCTCTTATCACACTAACTCGCATCCATTCTCTCAAACTCTCTTCCCATCTACTCCACCCCCATCCTCGGTACCCTCATCCTTCTATCACTCTCCTCCCGACATTTCCTATAACTAACCACTCTTATGATTTTCCCTTATGTAACCCTCTGCGCAATAGTGGCAGTGGAATGCCTTGCTTGGGGTGAAATGATATATTAAAAAAAAGTTGAATCACTGAACAACAGAGTCGCTGTGTTGCAGCCACCTTAACAACGCGGAACACAGGCTCTCTCTCAGTCCTACAGAATCCTTCCACAAGTTGTGACTGTAGGTACCTCCATTAAAAATCGCAAAAATAAAATCAGCACAGTATGAACAAAAAGGTTTAAACTTAAGAAAACGAACTTTTTCCATAAAATGCTTATAATATTAATTAAGAGGAGAGATCAAAGTAATTTTTATTTATTTTTAAAATTTTTTAATCCTTTCTAACATGTTCGAAATTTGGGCAGACAATTTTGTTTTGATTTGAGTTAGAGCGGTAGAAAATACACGACTGTTTTACAATCGATCACGTAATTTTACGTAACTCACTTTTTTCAGTGACAAACATTAATTTGGAAATTCTCTCAAAAATCAAATAATTGTTAGATTTTAATGAAACTTTCAGTACTCATTCACAAATGAATGAAATCATTTTTGAAATTATTATTTTTAAAAATCTTGGTGAAAATATATTTTTCTTTTTAGCTCTGTTACCCCACCTCACTCACACACACGTAAATCCATGAAATTTTGATAAATTTTAATTGACTGCAAATTATTTTTTATTAGTCAAACGTAGGACTCATCGGGGAATATAAATCATCTATTTTTCTTATTTTAAATTTTACGACGCTATCAGAAAATCTGCTCCGAAGTGTAAAATAAAAAATGCAACAAAACTCTGAATTTAATTTGATAAGCTGGAATAAATAATAATAATTCAGGACATTATAGTTTGAAGAAAAAAAATCGATTCCTAATAAAATTTAAAAGCATTATTTTCATTTTTTTTAATTTATAAAGTTTTAAAAATATTTTAAATATCTTTTAAAAAAACTGTCACTTTTTTTTTTAGTTAAGAATTGATGATTATATTGCCTATCGAAAATTGAAAAATTTAATAAAAATCGTTTCCATTTTTTTTTTCAAAATAAGTAAAAAAAAATTTTGTGTGTAAATAAATATGTTCATTTTTATTAAGTACGTAGGGGTCACAATAAGTTTCCATAGGGGTCGTATTGATGTTAGAAGTTAACAAGTGTTTTGGATTATTCCCCTTACATGGAAAACGGCAGAAACTGCACCTTGATTCTGATTCAAGTCTTTTCAAGACGTTTATAAAATTTAACAGCCTGTTTTGCAAGTAATTCCTTAAACATCTAAAGCAATTTTTATATTTTAATTCCTAATTTTCTAATTTTGTTAAAAAAAAATAAATAAAATAAATAATTGTGAAATTCACAATTTGTGGAGGTACCTAAAAAGAATATGAAAAATAGATAATAAAAATAGAAATTAATAAATGCCATAACATTTCAATAAATTATGGGGTTACCTCTGCCGTTATTTTTATTCTGTTACTAAATTGTAAAATCTTTTAAAAGAGGTTTTATATTATTTTAATTTTTATTTTTCATAAAACATCTTCAAACGTAAGCCTACAAAGCTAAACTAACTAAAATTCCACAAAATACTTGATAATTGTTGAAAGCTGTGTTAAATTTTATAGCGAAGAAAACGGCGACTTACCTAGTCAAACCAAGCGACAGCGCGTCGCGTTAATATTAACAAGAGCTCGCATGTGCGTTCATAGCAGGATTACCAGCGCACGTCAAACAACTACTGCGAGCATCTTCCAAAATGGAAGACATGAAGACAAACCAACTATTGGACCGAGCTCGGGCCATAATGAAAGATCAAATCACATCTGAGGAAATGGTTGTAGCTACCATTTCACCAGGTGGAGCTGATAAATATCCACATGATAAACGTCGAGAGGGTATGCGATGCTATAGATGCTCTGGGTGGAATCACTTTTCCAGAGACTGCCCAGTTCGACGAGAAAATGCCCATAAGTCACGCAGGTCACGCACAACACTGCGTTGCATCAGGTGTCAAGAAATAGGCCACATTGCTTCATTGTGTCCGGGAAAAGAGGAAGGGGACAAGACGTCAGCGCCGGTCTCTTCCCCAAGCGAGTTATGAATGAGGCGCTACCGGTCTTGGATATTTACGTGAACGGAATTAAGAGAATGACACTAGTGGACTCAGGCTGCTTACAGACACTCGTGAGTAAGTCAATGCAAACCAATGCAACCCTCCTCAAAATTGAAAACTTGGTAGTAGATGAAGAACTATTGGGTTTTGATTGGGTTCGACGCCATTAAAAGTTAGGCGGACTGTACGATTTCCCAAGCATGGGACTGTCTGTTGCGCGCTATTAAAATAGAATAACCTTATTTCTGTGCCGAATTCGACCCAAGCCGAAAGATGATATGGGTCGCATCAGTGGTCACCAGAGAGTTTGCGAAATCGGATGCCCAAGTACCCTATACCAACGGGAATTAAGGAGGAATACGACCAGGAGCTTCAGACCTGGCTTGATAACGGTTGGTTGCAGCCTTATCCTGAAAAAGAACTTAGTCCTCCGAAAGGTCTAATTCCGTTGATGGCGGTGGTGCAGAAAAACAAAAATAAAGTATTAGACTATTGAGAGCTGAATGAGTGTCTCGACGCACACATAGCCAATGCTGACGTATGTGCACAGAAACTGAGGGAGTGGCATAAAAAAGGACCGAATGTCGCTATCCTTGACCTACGGCAGGCCTATCTACAAAATGCATATCCATAAGTCACTTTGGCCCTTTCAAACTGCAATCTTCAAGGGCGAAGATATTGCTTGAACCGAATAGGTTTCGGGTTGAATGTTGCACCAGCCATAATGAAGGCCATTGTGGACGCCGCGTTGTCGAAAGACGAGTCAGTTCAACGGGCAACCTCATCATATATTGATGATATTTATGTTGACGAGAGCATGATTTCAGCAGCTCGCGTGAAGGAGCACTTGGCTGCGTTTGGTTTGATCTGCAAGGATCCGGAACGGTTACGGGATGGCGCACGTGTGCTGGGTTTACGTGTCGAGCAAGATAACGACACGCTTAAGTGGAAACTTGAAAATGACATTCCATCAGTTCCTGAAGTCCTGACGCGGCGTAACGTTTTCTCCTAGTGTGGAAAACGTTCCCGTGTGTGGGTGGCTTCGTATTACTACATCGTTTGTTAAACGCAGGACCGTATCGATCACGTCTGGCTGGGACGACGAAGTGACAGATGCTCCCCTTAAGAACATGATTGAGGTCATAGCGGAAAGAATTCGCCAGAATGACCCTGCACACGGTAAATGGTGCACAAGCGAACACACTTATGAGATGCATGTTCTCTCGCCACAGGGGTTTAGCTGGAAGTTGACGGAAGCGTTGTAGAAGACGCATGCTGGCTGCGGCCTGCAAAGGACGCCCAACATATCAATTTGTGAAAATTGGATGCTATTCTGAAGGGCGTCAATTTAGCTCTATAGTGGGGCGCAACGAAGCTACACCTCTTCACGGACACCGCGTGTGTGCACCGGTGGGTATCAAACATGCTCACTGGCAAAGCCAGAATACGAACTAAGGCGGCGTTTGAGTACTCTTGAAATGCTGATTCAAGAGTATAACTTATTGATCACGATAAGTGAGAATCGAGCGGATAAGCTTACCAGAGTACCGCAACGATGGTATGATGTGATTAAGAAGGAAATTGAACCTACACGCCCGGTATGCGCTTCTATAGTGAACGGAACCTCCCCTGATCAGATACGTGTCATACATTGTAAGAGTAGGCATCCTGGCATCAGGCAAACGCTGTATTTTGTGAGACGAGTTTACCCTACGACATCCAAAGCAGCTGTCAAGGCAGTAGTCAGAAAATGTAAAGAATGCCAGTCAATTGACCTAGCCTCAAGTCGTCGGCCACGTGGCAACCTAAGTGTGACTAGAATCTGGACCCACTTGGGAATGGATATTACGCATTACGTTGGACAACACTACCTTACGTTAATTGATTTCAGCCCCAGTCGATTTGCGATATGGCGACGCTTGCCTCAACAAGACTTGAGAAGCGTCATCCGACAGTTGGAAAGTATTTTTTTGGACGAGGCCCACCATCAGAAATACTAACCGACAATGACACTGTATTTCGCAGTAAGTCCTTTAAAGATTTTTTGGATGAATGGGGAGTCCAATTTCGTTTTTGTTGCGCTTATGTTCCTGCAGGAAACGGTATAGTGGAAAGGTATCATCGGAGCATAAAGAGAATTGCAACAAGAAAGCAATGTTCAATAATGGAGGCCGTATACTGGCATAATAACACGCCGAAGGATGATGCATCGTCGATTAATGCGCCCGCCAATATGATTCACCGTTACCAACTGAAAGTGAAGGAACACAGTATATACAAAGTTGGGAACAGAGTATGAGTGAAAGCTCCCCATGGCCGGTGCACCTCCAAGTATCAATTGGTTCGTGTGACGAACATCGTAAGTCCGCAAACAATAATAGTTAACGGGATGCTAAGGCACGTAAAAGATTTTCGTCTTTTCGTTGGTTCTGATGCATCGTCGAGCGAATCCGATGATGGTTCATCGTCTGAATAATCGAAATCTGCGAATCCGATGCTTTCACAGACCCCGAGATTCCGGAAACTCGAGATACATCTGATGACTCCTCAGGAGACGACTCTCCGACACGCGTAGGGAAGATCGTCCCATTACGACGAAGCACCAGGATAAAAAGACCTGCTTCAAGCTGTTCGATTTGTGATAATGAGATCATGGGGGGATATAGCGAAGAAAACGGCGCCTTACCTCGTCAAACCAAGCAACAGCGCGTCGCGTTAATACTACGACGGAAAATGCGGCGAAAAAGAAAATTACAGACCCAAACAGAAAAAAGGGGCACATATTCCGCATAACATGCTGAAGATGGAATATTTAAAAAAAAACAAAAACAAAAAAACAAAAAAACAAAACACAAGTCCGTCGCAGGAGTCGCTATAAAAAATATATGAAAACATTTAGCGTCCTCTCTGAGTGTCGACCAATAGAAAAAAAAATTGATCGGTCGATAAAAGCTTAAAGATAAGTTATTTAATTTTAAAATTTCAATTTACATTTAGTTATAGAAAAGTGACTGGAGGTACCTACTCTAGTGATATCTGTGGGACCTCTTTATCACATTATGTGAATAAATTCGGGACAATCCGTGTGGACTATTTATGGAAAGACGTTTCACCCAGATAATACTGTTGCTGCAGATATGTAAATTGGAAACATGTGCGTCAGTTTCGATAGCGACTGTAACACTATTTTTGGTACAGAAAAAGAAAGGGAGAAGATAAGAGAAGAAGAGAAAGAAGAGATAATTATTATCTAATTTCTTTTTTTTTCTTTCTTTTTTCTCTGGCCATTGGAACTAGTAGGCGAGAGATATGTTGAGACCACCCAAGAAGATAGACAATGATTTCATAACTCAAATGTTCTCATCGCAAAAGTTGGAAAATTTATCTTCACTAAAAATGAGTTTCCCTGTTATGTTAAAAATTTAACGACTATTGTTAGAAGCAAAAGCCGCCTACTGAATAGATTTACCTTAGGACATGGTGGATTTTATGACCCTTTCCGCTGAGAAAGAGAACAAAATTTCCGAAAATAAAATCTCTTGGTATTTTGTGGAATTTTTGCAACGCTGCGAATTAAAGAAGAAACATGATTTTATTTTCGACCGATGCTAGACAATTTCTTAGAGCGATTGAGATTATAAAAGCACAGATGCGAAACAACCACACACACCGAAAGCGGAAAAGCGAAAAGAACGATAATTAGCATTTGACCGTTGGTCTGAAACACATCTCCCGGAGAGAAAGAGACGAGGTTGATCAAGTGACGAATGAAAAAACGCCCCGGTAGATTTTGGAGAAAGTCGGAGAAACGTTCAACGCCCCTCGAACAATAGTGGGAGGTACTCACACAGGAAAGAGGGAGACGAGGTTGATCAGGTGACCAAAAGGAGGATATCCTATTGGTCATTTGAAAATGCTAAGTGTAGAGTACGTGACAACCACTCGGCTAAACCCGAGACTCAGTATAAGCAGATGAGTCAGTTGAGAGAAGACATTCAGTACCATAGAGTTGGACTGGTACGGAGCGAGTTAACACGAGAACGGTAGTCATGTGACTGTCCGCCTTAGAAGAAACTCCGATTTCAGCCTGGTACCAGACCAACTTTGTTACATCCTGTAGAAGATGTTGGTTGGAATTATAGTTGTCTGCATGAAAGAGTGATAAACTTTAACCAAATACAGTACTGAACAGAACGTATGTATATAAACACATTGGTGTTAATTTTACAAAGATTTCCTTTTTTATTGTGTTTCCCAATTCTGACTGGGTCATCGATGCGGCAGATTTTCAGTGAATTTCAACCTAGACCGGTTTAGAACAAAGTGATCGACTATTGATCAGCCGCGAGATTTTGGACGTCGATGCGAAGGACGAGTGGCGGTGGGGGTTCATAGTGACTATGTGAAAAGAAAAGCATTGTCGATCTGGTAGTATATGCAAAATATTTTACTTGGATATTAATACGTTAAATTAGGAAGAAGAGCAACTACACCTCGTTTCAGGTGACTTTTATTTTTATGGTACGCCGAATCAAACAAAAAATAGGTATTTTTTCTCTTTTACGAATTATTTTTTTGTAAAAAATTATCTTAGATTTTTCTATAATTTCGCACGATGCGAATGGATATATTATTTAAATTAAAGTACATATTTGATTTAAGATAAATATTTTAATTAAAATACATATTTGAATTCAGTAGATCGTAATTATAAACCCATAATTAAAACGGTTATTTTATCCATCAGTTGAAATCGGAGAGCCTAGTTTGAATTCCAGTTGGGTTCATTACATTCCCTTATGCGCAAATACTCTTAGTAAGGTATGAATCAACACCAACTATGGTTTAAATAGTAGAACGTGTATCTGGAAAATCATTGTTATTCTCAAAAAATTGTTAATATAATATTCACTCGCGAAAAAAGAATTATTCTTAAAATGTAAAATACATTTCAGTTTTAAGTAGACCACGAGCTGTTGATAAACCATAAAAACTCAAACATTCAATCAATTATCTTTCTTACTAACATTTTCTCTTCTTTTTTACCCCCCTCTCTCTCTGTTTATTTTATATTTTGTCTTCCTGTCTCTTTTCTTTTTGTTATATTTCCCTCTTTATTTCATCTTTCTCCTTCTCCTCAGTTTATCTTTTTCTCACATTTGTTTTCTATTTGCTCTCTCTCTCTCTCTCTCTCTCTCTCTCTCTCTTTTTCAATTTCCCTTTTCTTTACAGATCAAGATTCAAAATGGCTGCCTTTCTCCCTATCTATCTCTGTTTTTTTTTTGTTTTTTTCTCCCCGGTTTCTCGTTTCTCTTTGTTTTTCTCTATCTCTCTCCATTTTGTTTAACCCCATTCTCAATTTAACACCACCCCTAACTCCTTTCCTTTGTAAGCCAGACAAATCCAAATTTTTCATTTCTTCACTTACAACTCTATCTAAAAGTTAATCTAAAATTAGACATGAATTACTTCCGGAATTTTTTGTAACGTAAATTTCTCAAATCTTTAACGTCTTTCTTTATTTTTATTTTTATTTTTATTATTTTTTTCTCTCTTTTTATTCTTATTTTTATTTCCATTTTGAAAGATTGGACGTTGCTGAGGAGATGTGAAATCTCTCTTAGGGATTTTATGTCGAAATGTTCATTCAACTTTTTTGAATTTTGAAAATTTATTTTACTTTATATATATATATATATATATATATATATATATATATATATATATATACTATAGTCATCCGCAGACAGATCTGTTTCGCTGTATTACAGCTCATCAGTACGGCTTAGACTCCGGTCGCTTCCTAACCCAGGATCAAAACCCGACCGAATTGGCGTCAGTCGGCAATTCTACCCCTAGGCCACGAGCATCCAGTAGAAGAAGGCAGGCTTTTTAGCGCGTATAAACACGCCCAATAGCTACAGTGATCCAATTCATTATCGAATGAGCGGTGCGTAAATGCCGGAGTAGCTACTGTTTACAAAGTCTACCACTCTTCCAGAGTGCTCAATCAGGGTGTGAGAGCGTATATATAATGTGTGTGTGTGTGTGTGTATTTCATCTTTCTCATTTAAAAATTTTTTTCTTTTTATCTTTTCTCCTGTGAAGTGTAGCATAGGGCAAATGAGATAACTCATCTGGCAGGGAACGCAAAGTGAACGTGTAGTATTTGAACGAAGTGTCGTTGGTAGAAAAATGAACGTCCTCTCGAATCTGTTCCCGCTGATTGCTAACGCGGACACTGGAATAATGCTTCACTCGAGACTCCGTTCCCTGTACACCGTAAACAATAGTACTTTCGCTCTCTCTTTCTCTCGAACATCAGTGTAGCCTTCACAAGTCTCAAAAACCAACTAGCCTGAAACCAAAAGTCGGCTTCTTTTATCTGTCCTCGATCTCGGGCAAGAAACCGAGATCTCTCGCTCGTGTCAGCCTCGCTTTTGCCGATAACGCATGCTCCGTGTCATTTCAACACTGCCTTGCGGAAGCTTGCCTCGCAGGTCTATGATGTCTGCAAGCGAATGTGTAAACAATCCACCTTTTCTTGTTTCGGCGAGATAAGTCTCCGCCACAGGATGCTCATTTGGTAGACCCCAAAATACCATAGTTTGCTGTCAACCATCTTCGAATCAACCCTGATAAGATCCAAATCAGTGCCTTCCACCTACTGAACAGGGAAGCTCAAGATCAACTGGTATGGAAAAGGGTTAGAGTACACTTCCAAGCCTGTCTACCTTAGGTTCTCTTTGGACGGGCTCCTTACATACAAAGACCACAACCCAAAGTCTAAAGCCAAGGTTGGATCAAGAAATAACATCCCAAAGAAGTTAACTCGCATTAAATGGGTGTGTTTTATGCCGGTACAATCCGCACCACAGCTTTATCTCTTTGCTACGCCACAGCAGAATAGGTTTCACCAGTGTGGAGATCATGACATGCAATGAAAAACATCCCTGCCTTAAACGCTTCTTGTAGATCAATCATTGGGTATCTCAATCCAACCAAAGTAGATCATTTCTACTTGCTTAGTGGCATTATTCCCACTTACATCAGGCGGACAGTACACTTCCAACTTGAGAAGGTCAAGCAAAAAATTGATCCAGTGATCCACTCCACGGCTGTGAGTTATTGACAAAGAGGCTCAAGTCAAGACACAGTTTTCTAAATTTAATTGAACCACTGAATAAATGAGCCCCTTGTCAGCATCAGCCACCTTAACAACGTAGAACACAAGCTCTTTCTTAGTCCTACAGTACTCTCTCCCCACTTAGCTCTAATGTTGCCTGGCCTTTCTGGTCCTGCCTGGGTCGACTTTGAATAACTGTTGGTCGCTGTCTAGCCAACCTTAAAAAATGGGGATATATTACTGTTGTCAGACCGATACTTACCTACATCATGAACTCTTCCAGTACTATATTACTATGTGAATGGTAGTATTATGGGAGTAGCGCCACTCGTGCTGCTATGACACTGTCAGCTCACTGCCTTAGGGTAGAGGGCGCTCTCTGCTTCCGAGCAGAGAGCAATAACCCAGTCGTGGTTCCGCCGAAGGGTAGAATCACGACTGGTTAACAATAGACAGATATTTTTTGGCCGGGCCATATAGCCCGGAAAACCACTTATAACTGACCCTGTGTCACATGTTGCCCTTAGTGGGAGGGACAACTAAATATAGTAGCACCAGTAGTGCGCAGCCGCCTACAACTACCAATATCGGACACCACTGGATAGTAAGCTCCGTTTACTATTCTTTGTAACCTTTTTGTTTAATGTATCCTTCTTTACCTCTAACTCGTGTTCCGTGTTTTCCTTCTGTGGCCCCCACTTTGGGTTCACATCAGTGGCGACAGAGGATTCGAGACCCACACTCACGCCGAAACCCCAAAGCTCCAGTCCCACATCAGTAGCGACAGAGGACTCGTTTAACCCCACTGGTTCCCACATCAGTGTAGAACTAGAATTTGAGTTGGCATTACTACATCAACGAACGAAACGTAATACACAGCTACCGTTTACAAATAATATTCAAGGTTACTCAAGTATGTGCAAACAATAAACGAGCAACAAAGAATCGAGAACGACTGCTTACAAAAAACCCAGCTTGTGCACAAAACAAACTGATAAACTCAAGAGCTCGAAGTACTACGTTTGACTCAAGATCGAAAAAACTATTCACCAAATTGCGAATTCAGCAAAGTTTTTAAAACTTTATGGAATTGATTTGAATTCCTACAAATCTCGTGCATAAAATTACCCTCCCCTCAAATTCACCGAGGTGGGTTTTTTTTTAAAAAGCAAGTTCTCCCAAAAGAAGGAAAAAAATCCAATGCATTTTTTTTTATTGTCTAAGTTATATTCTTCTCTCCACACTTCAAAAAAAAAAAAGAAAAACAAATTTTTTTGTCAACGATTACAAAAATTCCTCGGCGACGGAAAGAAAAGAGAAAAAACCTGCTTAATTGCAAATACTTATGCAAATGAACTGTTGAGCGCCTACCAAGAAATAATTTTTTTCCCCTTTCCTTGCTGAAATTGTTTTTTTTTTGGGTTTTTTTTTTGCAAGAGGAAAAAAAAATAATAAGTGTGGAGAAAATTTAAATGGTCACATTGACATTAACGGAACAACGGTATCTCGAAAGATCTAAACCAGTAAGTAGTTCGTCTTAATTTTATTAAGTGTCTGTCCATTTTTTTTTTTTTTACAAAAGAAAAAAAAAATCTGTCTAGATTTTCTTGTGTACCCTCCCCTTGGTACACGGGTTTTCAAAGCAACAGTTATTGCTGTCATTTTTCTTTTCTGTGACTTTTTATCTCGTTATTCTACATATTATAAAATCGCCGTCATTTTTTTTTTATCTAAATATGGAAGAATTCCCAAAAATAATTATCCAGATGTTAAAGGTCCAGATGGATCACCAACAAAAATCAGATGAAAGACAGCAGAAATTGGACGAAAGATTCCTCAAATGACAGTCGGACCAATAAACACAACAGAAACTTCAACAACAAAAATGCGAAGAAAGATAGCAACACTACCAACAAAAATCAGACGAACGACAGCAATAATTGTTTATGGCGTTACATAAACAACAAATAGAATCCCAACAATTTACACTTCAGAAAATAGAACTACAGCAAAAACAACTTGAAGAATTACTTGTAAATTCATTTAACGGCTCTAAAAACTCTGAAAAAGATACGACATTTTCCCAAAGTACAATCTACAACTCGATTGAAACATTCGAATACGTACCAGAGAAAGACAAAACATTCGAGGATTTTTACAGGCGCTATGAATATATTTTCAACGTAGACTGTGAACAATGGCCTAGTGAGAAAAAAGGTACGTCTCTTATTAAGAAAACTGCGAACTATCGAACATAGTAGGTTCGTAGACTACATATTACCCAATAAAACTACGGACCTGAATTTTCCAGAGACTATTAAGCACCTTTCGGAACTATTCGGGCCTAACATAACCTTGTTCCACAAACGTTGGAAATACCTGAACACAGTCAAGAACAACCAGCAAGATTTTCTAACGTTTGCAGCGTTGGTAAACAAGCTATGTAATGATTTCAAACTGGCCGAGCTGACTGCCGACGATTTCAAGTGCTTAATATTCGCACAAGGTCTAGTATCAGTAGAAGACGCCGAGGTCAGACGTCGGGTACTTATCAAACTCGAAAACTAGCAGGGATTGATTCTCCACAAATTGTCAAAGGATTGTCAGAGAGTAATTTCTGTCAAGTGTGACTCAAAAACGATCGGGGAATCAGGTGTTGCTCAGATTAGAAAAATCAGAAGCAACCCAACCTCTTATTCCCCGCAAAAGACAAAAGGCAAATCTCATGTTCTAAATCCCGCAATAAACAAAACACGAATAGGCTAAAGAAACCTCCCGGACCATGTTACCATTGTGGAAAATGGCAGTGGATGAAATTCTGTCCATCCAAGAAGAAAACATATTGCAAAAATTGCAATAAAAATGGTCATAACTAAACTCAGTGCTGGTACGTCAACAAAACAAAGAAACACAAAAGTAAAATTAGGCAAGCCCAATAAGTCGATAAGAATTTAAGAAAATATGTGACTGTTGATAGTTTCAATAACTCTATAAAATTCCAGCTTGATTCGGGTTCTGACCTATCGATCATCAACTGGCGTACTTGACGAAAGTTAAACAAGCCGACCCTATTAAAGACGGATAAAACAGCAAAATCCATAACTGGCGAGAATATTAACATCTTAGGCGAGGTGATCCTTGCAGTAACACTAAATGGAGTTACCAAAAAGCTGAAAGCCTACGTACTAAAAAATTCGGATAACCTATTCGGAACGGATTGTTTAGAAAAATTCAATCTATAGGATTGCGCAATGAGCACTTTTTGCCGAAAAATAGAAAGTACAATGTTCAATTCAGAAAATTTCAAAAAGGAACACAAACAACAATTTCCCCAGTTTTTTTCTGGTGGCCTTGGGAAATGTCCTAAATTAAAAGCTAAGTTCAAGGTGGAGGACGGTGCAAGACCAGTTTTCTAAAAGAAACAGAATGTCCCTTTCGCTGCTCCAGAGCAGATCAACAAAGAATTAGGTAGACTCGAACAAGTGGGTATTTTATCAAAAATAGATTTTTACGAATGGGCAGCACCCACGGTCTATGTCAAAAAGAAGTCCAACCAAATACGAGTATGTGCAGATTTTTCCACAAAGCTAAACGATGCCTTGCAGGATCACCATTATACTCTCCCAAGCCCTGAGGAAATCTTCAAGAAATTGAATGGCGGAAATATCTTTTCCAAAATAGACATCTCAGACGCATACCTTCAGATAGAAGTGGATGAAGAAAGTTCCAAATCGCTCTGCATAAACACCCATAAAGGTCTGTATAAATATAACAGACTGGCTTTTGGGGTCAAGGTTGCGCCTGCAATCTTTCAGCAGGCCATGGACGCCATGCTGGACGACCTTGACTACGCAACAGCCTATTTAGATGATATACTGGTGACCAGTAAAACGACGGTAGTGCACCGAAACCATATAATAAACGTATTCGCGAAGTTACAAGAATACGGGCTTAAGTTTAAGGAAGCAAAGTGCGACTTTTTCTTCCCAGAAATCAAATACCTAGGTCACATTATAAATAGAGACGGTCGTCGGCCGGATCCAGAAAGAGCTAATGCGATCAGAAACATGTTAACGTTCAATCGTTACAAAGCTTCGGCCTTGCTAACTTCTACCAAGGTTTCATTAAGAACATGCAGAATTTGAGACGACCTCTCAACGAACTCTTAAAAAACATAAAGTATGGTTATGGACCCCTGAATGCCAAGACGCATTCGAGAAGATCAAGAAAACAATTACTTCGGATCTCTCTCTCACCCACTACGACACTAATCTCGACATCATAGTCGCAAGTGATGCAAGCCCATACGGCATCGGTGCTTGCATTCTCCATAAACTGCCAGATGGTTCGCGAAAAGCCATAGCACACGCATCAAGATCTTTATTACCATCAGAGAAACAATATTCTCAAATAGAGAAAGAGGCACTAGGGATAATATTCGCCGCCACTAAGTTCCATCGATACCTACATGGAAGACGGTTCATACTGCATACGGACCAGAAACTTCTAATAACAATCTTTGGTTCCAAGAAAGGCCTACCGTTATATACGGCGAATAGGCTACTTCGTTGGGGAACGATTCTCTTGAATTATAACTTTAAGATCGAGTTCCTAACATCTAAAAATATTTGTCATGCGGACAGTTTATCGCGGCTCATTCCTAAAAATACAGAAGTTTTTGAAGATTCTATCATTGCTACATAAGGACGAATTATGAAATCAAAAATATGATTGCGAATTAGAGAGCTCCCAGTTACTTTGGTCGACATAAAAAGGGAGTCTCGAGAAGATGAATTCATCCAAAGTATAAAAACAAAATTTGCAACAAAGACCTGTGTGAGGATATTTTACTGTATAATGACCGGGTAGTGATTCCAAATAGCCTACAAAGAAAAATCCTCAAGGATTTTCACATGGGAAATCCGGGGAAGAGCCGTACGAAAAGCCTCATGCGCTGCTACATATACTGGCCAAATATGGACAAAGACATAGCAGACATGATAGAATCTTGTAAGGGATACGCGCTTGCAGCAAAATCTTCGACCACGGCGTGCAAACCATAGCCAAACACAGACCATCCATAGCAAAGAATTCATGTGGATTTTGCAGGGGCCCTAGACAACATGTACTACCTTATTGTTGTAGATAGCCACTCAAAATGGCCCGAGGTCCTGCAATGCAAAAAACCAACCACTAACTGCACGATCGGATTTTTACACGAGCTATTCGCGCGTTTTGGCGTGGTAGATTGTGTAGTGACAGATAATGGCACTCAAATCACATCAAGTGAATTTAGAGACTTTTGCAAGTCGTATCAAGTGGACCACATTACGACACCTCAGTATCACCCCAGGTCGAATGGTCAGGCCGAGAGGTTCGTGGACACCCTAAAAAGAGCTCTAAAAAAGGCACTAGGCACACCGACGGATAGAGCATTACAACAGTTTCTGCCCACAGAAACAATGTTCGCAAGAAAAATCAAGTCCGTCTTTGATAAACTCATTCCACAGCAAGCGAAGTTCAAGAAAACCGTCTCGCTCCCTAAGAAATACATTAATCCTGGCGACAAAGTCCTTTTTAAGGCTTACAAAAACAACATTACATTTTGGGAAGTAGGCAACATCAAACAGAGAAATGGCGAACTGGTTTATATTGTCAAGGGACCGAAAAACACCCACAAACGCCATATGAACCAGCTGAGGAAATGCCGTTTGAATGAATCTGATAAATCACCACCAAATATCTGCGAAGAGCCGATCGACGTAATATTCGAACATTTCGATCTTGACACGCCGCAAGTCTCTCCGGAAATACGACGATCGGGAAGAAAGAGAAAATTTACTCAACCACTCGACGTGAATCCCAAGAGGAAGAAGTATTAACAGTTTTACTTTCTTTTGGCTTTCAAAAAAATAAAAAGAGGAAAACTCTTGGAAGGGGGTGTTGTGAGACCTATACTTACCTACATCATGGACTCTTCCAGTACTATATTACTATGTGAATGGTAGTATCATGGTAGTAGCACCACCAGTGCTTCTATTGACACTGTCAGGTCTCTGTCTTCGGGTAGAGGGCGCTTTCTGCTTCCGAGCAGAGAGCAATAACCCAGTCGTGGTTCCACCGAAGGGTAGAAGCACGACTGGGCAAAAATAGACAGTTTTTTGGCCGGGCCATATAGCCCGGAAATCCCAATTATAAACTGACCATGTGTCACATGTTGCCCTTACTGGGAGGGAGAGCTAAATAATGTAGCATCACCAGTGATTCTATTGACACTGTCAGCTCTCTTCCTTCGGGTAGAGGGCGCTCTCTGCTTCCAAGCAGAGAGCAATAATCCAGTCGTTGTTCCGCCGAAGGGTAGAAGCACGACTGGGCAAAAATAGACAGCCATTTTTTGGCCGGGCCATATAACCCGGAAATTCCAGTCATAATTGATCATGTGTCACATGTTGCCCTTACTGGGAGGGACAGCTAAATTATGTAGCACCAGTAGTTCTTCTTTTGGCACTTTCAGCTCTCTGCCTCCGGGTAGAGGGCGCTCTCTGCTTCCGAACAGAGAGCAATAACACAGTCGTTGTTCCGCCGAAGGGTAGAAGCACGACTGGGCAAAAATAGACAGCCATTTTTTGGCCGGGCCATATAACCCGGAAATTCCAGTCATAATTGATCATGTGTCACATGTTGCCCTTACTGGGAGGGACAGCTAAATTATGTAGCACCAGTAGTTCTTCTTTTGGCACTTTCAGCTCTCTGCCTCCGGGTAGAGGGCGCTCTCTGCTTCCGAACAGAGAGCAATAACACAGTCGTTGTTCCGCCGAAGGGTAGAAGCACGACTGGGCAAAAATTGACAGCCATTTTTTGGCCGAGCCATTTAGCCCGGAAATACCAGTCATAAACTGACCATGTGTCACATGTTGCCTTTACTGGGAGGGAAAGCTAAATAATGTAGCACCAGTAGTGCTACTATTGACACTGTCAGCTCTCTGCCTTCGGGCAAAGAGCACCGACCCAGTCGTGGTTCCGTCGAAGGATAGAATCACAACTGGTGAAAGATAGACAGATATTTTTGGTCGGGCTATATGTCCCGGAAGACCCACATAAAAATAACCTTGTGTCACATTTCGCCTTAACTGGGAAGGCCGACTAAATATTGTAGCACAAGTAGTGCGCAGCAGCGTACGACTACCAATATCGGACACCAGTGGATAGTAAGCTCCGCTTACTCTTACACTATTCCTGTAACCTTTTTGTTTAATATATCTTTCTTTACCTCTAACCCATGTTCCGTGTTTTCCTTCCGTGGCCCCCACTTTGGGTCCACATCAGTTACCAATGATGTTCCCAACTGACAATGAGGGCAGTTACAAACTATAGAGCATCTTCTAGTTTACCCCCCATCTTGAAGATTCAGTCATACTTAACGACCTAGACACCTTAACACAACAAGCAAGGCTCTGTGTGCAACACTGGACGGATGTGGTGTAGCGACTCGATAAAAGATCTTTTTTTCTCTCTCTTTTCCATTTGTATTCGTCGCTATCTCTCCTTCAGTTTATTTTATTATCATTCTCTCTCTTCTTCACATTTCTTTCTCTTAAATTCTATTTTCTTTATGTTAGTCATTTCGTTCAAAACGGCTGCTTTCTATAATCTTGGAATTATTTCGAAATATTGTTCTCATCTTGGTTGATATAGATGTCAAAATAAACATAACGTTTCGACCAAGTACCTCTGATCATAACCAGGTGTCCATTGATTGGCTGATATTGTTGATTATTGCGAAATATCCTGTGAAATCAGTTATTGTTCTTTCATGTTGGATTTGGTGCATCACCACCAGATCCAAGGATCGATCTCATGACCACTAGATGATACTAACACATGTATAACCAACTACTATATCCACCACGCCACCGAATAACTTTCGAACTGTATTTTTGGTGTCTTTTATAAAAAGTGTCAGATGGATTTTGACAACTGGATTATGTTAGTGGTGTCGTGTCACTTGTTATAATTTGTATTTATTTCTGAGATGAGTAATTTTCAATAATCTTGGAATTATTTCGAACTACTGTTCTCATCTTATGATCTGTTGCTACAGATGTTATAATAGTAAAAGTAAGCGGGAAAATATTTTCCGGAAATCATTTTTTGTACCTTAGCATGCTTTAGACCTGGATTAGGCCGCGATACTTCTAATTTTTGTACCTTAGCATTATTTAGACCTGTTCTAGGCTGCGATACTTGTATTTTTTGTACCTTAGCATTCTTTAGAGTTAGCTTAGGCCGCGATACATGTATTTTTTGTACCTTAGCATTCTTTAGACTTAGCTTAGGCCGCGATACTTCTAATTTTTGTACATTAGCATTCTTTAGACGGTCCGTAGACTGGGACATTTTCAGAATCGAAAAATATTGAAGTTCTATCGATTTTGAAGGGTGGGCCTGTTTATAATATTGATAGAGTGTAACATCGAACCCTGACTTTGAAAAAGATATAGCTGTTATTTACAAATGTCAAGTTTGAAAGTGTGGTTACATTACTGATAGAAATCTTTTTGCAATCCCCGTCCCCAAAACACCTGTTTAATACATAAAACAGCTGAGTCCATTAACTTAAAAACAAGGTATCTTACACTCCATCAATATTATACATGGAACCACCCATCGAAATTGATAAAAAAAATCAATATTTTTCGATTCGGAAAAATGTCCCGGCCTAAAGACGATTTAAAGAATGCAATTGTACAAAATAGATGTGTGCTCTGGTGCAGTAGATATCGGCTCGGAATGAGAAATTGGAGATCCGAGTTCAAATTCCAGTTGAATTCGTTGCATTCACTTAAGCGCAAATAATCTTTGGAAAGATATTTATCCATCTCTTCTTCCTCCAGCTATGGTTCAGATTGGCAGGACAAATTGGGTTTTGTAGCCTTGGTTGGCAACCAGTTTACAGTAGAAAGAAATGGCAACCTACTGCTGGAAAAAATCTTCTGCTTAGCCAGTCATGTCTTACGCATGGTACTTAACTGACTGAATGTGCAAAAATAATTCGCCTCTAAAAAAGAAAAAAATCTTCCCATATTATTTCGAGGGGACCAGTCTATTTAAGTAGTGCCAAAAAAATTGGCCAGCTCAATGCCTTGACTTAATTTTCATTGAGTAAATGCAATAAGAACGAAAGAAAAGAATTAATTTGAAGAATGACACTGTAGCATACGAGCTTGGGCACCTCGGCGTGGTGTAATTGTTAGCAAGCCTGTCTTGCTAGATCCTATTACAACAGAGTAGTGTGTTTGATTCTCACTGGGTACCCAATTCTTTCGGTGTTGTGCCACATCTAAGCGGTGTTTAGTAAATCAACTGTAGCATACGAGCTTAACACCATAATATTGGAGCATTACATATAAATTCGGATTGTTCAGAGTGATAGGTTGCCCGGATGGAATGTTAGCCCCCGATAGAGTGGACTTCTGATGGAGTGGGCCCATTATATCAAATAAAAATGCAGTGAAGAAAAAATATAGACAGCTGTGTTAGGAAGAAAGTAATTTATAAAGTCATTTACACACTAGCAGTCACTCAAGCGTGAGAGAACATTTTCAAAACTAAAGATCATAAAGACAAGATTAAGACATTTGCTATTAGTGGAGAATTTAGAATCATACATTTTAATGCAGTGGATATCGGCTCGGAACGAGAAATTAGAGAGCCAGGTTCGAATTCCACTTGAATTCGTTGTATTTACTCATGCGCGAATATTCTTGGGAACGGTATTAATCCGTCTCTTCTCCCTCCAGTTACAGGTTAAAAAGCAGAACCGATTGGGTTCTGTAGCTTTGGTCGGCAACCAGTCTACCGCAAAAAGTAATGGCAACCTACCGTGGGAAAGTCTTCTGCTCAGTCAGTCATGTCTCTTTCGAGACATGATCGCCCAAGTGTGTATCACGCGTGGCACTTGACATGTTATCTATTGAAAAGAAATGGTTTGATGAAATGGATGCAGAAACAATTATTGACAGATTCGGACAATTACCCAGTAAACACAAATAATTGCATTGCTCTTAATATAGCAGACTGCACATCTATTGTGCTTTTGAACTATCTGTTAATGTGTAAATTGTACAGTAAACTATTTAAAAACATCAACCAATTACTTAAAATAAATATATATATATATATTAAATTGCTGCATTCTGTATTTACATTAAGACACAGGACAATTTCGCTAGAAACAAAGAGAGTAATAGAATGCTATGTGATGTCAGTTCTTCAATACGGCAGTGAATGCTGGACAATATCATCAACGATGAAGGAAAAACTTGAAGCAAATGAAATGTGGTTCTACAGAAGGATGCTGCGGATATCATGGACCGAGAATGTGAGCAACTATGGAGTGTTCCAAAGAATGACAACGAAAAGAAAATTAATAGTGAGCATCTGGAAGAGACAGCTGAAGTTCCTGAGACGTGCATTGAGGAAGGAGGGCTTGGAGAAAGTACATATACTGTACACACTTTTCAGTGTACAGTATATGTACAATGTAATTACTAAGAAATATACATTTTTTTTTCTACAAAAATCTTAATTGTACCCTTTTTTATTTATTCGTAATGATAATTAAAGGAGAATATCATAGCTGTATTTTGGCTTTTTTATCTCCTGACAACCAATTTCCAATTTAATTACTAAGAAATATACATTTTTTTTTTTTACAAAAATCATATTTGTACCCTTTTTTATTTATTTATCCGTTATGATAACTAAGGGATAATATCGTAGTTGCATTTTTGCCTCCTGGCGACTAATATTTTTAGATCTTGTCCGCCATTGTAGATAACTGTCTATTTTGGAAACCTACACACGGTCTCCGCAGTTCTTGTAATGGTTGTCTCTTGTAAATAAGCACATGTCTACATGTACAGCAGTGGTCTCCAAACTTTTTTATACCACAAACCAGTTTCATGCTGGACAATTTTTTTCCGCGGATTGGTAGAGGCACATAAGAGTATTTCAATAAAGAGAGCATTAATAAAAAGAGCAATTTATCAAAGGGAAGAACAATTGTATAATCTATTGACTGCCATGTCTGGGTTCAGCCCGACCAAAACCTTGCATTTCCCTGAATCAATACCTATTACACGATTATCGCACAAAGATCAACTCACCATAATGTTGAATCGATGTGGAACATGAAAATTTATTGTGATCAGAAAATTATTACAAATGAATAAAAATATACATTAATTGTAAAATGTACTTATCGTTATGACGGATAACATTGAGGAGATGAATAATGAACATTTAAACATCTATTATGTTCGTTGTGGTGTAGTGGATATCGACTCGGAACGAGGAATCGGGGTGCCGAGTTCGAATTCTAATTGAATTCGTTGCATTCACTTACGCACAAATACCCTTAGGAAAGGTATTAATCCATTTCTTCCCTCCAGTCATAGGTTAGATAATAGGACAGACTGGGTTCTATAGCCTTGATTGGCAACCAATCTACCACAGAAAGCAATGGCAACCTACTGCAGGATAATCTTCTGCCCAGTCAGTCATGTCTCTTTCGAAACATGATCGCCCAAAGCGTGTATCATGTATGGCACTTAACTGACTGAAACAATTATTTCTTTGCGGCCTGGTAGCAAATCATCCACAACCCGGTGGTTGGGGACCTCTGTTGTTCAGGACCATCTGTATTTAATCTGGTGCCATCTACAGCACAATAAATCATGACACCTTTTCCTCATATTTTTTCTCAACTATTCTTACATTCCCTTTTCCTGCCATATCGATCATTCAAAATTGGTTTGATACAATGTTGCTCGAGAAGAAGCTGCTCGAGTGGAACTTATATCCCACTAATGGTTCATCCTGTACAAGACCCGGAAGTCACTGGGGCTAGAAGGTTACTGAGTAAGAGGCACAGATTATGCAGATTTGAGGGAAGATAATGATTAATCCTATGAAAACAACCTCTTATAAGTCGGTTCGACAATTATTTTTTACACAATACATCGGTTTGTGGAAAGATGCTGCTCGAGTGGAACTTACATCTCACCAATGAAATTCGAAGGGAATGAGGGTGATTCACTACAATGTGCGCGGTACGGTTGGTCTTAGTCGTGAAAGTAAGAACTCGAAGAATTAAGAAATGTAGTTGATCTGAATACGAACACTTTGCATGGAAATAGCAGTGAGAGGCTTGCGGCGTTTCGTCTGTAAGAAAAGGGTTATAGGGTACGTCAATAAAGCGAGGCTGGGGTACAAATATACGAAATTCAATATACCCACCATGACACCCAGTTTGATTGTATACCATGCACATAAGGGCTGGCGACTCGTATTCGAGAATACCCGTCTATCAGGGCGGCTAGCTAATCCCCATTGTAGACGCCTGCTCAGGCAAACTTATGTTTGTTCAACACCTACAGAGCCCACCTGTCGTTTATACTGCAGCTATGCTGAGCAGACCTTAGTTACAGTTTCTAGAAGAGAGCGCGTTATCTCGCGTAAACAACAGTCTGAACACAGCCAGGACACTCAAACCCTCAGTTACAATGACTTGTGACTTCGAGCTAGAATAACTATCGACGATTCTTCAAAGAGAGACGTCCACTCAATTTCACTCACAAGGCTTGAGTCAACCCGTGGAATGATTTGCAGGCAATTTCCAAAGGTGCCGTACGCTCGGATCGCCTCCTTCACAAATCGACTATGGTGAGATTCGAACCCGGGCTTCATGATCAGAATGTGAACGTTCTAACCACACGGTAACGCGCCCATACCAGGCGCATATATTCCAGCCAAATGACTGCGATATCCTGACATAACCTAATTTGAATCGTTATAAAAACTTGCCCCTTCCCAATTTATAGACGGAAGCACACACTTGCATGCTGGGATTTCTTTCTATAATGATTAGTCGCCATTTAATGACATTGATGATGAAATTGATGGCCCTCTACTACTTCCTCACGAAGCTTCAGCCTCTACTTAAAGTCAAGCGTCCGTCAAACAAATCTGTACTATTGAATAATACTGCAACTCATTTGAATTCACGAAGAAAAAACATTTCCAGTCAATTAAGATCAGAAGTCGTGGGGAGCCATGCCTGGTGTAATCTACCATCTGCACGTGTATTGAATACTGCTACCACATCTGGTCGAGTGCTCCTGCTATTAACCTCGGGGTTCTTGACAAAATCCAACGGAGAATCTGTAATGTGATCGATACCGACTATTCAGCTCGGCTGCAGTCGCTCTCTCACCGGCGTGACGTGGCTTCTCTGTGCCTCTTCTATAAATACTTTCACGGCTTCTGCTCCAATTAACTTAGCTCACTGGTGGCCCCTAGGTATGAATTTACACGAGCTACTAGATTAGCAACTAGGTCCCGCCCTTTTACAGTTAAACCGATAAAATGTAACCGCAATTTCTACTATAACAGCTTCTTTTCTTGCACTTCCCGCCCGTGGAATTCTATTCCATATACTTGCTTCCCCGACAGCTACAATCTCCAGGAATTTAAATGTAAGGGCAATAGACATCTCCTGTCTCATTAACTCGCATCCTTTCTCTCAAGCTTTTTTCTCTATCCACTCCACCCCCATTACACCGGTATTCTCATCCGTCTATTACCCTCCTCCTGACATTCCCCATAACTAACCCCTCTTTTTCATCACTTTCCACTATGTAACTCCTTGCACAACAGTAGCAGTAAAACTGCCTTGCTTGGAGTGAAATGATTATAAAAATAATTATCAGGTATTAATTTTTATTATTAAAACTTTTCCGCCGCACTGTATTTTAAAGTTCATCTTCGCCTTAGTAGTTGGGCATTCAGTAAGGATCGAACCCACTACATTCGCAATTATCTCTGATGCGTTGTGGCGCTGTGGATATCGGCTCTGAACGCGAAATCGGAGAGCCGAGTTCGATATTCCAGTTGCATTCACTTACGCGCAAATACACTTGGAAAAGGTACTAATCTGTTACTTCTCCCTCCAGCTATAGGTTAAATAGCAGGATAGATTGGGTTCTATAGTTTGGGTTGGTAAACAGTCTACCGTAGAAATTAATGGCCACTTACTGTGAGAAAATCTTCTACCCAGTCAATGATGTCTTTTTCGAGACATGATCGCCTAAGCGTGTATCATGTATGATATTTCATATCATGCTAAGCTCTCGCTCTCGAGCAGATATCTTTGGATAATTTATTAAATTGAGTATAGTTTGGTACAAGACTTTATCGATGAGCACCTTAAGAAGCACTCATCAGCTGGTGGTCATATGTTTCAATATTTATATTTAAGAAAAAATAAAAATATGGCACTAGCATGGACAGGGGAAACACTTGACGAGTTTGTGTAAATGGATGGCGGAACGTGTGAAAGCAGGGAAGACAGTAAAAGTCGAGGATGGTCGAGGATTGGTGGTTAGGACTTGATGTAACCGTAAGTTCTATGCTAATCGTTTCTTTTATCGCACTTCTCGCTTGTGGAACTTGTTTCTAGGTTCTTGGTTCCCTAGCAAGGACTCATCATTTTACAGTTGAAATGGCTAGATGTAACCACAAGTTTAATGCTAATAGTTTCTTTTCTTGCACTTCCCACTTGTGGAACTTGTTTCTAGGTTCTTGGTTCCCTGGCAAAGTCATCATTTTACAGTTGAAATGGCTAGATGTAACCACAAGTTCTATGTTAATAGTTTCTTTTATCGCACTTCTCGCTTGTGGAACTCTCTTCTGGCTTCAGTCAAGTTTGATCTTCAAAAATGTAAATACAATGTCAGTCTTTTTCTTCTGTTTTAATAATTTCTGCTTTTTTATTTTTCTATCTTTTTAATGTTTTCTTTCCCCATATTATCTTCCACTCAATAACTGCTTGGGTCTTAGTGGCTTTATTGCCTTGTTTTAGGTGAAATTATTAAAAAAAGATCTTAAAGATCGTTTGTCTTATTTTACTTTTTATTTTCTGCATTGTCTTTTTTTATTACAACTGATAATAAATTGCAAAGTTATGATCACCCACTTCCTGAAGAAATACGGCACATTCAGTAGAAAGATTCCAGTTATATTTCAAAGGAATATATATGTGCTGAAACACAAAAAATATAATTTATATATTAGATACATATTTAACACAGAAATCTTTAACTTTTGTCCCTCCTCCTCAAAAAAGCAAAAGCAAAAACGATATGACAAAAAAGACGGCTTTTCCCTTGACACCGCTAGTATTTTAACGACCTTTTAATTACCTTCACTCCTCGGCATTGTTTATTTTTATTAATCCGTCTTTTCCCTCCAGTTATGGGTTAAATAACAGGACAGATTGGGTTCTATAGCCTTGACTGGTAACCAGTCGACCGCAGAAAGTAATGACAACCTACTACGGGATAATTTTCTGCCCAGTCAGTCATGTCTTTTTCGAGACATGATCGCCCAAGCGTGTATCCCGTATGGCACCTAACCGACTGAGACATATGAAGAAAGTGCTAAATACACACGTGCAAACCCTTATAACGATTCGCTATGCGTGGCTTAGATGCGGCACAAGGCTGAAAGTATGGAGCACTCACCGAGGATAGAACACTATTCAGTTGTAATTAATATAGTAAGTGTGCTTGCCCTTGTGCGCCGTGTAAAAACCCTTATGTCATAAGTTCTTTCTATCGTATGTCACACACGTAAGTACGGACAAATCATTTCGACTAGCAAATTCACGCAGTCAGGAGGATATCTACTTCTGATTAACTAATCAATACCATTAAACCTTTGCCCCAACCGCCCTACAAACACTCTCTATCACTTTTGATCACTTCGTTTGCAGCTGTTGGTTACTGTGACAGCCATTACCTATCGACCTAATTTGCCCACCATTGCTCTCTCTTCTACCCTAGGTAATATCCAAGAGAGAGTTACATAAAACAGCCTCCCTCCCACAACAGTCATTACCTGCTTAACAACAACAACCAATCCGGCAAGAGAGACTCATTTTTAGCCAATGCGTTGATCTTGGGGTTCTGAAAAACATACGGGTAATAAAAAAAAAAAAAAAGAATAAATAACAACCGAACTTTAGGGCTGACCGCCCATAAAAAACAAAAAACAAAAACAAACAAAAAAAAAAAAAAAACGGTTATTTAACATTAGTGAAAACGAAATAACACTTAAAAAGAAAAGCACTACCAGAGAAATTCTGAAGCCAGTAAAAACGCGTTCTTTGAAAAAGCAGACGACTCCTAAACGGACTCAGAAACAGTGTTAGGATGGCGAACAAAAACTTCAGTACGATTAGCAGCTCGAGTAACAGAAGTATTAACACATGCGCTAATTTCTTAAGACAATACAGAGACTTGTCAACCGGGGATTTCAAAAAGATAAAGGCTTCACAGTTTATGGATGTTTGGAATCATTACGACAAAGATGGTCAGTTGAACGGTTCAATTTTTTTTGTTTTTTGTCTATAATATTTTTGTTTCCTTTTGTTTAATTTTTTTATTAAAGAATGACTTTATATACGCGCGTGTGTTCATATTGTTAAAAATTCAGGAATTTCCATTATTTACAAGAATCCCTCGATTAATGAACATTCGATTAATTCATTTTTGATTCGTGCGCTAAAAGTTTTATACCAAAATTTGATTAATGCATTGTATAATACTCGATACCAGTTGAATTCCTTGCATTCACTTACGCGCAAATATCCTTGGGAAAGGTATTAATCTGTCTTTTCTCTCAAGTTATGGGTTAAATCACAGGACAGATTGAGTTCTATAGCCTTGGCTTGCAACCAGTGTACCGCAGAAAGTAATACTACGGGATAATCTTCTGTCCAGTCAGTCATATCTCTTTTGAGATATGATCGCCCAAGCGTGTATCACGTATGGCACTTAACTGACTGACTGAATATAAAAGTTGAAAACATGAATAATGCTTCTAACGGGCATAAATTAAAAGATTAGATTGTTTTTATTGTTATGAAGTAATAAACGGATCCCCGACTAATTACTATTTAGTATAATGCATCTCTTCCCTCCTCTAGCTATGAGTCAAATAACAGGACATATTGGTTCTATACCCTTGTCTGGCAACCAGTCTACTGCAGAAAGTAATGGCAACCTACTGCAGGATAATCTTCTGCCCAGTCATGCCTCTTTCGAGACATGATTACCCAAGCGTGTAACACGTACGGCACTTAACTGACTGATAATACTCGATTAGTGCAGTAAAAAAATAATTCAGTTTTAACCATAGTAATTGAAAATTAATCTTTTTATAGTTACCGATTAATTAAAATTTTTCTAAAATTTGAAAATGGAAACTGGGTGTCAAGTATGACTTTAAATAATTACAGTAGTGTTAAAAATAGACGGTTAAAAAATAGATAAATTTTATAATATAAGCGGCTAATACATATTTGACTGTTTGTCTCTAAAAAGTTTTCAGTATTTTGATTTTTTTTCATGTTCATTTTGAAGGTTTTAAAAGGAAATTTCTGATCTTTTGTTAAAAAAATGGACAATTTAATTAGATACAGAAATGTACATTTATTAAAAATTATTGAAATATAAAAAGATGTCTGCATTTATAGAAAGATTATGAATAAAATGTTCAGGTTAAAATACTAATGAAAGTTTATGTTTTGAAAATTTGAAGGGGTAATTTCTCAGTAACGCCAATTACAAAAACATGCCATCCGACATACCATTTCAAATAATTTTTTAATAAAAAAATCAGATTAATAAACATTAATTCATAGCTTTTTTATTGTATCTTCTTAATGTACCTATATTTTGATTAACAATTACGCAAATTAGAAATTAATTGTGAATGGGACTCAAATTTGAGGTACAAATTACATAATTTCCTGAGTTATAGAAATTATATTATTATAGAAATATTATTATATTCAATTAACGCGTTTTTGATTAATGCTTATCTTTTAATGTCCACATTAGCCGCACTAATCGAGTGATTTCTGTATATTGATTGGAGTCTCATTCTTTCTTTCTTTCTTTCTTTCTTTCTTTCTTTCTTTCTTTCTTTATTTCTTTCAAACCAGAGCTTATTTGTTTGTTTGTTTGTTTGTTTTAATTCAGAGGTTATTTATGTGTTTGTTTCTTTCTATCTTTTACCCCCGAAGCATTTTGTTTATTAGTTTGATTGTTTCTTTCTTTCTTACATTCTTTCTTTCTTTTACTTCAGCGGTTGTTTGTTTCTTACATTTTTTCTTTTACTTCAGAGTTTTTTGTTTGTTTGTTTGTTGTTTGTTTGTTTGTTTGTTTATTTCTTTCTTTTACCCCAGGGGTTGTTTGATTGTTTGTTCTTTTCTTTCTTTTACTCCAGAGTTGTTTGTTTGTTTCTTTTTTTTTCTTTCTTTCTTTCAGCCTAAGTAAGGTAGTACTACCACTGGTTTGCAGGGGTTTACATTAGAGGAGAGCGAGAAGAACAAATACAGGGAGTGTTGGGGAACGAATAAAAGAAAAATGGAAATACTGGTGCGCAGGGTGTTATGTGAGCGTAGAGCGAAGAGGAAGAACAACAAGATAGAGGGGGTGGCGAGGAAAGAATAAGAAAAAGCGAGATAAAAGATAGTAACTGACGTTGCACTTGAACTCTTGGAGATTGTAGCTATCAGAAAAACAAGAATACCGAAGAGAGTTTCACAGGCGGGAAGTGCAGGTAATGAAACTGAGTAGAAGTTAGCGTTTTTACATTTAACTCTTTTGACTGTAAAAGGGTGGAATCTAGTTACCAACCTAGTAACCCGACTAAATTCATGAAGATGGTGTATAAGCTTGTTGGTGCAGAAGTCGTGGAAATTGTAGAAAAGTCAGAGGGAAGCCACATTGCGACAGTGAGAATGTCATTGAAATCGAGCTGCAAGACCAGGATCAATTATATTGCAAACCCTCTTTTGAATTTTTACGAGCACCTCGAGATGAATAGCAGGAGCGCCCGACCAGATATGACAACAGTGCAAGGACGTATAATAGATTTGTATATGTGCAAGATAGATACTGACGAGAAAAAATTTCTTGGCCCGACACAGTGACCCAATCTTCCTAGCAGTAGCTGTAGCTAGTGATTTGATATTTAGGTATGTACGCCGATGACACCACAGTTTACTCTCGCCTCGACCAAAAATCTGGTGTAGGCGACAAAGCTAACCTTGCAGCCGAGCTTGAAAAGGACCTCCAATCCGTAGTGGACTGGGGTAAGAAATGGCTCGTAAATTTTAATGCTTCTAAAACGAAGCTACTATCAATTAACCATTATAGACAATCGCACCTACCCCCCATTAGCATGGACCAGGCTTGCCCCCCAGAGAGTAAAACACTACGCCTCTTTGGTCTCACACTTACAGCGGACCTCAAATGGAATGACTATATCGAATCCATTGCTAAATCCACTGCTATGAAAGTCGGTTCTCTGTGCAGGGCCCAGAAGTTTTTTCCGTCTGAATCTATGTATTGAATACTGCTGCCATATCTGGTCGGGTACCCCTGCTATTCTCCTCGGGCTTCTCGACAAGGTACAGCGGAGGGTCTGTAATGTGATTGATACCAACTTGGCAAACCGCCTGCAGACTCTCTCTCACTGGCGCGACGTGGCTTCCCTGTGTCTCTTCTATAAATACTTTCACGGCTTCTGCTCCAATGAACTTAGATCACTGCTGCCCCTAGATACGAATTTGCATGATAAACTAGATTAGCAACTAGATCCCACCCTTTTACAGTGAAACCGATAAAATGCAATCGCAACTTCTACTCCAACAGTTTCTTTTCTCGCACTTCCCGACTGTAGAATTCCCTTCCACATGATTGCTTCCCCGACGGCTACAATCTCCAGGAGTTTAAATGTAAGGTCAATAGACACCTCCTAACACACTAACTCGCTCCCATTCTTTCAAACACTCTTCCCATCTGCCCAACCCTCATCCTCAGTATCCTTACCCATCTATCACCTTCCTTCTGACATTTCCTACATCTAACCACTCCTCCTCTTTACCTTCCCCTATGTAGCCCCATGCGCAATAGTGGCAGTGAAATGATTAAAAAAAAAAAGATAGTGGGGTGGTTGTAAGTTGACTTCTCCACGGGTTCGAATTTATAGTTGTCTTTCTCCGAAACAGTTTGCCAATCAAGGTTAGAAAGATCCGTCGACCATATTAATTTAGTTAATACCTGGGTATAAATTCATGCCTTTCCCGAGGGTATTAGTACGAAAGTGAACGCAAAAAGAACTTGATCTGCATTTGAACTCTGCTTGATGATTCATCTTTCCATGCTAATAATCTTTACGCTACCCTATAATATTAGTACTTTATATATTAAATGTTACCAAAAAGCAATCTTATGTGTCGTCAAACACGACACAATTTCTTATACTTAAAGGGCATTTCAGAAAATACTTTTTTTTCTTCTTGTTCTTCTTCGTATTAAATAATTTGCTATCTCCACCGACTCTTAGACGCTACATCTGGATAATGATGGCCCTATCTCTGTCCACAGCTTATATACACAACTCTTTGATCAACTCGCGGGCTGTTCCATGCATCGCTGTCACCTGCGACTTCCCTGTCTGCTATCAAATCTCCCCAGTGCGTCGTCAGTCAGTCAGTTAAGTGCCATACGGGAGACACGCTTGGGAGATCATGTCTCTTTTGGAGGCATGACTGACTGGGCAAATGATTATCCCGCAGTAGGTTGCCATAACTTTCTGCGGTAGTCTGATTGACAGCCAAGGCTATAGAACCCAATCTGTCCTGTTAATTAACCCATAACTATAGGTAAGAGACTGGAGACTGGAGAAGGATGGCCCAGAATGTTACTGACATCAATGGGCATTAGGTTCATGAAAGGATAGATACTTCGATATTTCTTTAAATACGCATATGACTATATTTCTTAGATGAAGTATTGCTTAGGTACCTACAGTCATTTTCGATATCTAAGTTTTAAACTGGATTTTTATAAAGGAAAAGGTTTTCTTGAAACTTTTATTTTAGTTTTAATGGAAAGCTAAATGATTAAATTTACTATTTCCAGTAAGCAAAATACTCTGGTTTATTTCAAACAGAAATTATATTCATTAGTATATAAAAGTTTGAGTTTTTTTTTTCAATTTAACTGTTTATCCTATTTTTACTTGAAATTTTTTTTCAATTTTAACCTTTTACACTATTTTTTTTCAATTTAACTGCTTACATTATTTACATTGTTTGGACTGTTGTCCTCATCTTTGTTGCCTTATTCACCTTCAATATCTGTCTATATTTCTGGGATGAGGTACTGTAATTATTTACACTGTTTACATTATTCGAACTGTTGTCCTCATTGTTGTTGCCATATTCACCTTCAATATCTGACTATATTTCTGTGATGAGGTATTGCAATTATTTACACTATTTACATTGTTCTGACTATTGTCTCCATCTTGACTGTCATATTCACAACGTTTCGGTCGTTGTACGTTCCGCCTTTCTTCAGTCAGTATACATAGGAAGGAAACATGGCCCAGTGAATAAAAGTGTTGGTTGAAGTAGTCCAGTGACTTGACCCAAAGAGTTGTGAGTTCAATACCTGGCCACAGCAGAGGTGAACAAAAACTTGGATAATAAATCTGCTCAAGAGAGTTAAGTGAAACTAAGATTTCGAACAGAACCCTTTATTACAATCACTGGGATATATCCTCTCCATCCCTTGCGCAGAGCCTCTTCTATGAATCATGAGTTATCTTCCTCTAACCCTGTAAGTTACCTGTTCCCCACTGCTGTAGCCTGGTATTGAACTCTGGGTCATGTGTCCTTAAGTGGATATAGACGTTGGTTAGTTCATGTGGTTTGACCCAAAGCTACAGCAGTGGTGAACAAGTAATTTACAGGGTTAGAGGGACATAACTCATGACTATCAGGAGAAGCACTACTACGCAAGGAATGAAGATCATATACCCCAGTCATTGTAATAAAGGGTTCTGTTCAAAATTCCTAGCACCTGAAGAAGGCCGGAACATACAACGGCAGAAACGTCGTACAAATGGCAACAAAGATGAGGACAATAATCCGAATAATTTAAATACTGTAAATACTACCTCATCTCAGAAATATAAACAAATACTGAAACTAAGATATCCAGAAAAGTCATGACACGTGAAATTAGAACAATCTACCCTGGTAGACGAAATAAAAGAAGGTTGGACCTAAAGAAGGTCAGAACATACAACAACCGAAACGTCGTGAATATGTCTAGATACAAGAGACGCGTAATTAATAGGCTGGAGATGTATTAGTGCATTGTTATTACGTGACTTCTGTTGGTCCGCTAATACGGATAGTCCGGGATAGTTTTGTAACAATAGTACCAGAGCAAACGGTGGAATGTTTCTATTATGTCATAATTTGACTTTTGAACATATCACTTATAATCTCTTAATAATAATCTGAACGATAAAGAGGCTTAAGAACGATTACCTGAATTTATCATGATGATAACATACAAGATTGCAGGCCCATCGGCCAACAACTAATCAAATCCGAATCAATAATCCTACACATGCTGACAAGCACGTGGAAAACGTTTTTATTTACACAATTTTCATACCCAGCGAAATGAAACGACTAGTCCAGATGCCTGGTTGCCAGGCTTCAGACATATGAGCGGTAAATATTAGGTTGAGTCATAAACAATATTCATTTTTTTTATTCAATTTTATTCTTCACAAAATAAAATACAATTACATTTGATCCAATTGTTTATCCGCCATTATATACAATGACTTGTTGCAACTTATCAGTTATTATTCGATAACCTTTGAATAAAAGTTTGCAAGTTTTAAATTGAAAAAAAAAAAGGTTGAATCTGATTTTCATGAGGTCAGCGAATGTGACGGGTCGGGTACAACAGACCAAATGAGTTTCAAAATGCTCTCCTGTGTTATTCTTGCTGCATGCAGCCTTGAGTTGTCATCGAGTAAAACATTTTCTTCATTGACACATGCAGGACGCTTTTCGACCAAACTTTTATGGGCACGTTGCAGTTGCTGGACGTATAAATGTTTATTTAATGTTTCATTGCAATTTAAGAAAACTAAATGAACAATACTCTTCCGATCCCACCACATTAACAATATTACTTTCCTTCCACGGATCTCAGTTTTTGGAGTTGGTTCAGCTATGAATCTTTATCGTTGCCAACCCACTGCCATCTGCGTTGAATGTTGTCGTATTTAATCCATTTTATCATATTTTTAAGGAACGGTTCATCAGGATGTTAAATTCGTCTGGTGGTTCTCCAAAACAGAAATTACTTATGAGTCAAACTAATATCGAGGCGCTAGAAAATAGTATATTAGCATGACATATGACTGAGATAACATATGACTGAAATGATATATGGCTTAAATGACATATCCAATCGATTCGTGATTATTGAAAGTCAAAATATGATACTCATTCAACGCATTTTCATTGCAAATCAATTTTTGCAGCTTTGTTGAAGACAGAGATAAAACCAGCAAGTGGAAAAATTTCTTTGCTACGTTTTGTGTAGATTTCATAAAATATAAACCAGGGGCTCCCCGGAGTGTTCGAATCCTGGGGGTGTTTGATTTGCTGTATGCTGCTTTGCTTTGTTATGAAGAAGAATAACGCATTTTTTTGCTTTTACCCACTGTATACGCTTCCATTTCCGTGCAAAAAAAAAAAAACCCTCCCCACACCAATAAAAAAAAACTATCTAAGGTATTTTAAGGTACTCCAAATTTATTCTTAACTGTCTCGTATAAGTAGTCATTAGAATGATGCATTCGTTACAACAATTTCAGTTTTTGTTTATCAATTTTATTAAAAAAAATTATGTAGAATTACATTTTATTCAATTATAAATTCGTCATTATTTGCATTGACTTGTTGCTAATTATTAGACGGCTCTTCGATAACTTTTGAAGGTTCCAACTTGAAAATGTTTTCGACGAACTCTTGAATATGGTTTTCATTATTGTTTTTAATGGTTCATCAACCATTTACGAGCCGCTAGCTAATTACACCACTCGCACACTCAACTCGCTAATTTGTATTACCATATGAGAATACTCTTGTTGCTGCTTCCCAAATACTCCTTCTGATTAATGACGTTAACCAATTCAATAAATAGAAATTCTAATTCATTTTCAGTGTTTAGTATTTTTACTAATATTATTGATGAGGTTTTTATAAATTAGTTATTATATTTTAATATATCATTGTACTGTTGTTATGTTGAGTATAAGGGAAGATAGCGTTTGCTAAGTCACTACAAGATCCTCAGACAGACAGTACATTTCGAGGTAGACTAGCTCAACCCATAGTTTATTTTACACCAATATGTTCGGCGGCATTTTCTTTTTAATCATTTCACTGAAAGCAAGGCGATAAAGCCAATAGAACAAAGAGAGTGAAAGAGAATTAGAATAATTTAGCGAGGTAAAGTAACGAAATTAAGGAAGGAGAGCTTGAAGAACCTGATACTGACAGGTCAGATAGAAGGAAAAAGAGACAGAGGAAGGCAGCGGATAACATATTTGCAGGGCCTGATCAGGTGGATGACGGAACGGGGGTTGCGAGGTGTAACAGGGGCAAACATGCCAAGAGCCACAAGGGATAGGGAGACGTGGAGAACCATGATCGTCTACGTCCTGAAGTGACAGGGCACATAGAAGAAGAAGAAGTAAAGAAAGGACAATAAAGGAACATAGTTCAGGAATACAGAAGATGGCAATGAACGCTGCATTAAAATACTTGATGATTATAGTTCGACAGGTAAAAAGTGCGAGAAAAGAACCCCTTAAAATAGATGGTAAGATGCATCTAGTTAGTTCAACAGTAAAACAGTGAGATCTAGTTGCCAATCAAGTAGAACGTTTCAATTCATAGCCGATGCACTAGGGAAAAAGAGACATTTGCCATGAAAACATTTATAGAAAAGACAAAAGGAAGTCGCATCAGGTTGGTGAGAAAGTTGCTGAAGTTGGGATGCCAGGTCAGGATCGATTATATTGCAGATCGTTCTTTGAATGTTGTCATGATTCTCGAGATGTACAGCAGAAGCACCCGACCAGATATGGCAACAGTATTTAATGCACGGATGAATAGTAGATTTATAAATGCGCAAGATGGATTCTGTCACGACACTGTGAAACAACTTTTCTAGCAGTACACATATATTGATTCAATACAGTCGATTCACTTGGCAGAAAATATGAGGCCAAGAAGGCGTAGAGTGTTGCTCTCCTTGGGGTTAGTATCAGTCATACTGACAGTAGGCAAAAAAGGATCTTTTTGGTGATTAAATGAAAGCAGTTTCGCTTTGTAGACGTTATAATTCACAAGCCATTTTTCCCAAACTAACCACTAATTGGAAGTATTTTTGTAAGCAGTTACTAAGTTTGCATCGTCTGATCTGTCGGACCTGTTACCAAGACAAGAGTGAATGATTGTGTCATCTGCATAAATACCTTTTTTGGGTACTGATGACATCGGAGAGATCACTGATAAAGATCAGAAACAGCGTAGGTCAAAGGATAGATCTTTGGGTGACTCCCGCGTTAGTATGAAATGATCTGAAATATGACCATCATTACACGATCTGTTAGGAACGATTGGATTAATCCAAATATTCGTCTCGTGACACCATAGATCTTGAGTGTGTGGAGAAGACCAGCCTGTCAAACCCTGTCGAACGTCTTTGAAATATATGCAATCACAGCCCGAGCTATGTGATTCTTATCCAAAGCTTGATAGAAAAATTTAGTGATGGTAACGGCAGACCTGGCGATACGGACGTCATAATTTTTGTCCAAATAGAAGCTGTCAAAGTAAGATGTTTAATCAATCCGGTGTTGATTAGAGAGTCGAGTACTTAGCCAGTAAAAGATAAGAAATTAATAAGTTAGTAATTAATTTGAGGTGACAGAGCTTTCTCCGGTGTTTTGAGAAACAGGAACTACAGAGGAAGACTTCCAACAACCTGGAAAGCAAGAAGCAGCGAGACGTTTGTTGCAAATTTTGGAGATAACAAGAATCAGCCTAGGAGCACATTTCTTTAGAATGACTGCAGGGATCCCGTCACATTCCGCTTGACTTGTGGCAATCTAATTGAGAAACAACAGAAATAAATGGCGGAGTTACACGCATATCATTCAGTCAAGCCTTTGTTCTAGAGTAGTGGTGGTGTTGGTGGGGGGGGGGTCTGGCAGAGTTGTTCAGATCCGTCGAAAGTGGTGTTGGAAAATAAATTCCGTGCAAAGCATTCTGTTTTATCTGCAGTAGATGTCAATCAGTTTGATTAAAGAGATATAGGGCTTGATTTGCTATTGTTCAGCACAATCTTGCAGATCCGCCATCTTTCGTTACTAAGCTATCTCTTTTTCCTTTATCGCTTCCCCTGTTCCCAGAACTGCAGTATATTAGCCATAATAGCTAATAGTACAGAACCTGCAAGCATCTTTGTTTTTGGTGACTCAAATGCTCACCATTACCCGTGGCTGAAATATTCTAAAGGCACTGATGTTCAGGGCCGTGCTTAGAGGAGCCGAAAGGCTCCTTGATTCCGCAGATCTATTACAATGAAAATAATTAACAAAATAATTATTAGGATAATCATAATAATAGTCCCCTTGGTTCTCCCCCGCTTGCTAGGCCGCCATCGCCTGTCGAAATCGCAATGAGTTCAAGAAGATACTTAAAGAAGCCAAGCTGTTGTTTGCAGTCAGAATGAAGCAGCACATAGCATCCCGTAAGTTCGGTTCCAAACACTACTGGAGGCTCTGTAAAAGTTTACTAAACAATAGCAAACCCTCAATCCCTCTAATGAACGAACATGAGGTCCTTACATATACAACAGACAAGGCTGAGTGCTTCGCTCGCAAATTTTCCACCAACTTGACACTGGACTCTTCTGGAGTATCTGTACCCAAATTCTCACCCCGAATCATTGCGATCTTTTGGGCTTACATTCTCAGCTGACATGAACTGGAAAGACTATATTGAATCCATTATTAGGTCAGCTGCTAAGAAAGTTGGTTTATTGTGTCATGTTAGACAATTCCATGAGAGTGAATCATTGCAACTTTCTGGGCTTACATTCTCAGCTGACATGAAGTGGAAAGACTATATTGAATCCATTGCTAGGTCAGCTGCTAAGAAACTCAGTTCACTATGTCGGGAAAAATAATTTTATCTCTGAAATCTATCTTAGATATTTACAAGTCCACCATTCATCCATGCTTAGAATATTGCTGCCGTATATAACGTGGTACCCCTGCTATTTACTTTGAACTTCTTGATAAGATCCATAAAAAATCAGCAATATTGTCGGTCCTGATCTGACAGCTCGGCTTAAGTCACTTTCCCACCGCCGTAACGTTGCCTCCCTCTCCACCTTCTGTATAACTACTTTCATGGTAATTATTCGGATGCATTCTTCCCTCTGGTACCAAGACTTTATTAATCTGTCACATAGCTTTTTATAGCGTATTGTTAGAATTGTTTTATTTTATCATTAGTTATTGGTGTTACAGATAGAAATTATATAGATTGAAAGGTCACATTTAATTTCGATTTCTGAAATTTTTTTTAAAGGTGGCCATTTGCTTAATTTTATGAAATTTGTAAACAAACAAAAATTAAACGGTTTTAAAAATATTTCAAAATATTTCTGATATTTTATTTTAGTAAAATTAGAAAATTAAAATAAAAATTAAAAAAAAGTAAAATTAGAAAGTTAAATTAATCTGATTTTAAAGAAATATTACTTACTGATAGCATAAAAAAGTAATGTACAACAAATTATTAACGATTGATTGTGTTAATCGGATCGAACGTTTGACGGACTGTTGAATGACGAAGCGATGATAGTTGTTAAGAATGACCACGAAATGACAATTTTCATAAATCTAAGTGAAGAGACAAAAGTCTTAAATTACGTTACCCTTTCATAACAATAACAATTTTAGTCTACCATACATGAAAATAAGGTAACAAAATACAAAATAAATATTATTTTAAGAATAAATAGCGTAACTACGTTTATTAATATTTGTAATTTTGGACTCGTAAATTTCCACTTAATTACTATATTACATCCAATAAAGACCCCAATATAGAATTTTACACGATTTTAAGATATTATAAATTATTATAATTATAATGTAAAAAAAAAATGAAAAAAATTCATCATTCATCAGAAAAAAATATAATAATGTCCTGAATATTACAATAATGTCCTGAATATTACAATAATGTCCTGAATATTACTTATTTACAAAAACAATTAAAAGCTTTTCTAATTAAGTCATAGTTTTATTGAATTCATTATTTTTCAATTCAGAGCAGATTTTCAGTTAAATGGTACAAATTTGACAAAAAACGTAGATGATTTACTCTCTCTAATGACTCTTACTTTTAACAAAAATAATAATTTCAATAAAGAAGAAGGTTCTGTGCGAAATTTCATGAAATTAAGTGTTGGGGGTGGGTAACATTTTAAAAAGTTCTTTTACCAAAATTTTCTAAAAAAAAATATGGAAAAAACAATTTCATTCATTTGTAAATACGTCCTGAAAATTTCAATAAAATCGGACAATTATTGGATTTTACAAGAATTTTGAAATAAATGTGTTTTCAACGGAAAAAAGCGCAAAAAAATATCAATTTTGAACTTTGTAGAAGGCGATGACGTAAACAAAACAAGATTCTAACCAAAATTTCGAACGTGTTAGAAAGAATTAAAAAAAATAAAAAAAATAAAAAAATACTCTGGTCTTTCATCTTAATAATAACATCAATGTTTTGACGATAAAGCTTTATTTTCATTAAGTTTGTGGCCTTTTTTCATTACGCAATGCTGTTTTTCCAGCGAAACAGTGGCGGCACCTATGTTAATCTCTTATTGTGCCTAATGAGACCTACGGTGAGAACGACTCTTTTATCTGTCATATAACTTTTATTGCAATATATTGTTAGAATTGTTGCATTTTATTATTAGTTATTGTTGTGTTATGATGAAACACACCTATTCCTCAGATAATGGACTCTCCCTCCTATATTAATAAGAGTTAACAAGAAGTTAACGGGAGGAGTTCTTAAAAGTTCTCGGGAGTTCTTTAGACTTCTATTGGAGTTCAGTAGAACTACTAAGCAGTTGATATTAGTCGGTAGTTAGCCGAATACTAAGGAGTCAGCTTCAGTAGAAGATTACCAAGTTCTTAACATTTTGGGTACGTTAAGTCGATTAGCAACCGACATAGCACGATTATAACCTTCAGTGCGAAAACTACTCCACAACATGTTGCTAATCTCTTATTGTGCCTAATAAGACCTACAGTGAGAACGAATCTTTTATCTGTCACATAACTTTTATTACAGTGCATTGTTAGAATAGTTTTATTTTATTATTAGTTATTGTTGTTACTCACTTATTGTGCTTAATAAGATCTACAATAAGAACGGATCTTCTGTTCGTCACATAACATTTATCAAACTATAATGTTATAATTGTTCTATTTTATTATTGCTTAATCTTGTTAACAGAGACGACTCGTGTATAGGCACTACGGAACTGCAACACCCTCTATTTTTATTCGATATTCAAGTACTGTTTTCAAAGATTTTTTCTAAGACCATTCCGAATGAGATACTTGACTGCTTGCTATAAATATACAATGAGGATATAAAGTCACCAATTAGAGAAACTTCGTTTGTCACCGTCATGGCTGATGACGTAACAGATATTTCGGAACACACTCAAATGGTCATTGTTCTAGGGTACGTGTGAAATGAAGAAATATTTGAGCCTTTTTAAGGGATTTTTTATGCCAGATAATCAAACTGCAGATGGCATATTAAAACGTATTATGGGGTAATTAGACATAATCCTTCAAGGAAATGGCCAAAAATTGATTGCTCAGTCATTCAATGGTGCAAATGTCATGAAAGACAAAGAAAAATGAGTACAGACGAAAATAAAAGCAGTTTACAGTAGTGTACATTTCATTCACTGTTATGCACATCAACTTTAATAATGAGAAATGCAGCAAGTATTACACGGAATGCAAGAACATTTTGGCAATTCCAACATTCTTCTCAAGGTCACCACAAGGTGTTTCCATTCTCAAGAAGCATATGAACGTCATTAATCCTCTACAATGTAGAACATTAACATATGGACACCATCAACAGAATTCATGAAAACTTGCAACCTTTAAAAAGATGCCTTACTGAGATTGTATCAACATCAAATGCAGATCAAACTATTGCAGAAGCAACAGGAATTTTCTAATACCTGAATGATGATAATTTCATGTTTTGGTTAAAAGTTTCTCGTTAAATTATGCTTCATGTTGAAGAAATTTACAACCAAATGCAATCTCAAGAAATTAGTGTCTTTTAAAATTCAACGAATATATAACAGATTTCAAAACTGCTTTTTAATAAAATAAAAAACTCGAAGTATGTGAAAATCTTTCAAGGCTACTCATGGCAGAAGCAAAGGAAATGTGTGACTGTATAATGAACAGGTTTTCTTTCACTAAACACTTAGTAACTGCTAAATTGTTCAACCAGAAAAGCTTCACTAGTTTTAAGAATGAAATGCCTACAGAAGAGATAGTACTGACCACTGAAGCATATCCCATGATTGATAAAAAAAAGCTTGAAACTAAACAAAAAAAGTATTTTATTGTTGATCTGATATGCATGAATATTGTGAATTAATTGAGCTGCTGAAATTTATCTTTGAAAAAAAATCAAAATGGCATTTCTTGTGAAATTACGAAACTGATAAGAATCCTCTTGACAATTCCCATAACTACATCAGAACCAGAACTCTGCTTTTCAAAACTAAAAGAATTTTTTCTAAGGAGAACTATGAATCCTGAAAGCTTAAATGCACTTTCCACTGCTGCCAATGGAGAAAACATTCCTCAACAGTCATTCAGGGATCAAGAAGAAATTTATTAACTGTTGTGGGATCTCCCCCTATGTGTATATTATAATGGACTCGACTGAATGTACATATAGAGAACAGCAGTGGAAGATTTGGAATCTCAGTTGTAGTTGCAGTTTACAGTGGAGAGCAATCGTAGAGATCCGTTACAGTTATCGAAAAGTTCCGACAGATATCGAAGTTACTCAGAGACCAGACTAGCTCTGGGCTCTACTCAGCTAGAATAAGTTACCCGGACATACTATTTCACTTAAAGATTTGTATATGTTTATTTGCACTAATAGTATTCCTGAATTGACTAACCCGCCTTCCAGTTTGTATATTACATTCAATATAACCTCCTTTCTATCTCCATACCGGTTTTTGTTGTTCATTATTTGGCGGTTTCTTCTCCGGAATCCACAACAAAATGGCGACGAAAACTCGAACTCACGTACACAAGTTGCACAACAAATTGGCGACGAAGACTCGAACTCGCGTACACGTGTATCTAGAATCGCCACAACAAGTTGCTACGAAGTTTTCGTACACAAGTCACCACAATAACTTGGCGAGGGAAGATGCAAAATTACCACACAACAACAAAATTCAAAATTACCACATAGCAACGTAAAAACTATAGTGCCACACAAGTCGACCTCAAACAATTTGGCGACACTATCGTAGATATTCTGCTGGCATTACAAACATAAAGAGATAGAATAAAAAATGTAAAAAGGGAATTGAAAGTCAATATTTTTTCTCCCCTTCAACAGAAAAAAATTTCCACAAAATTTTCTATGAGATTAATTGCCAGAAAGCAATAGTCATAAAAACCAAAATCAAAGCAGCAAACCATGGATGACTTTCAGAAAGGAATACTAGAAATCATAAAAAGAAGTGAAAAAAGACAATATAAATTACAAGTAAGACAAATGGAAATGCAAAAGGCAAATGAAGAAAGACAATTACAACTACAAGAACTATTACTAAAATTAACAAGAAACACACTAGAAAGGGACACGGAAAAAGAGGAGACATTTTCGCAAGATGCTGTGTGGAACGCGATAGAAACTTCTAATAGCTCGATTGATGAGGACAAAAATTTTGGAGAATATTACAGGCGATATGAAGATATTTTTAATATCGACTGTCAGAACTGAACTGAAAAGAAAAAAATTAAGGCTTTTACTCAGAGAATTAGGTACGGAGGAATACACTAAATTTGTAGATTATATTCTACCAAAGAAGTCGAACGACTTAACGTTCGAGGAGGAGGCGGTGACAGGCCTCACTGAGCTATTTAGCCCAAAAATTTCTTTATTTCACAAAAGGTGGAAATGCCTTAATCTCGTGAAAGACGAAAACAAGGACTATTCAACATTCGCAGCCATCGTCAACAAACATTGTGACGACTTTAATTTGGCTGATCTAACTCTGCTCCATAGGAAACAACGGTTAAGAGGTGGTATACTAACTTTAAACGTGTACGTGCACACACAAATATTACTGAACGTTCAGGTTTTCCCGAAAATTACCAAATAAAATCCTCACACTCCTTTTGGCCTATCGTAAATTGAAGTTGCTTGAGATAGAAGAAGAGTTGAACGTATCAGAAGGAATTATATTCGGCATTTTGCATGAATATTTGTCAATGAGAAAGCCGTGTTCAAATAGATGCCGCGTTTGCTCACAGTCGATCAAACACAACAACGCGTTGATGATTCACAGCGTTGTTTACAACTGTTTCAACGCAACATGGAGTTTTTGTTTAAATATGTGACAATTGATTAGTTTTTGTGCAAATATGTGACATGGCCACAAACGAAGAAGAAAAAAGTGATCTTTCATCAAGACAACAAACACACCCTGTCACAAGTCGAGTGCAACGATGGCAAAACTAGATGAATTGCTTTTCGAATCCATCCTATTCTTCAGATCTGGCCCCCAGAGTCTTCTGAATGTTTGCAGACCTCAAAAGAATGCTCCAGGGAAAGAAATTTGTCTCCAATGAATAAGTGATATCATAAACTGAGGAGTATCATATTATCTCCCTAGAAGGAGACTATGTTGACGAATAAAGTCGATTTTTGCCTAAAAGTTGTTTTATTAGTTAGGACCGGGATTTATTGAGTGATGTCATATATAATGACATATTTTATCTTGCACAAATCCGATTATTATAATAAATTACAATATGTCAGTGAAGACCGGTTTAAATTTACTATATAAAGACTTTTTCAAAAATAAAATTCACCCTTAATAATGGCTAAAAGTATAGCTAAAAACGCTCACACATACAAAACAATGGAAAATTTGTGCATAATTTACATCCAGAAAAGAAGAAATTTATAGGACCACAAAAAGAAAAAAAATTAAATAAAAACTTAACCACAGTACACATTCATACACACACAGCCTACACTAAAGACAAATGACAGTGTACTGCTATTAAGTTAATATTTAAGTTTTCATTTGTTGTTATAATTTTCTTCTTAGTATATATATATATATATATATATATATATATATATATATATATATATCATTATAGCCCGGCGTTGCTCGGGTGCAATGAAAGCTTTAAAACTAATTCATTGTCCTGGAGCTCAGACTCTTTGGACGTTGGCACGAAAGACTAAAAAGCAATAGTTGTTTCCAGTTAAAGCGAAACCGTAGACTGAAAGAAAAATGAATGGATGTAAGTCAAATTTTGATTTCCTGGTATCGATATCAAATAAGTTTTTTCGTCGTAAACTGAATTTTGAAGGCTAAATAAGTCCTCTGAGTAAATGGTATCATGGCTGAGACTAAGAACTACAATTATACCTACTTAGAGCTAAACGCAAAGCAAAAACTAAAATAAAAAGGCTGAAAAACCGGTAGGATATCGGGGTATCGATTTCCAATATCGGAGTCAAATAAGTCATCGAAGGATAGAACTGCAACCTTGAAACTTCTGAATATCGTTTCCTATGTCTTTGTCTAGGAGTGTATCAAATTTGATTAAAATCAGACCACTCCTTCTATAACCCGATTTTTTCGATTATCGATTTTCGATATTTATCGGGGTACCTCGACACAAAACCTAGCTAAGAACACTCGCAGACCCTTATAGTACAACTGTGTAAATTTTCAAGAAAATCGGTTCAGCCGTTTCGGAGTCTATAGGTAACGGACACACACACACACACACACACACACAGACAAAGTTCCATTTATAAATAAGTTTAGATATATATACATAAACTTATTTATAAATGGAACTTTGTCTCTGTGAAATCTCTTCAGTTTTGGGAGTCAGTCACATTTCCTTGGTCAGAAAAAATTAGCGCGTTTAAATTTAGTGTCGTTGAGTGCGTCTTAGGTTTTTCATGTTGTTTTGTTGAAGGAAGTCTTGTATTTTTTTTATAAATATTTCTTCGTGGGTTATGAGGGTTTCATAATCTGCATATTGGTAAATAAGTATTACTCTGAATTTACCTCACTACATTCGTGTATATGTTGGGAAACGTACAATTTTTTGTTACTTGCTAACTTAATTTTACTTCTGTGTATGGCTATTCTTTAATTCGTGCATTGTGTCGACCCACATATATTTTTGCGCATTCATAACATTTTTGTGGTCTCTAGGTTTTACTCGTCTCCTTCTAAAATTAAGAATCAGTATAGTTTTGTTGTTTTAATTCTAAACATCATCATTACTTGTCTGTTCGGTCTATGGAATACTCAGTATCTTCTTGTAGGATAACATTTCTATAGCTGCGAGTCTCTTCTCCATCTGTTAGAAGAATGTTTAGTACACATTGTCATACAGTAGGATTGATGTTACATCATATTTCAGTACTTTTGTACTTTTTTCTAACTAAATTTGTCTTTTTCTTAAATAATTTTCTCGGGGTTTTAAGTCATATTTTCTTTTTCCAGTACGCCTTCAGATTTAAATGCTGTACTTTCTGTTAATACATTTTCCAGTTAGTTAAGTTTTTCTAATTGTTTAATTTTGGTATGTACATTTTGGGATTGCTTTCCTGGACTTTTTTTTTTTGCTTACAATCATGCAATCATCTTTTTAAAAAAATGTCTAAGTATTAAAGAAGATAGTGATGATATCGAAAAATCAGGAGTCGCGCATATTCGTAAGTTAAAAAAATTACGTTTTTCACCCTCCCCAAAAGTAAAACAAGATTTTAACGACAAAGGAAAAAGATACAAAGCAACTAGTGACAGAAATCAAATAAGAAATAAAGCCCCCCCCCCACATTCTGCATGTCACAGATGTGGTGGATTGCATTGGGTTAGAGATTGTCGGTTCAAATACAAAAATTGCCTAGCGTGTGGAAAGATGGGACACAAGGCAGCTGTATTCAGAAACGAAAACCAGCCTAGTAGGGTAAGATCTACTAGAGTGGAATATGAAAACAAAGAAAACACGAGAAAATATGTGGAACTTGAAATATTGAATAAGAAGATCAAATTACAACTGGATTTAAGTTCGGACTTAACAATAATCAATCTACAGACATGGCGGAAGCTGAATAGGCCGACCATGTTACACACACAAAAAATTGATGAAACGGTAACAGGAAAACGGATCATTTTCGAAGGTGAAATAATCATGAATGTAAAATTTCAGGGAAAAACCAAAAAGCTAAAAACATACGTTATAAAAAATACACATAACCTGGTAGGAACGGATTGGATGCAGAAGTTTAATGTATGGGATTTACCCATTATCTCTTGTTGAAAAAAAAAAAAAATAAAGAGCGTGCCGTCAGAAACTACGAAATTGAAAAAAGAATTACACAAACAAATTCCAGAGGTATTCTCAAACAGTATAGGATGACGTAACAAAGTTGCAACAAAAATCGAGCAAAAGTAGAATGTATTTGTAGAATAAAAGTAGAATGTATTTGTTACATCCATAGTTACGAAAAAGGCATTCAAACCAGGTGAACAAGTTTATTTCAGAATATTAAAAAATTACATAGCCCATTGGGAACCTGGAACAATTATAAACGGACTAGGAAATGCGATATACACAACACAGGAAGAAAAATCTATTCATAAGAGACAAATACAAAAAAGAAGTGAAGAGCCAAGCTCGTCATCCTCAAAAAACGTTGTCGCGATGGAAAAACTTTTGAAGCCGTTGAGAATTAAAAAAAAAAACGGAAAAAATACTTACGACCCCCTCCCCCCCAAAGAAGCTAGGGAGGGGGTGTTGTGGGATCTTCCCCTATGTGTATATTATAATGGACCCGACTGAGTGTACATATAATCCTGTGGAAGATCTGGAATCTCAGTTGTAGTTGCAGTTTACACTGGAGAACAATCGTAGAGATCCGTTACAGTTATCGAAGAGTTCCGACAGATACCGAAGTACCCAGAGACCAGACTAGCTCTGAGCTACACTTAGCTAGAATAAGTTACCCAAACATACTATTTCACTTCAAGATTTGTATATATTTATTTCTACTAATAGTATTCCTGAATTGACTAACCCGCCTTTGTATATTGCGTTCAATATAACCTACTTTCTATCTCCATACCGGTTTTTGTTGTTCATTATTTTGGAAGTTCCTCCTCCGGAATCCACGACATTAACTTTTTGATTTTTAAATTTTGCACATTCGTAAATCTACTATTCGTCCGTGCATTGAATACTGTTGTCATATCTGGTCGAATGCTCTTGTTATTCATCTCGAAGTTGAATCCAAAGAAGAATCTACAATGCAATCAGTCCTGACTTAGCATCTCGGCTTCAGCCACATTCTCACAAACATGACGTGGCTTCCCTCTGTCTTATCTACAAATATTATCATGTCAACTGCTCTGATGAGCTGTTTTTTGTGCTCCATTCACATGAATTTAAGAATGCTATTAGACTGGCATTTAGGTCGCACCTTTTAATAGTTAAATGTAACCATTTCTTTTACTCTTTTCTCGTACTTCCCGCCCGTGGACCTCCTTTCCGTTTACTTGCTTTCTTAATAGCTACAATCAAAACAAAAATAACAGATTTAATTTTTTTAATGAATAAATCGAGCTTGAACTGTAACAATTATAAGTAAGCAAACATATTTTTTCGTTTAGAATTTTATCAAGTTTATGTATAAATTTTCTTTTTATGTGTTTGTTCCATTTTACACAATATTAAAACAATGATTAAAAATTTACCGGAGAAGCATCCCCATTAATTTTACCGACGAGTCACCACTGATTGTTAATCTTTTATTGTACTTAATAAAATCTACGGTAAAAACGACTCTTCTGTCCGTCGCATAATTTTTATTACTATATATTGTTATAATCTGTTATTTTATTATTTATCTGTTATTGTTAATTTCTTTAGTCAGTTAAATGCTATATGTGATACACGCTTGGGCGGTCAGTTCTCGAATGAGACATTTTCCCGCGGTAGGTTGCGATTACTTTCTGCGGTAGACTAGTTGCCAGCCAAAGCTAAAGAAGCCGGTCTATCGTGTTATTTTACCCATAACTGGAGGGAGAAGCGAAGGATTAATTAGGTATTTGCATGTAAGTGAATGCAACGAATTCAGCTGTAATTCGAACTCAGCTCTCCGATTTCTCGTTCCAAGCCGATATCCACTGCACCACAAGGCACATCTCTTGTACTGCTTAATACATAAATTAAAGTTTATAATCTGTATTGGATAAAACATAGTATATATTGTTTGTTTGTTATTATCCACGGTTTCAGGCATTTGCTGCGGGTCTTGGAATATATATATATTACAAATAAGATTACGGTAGATATTTTGTTTCTCTCTGTGTGGCCTTATGTCAGATTATGATTAATTTCAAAAATACGGTTAAGAATGCTTTAGAAAGCCCTCGCATTGGAGAGTGGCGTGTCAGAAGCTTTTCTTACAACTCCTCATTATTATTACTGCAATATGTTAGATTATCACAGTGTGCCCTATATTTGTGGTTGTGTCAGACTAAAATAAGTTTCTTAAATGCCATTAAAAAAAACAAAACAAAATAACAAATGTTGTCAACCTGTTAACAAGTTCGTTATAATTTCATGACACGATTTAATCAATTGAATCCGTGTCAATCGCATTTCATTTATTGTTATCTGTTTAATAACAGATGACAACAATTTAAAATCACTTTTAAAATGTAGTATGGGAGTCGTGCCAGGAAATACCATAATTTTAAATTAAATTAAATTAAATATATATTAGGAGCCTTGATCACAAAAGTGTTAAATCTGTGGTGACCATAACACAAAAAGTGTTATAATATGTATTTGGTTCACCCTAGGACAGTGTTTCCCAACTTTTTTAAGCAACGGCACACCGAGAAGCAAATTAAAATATCACGACACACTTAACAAAAGTTTAAAGGGTAGACATTTAAATATAAACGAAACAAGCACACAAAAAAATTATACATAATATTGATAAAATCTTAAACGAAAAAAATATATTTACTTACTTATCTTAGATAAGCCTCAAGACATTGTTTCCCGGGACAGGGCATCTCACAGTATTATTTTTCTCAGTTGCATACCTGTCCTCGGACAGAGCTACAACTGAGCCACACTCTGTTTTCGAGGACAGAGACGCAACTGAGAGAAGATTTTGGGGTTCCACCCGACACAAAATGTGCCAGGTAAGGATATTTACCCTACTCCCCCAATGGAACGAGATGTGACACAAGATCTTTTTTAAATGGGGACCCGACCGCGTACGAATGGGCACAGGGACAAAATTCCCCAGTCCCGTCAACCGTGGGTTGAGCTAGCCCCGGTGACGAGCACCTGATCCATCCCTCTGCTGCAATGGGGTGGCGCGGTCGCGGGACACTCTTCCCCGGGACCGGGTATCTACACAGTGTAATTTTTCTCAGAAGCAACCGCGGATGATACCGAGTACAAAACTTAGTTTGTTATTTCCTAGGGCAGTGGTTCTCAACCGCTGTACCGCGGCACACTAATGTGTCGTGCGATCTTTATATGTATGCCACAAAATAATGAAGAAATAACGAAATAACACCAGACACTAAATAAGCTTCACAAACGGTATCATCTCAAAATATCCAAAAAACAAACGAGCTTAAAAATTGACCAAGTAGGTAACGTCATAGCCACGAAGCACAGAATCTGGCCCCAAAGAACGTCTGTGTGTGTACCAACATAAAAAAAGCGAACTCAACTTAAGATGCACGCGCACAAGATTCTGGACCTGCAAAGAAAGAGTGAATCTCTCACATTCTCAAAGGAATAAGATCCAATATTCAAAGAAAGATCCGAAACCACATACCTTTGAGTTTAAAAGTGAGTTAACCGATATTTTCCGTATTAAAAATTTACTTATAATTCTTATCGAACGTTACTAACGTAATATTAGAAAAGCGTTAAATTGTAGGGATAAGAAATTAAGAACTAAAAACATTTTGGTAAAAACCCAAAGTAAAATTGCACACCCGCAAAAGTGGATTCAAATGACTATTCACAAGTCAGTGCGAAAAGCAAATCCTGAATCCTGATTGGATTAAAAACAGAAATTTTATAATGACGTTATTTCATATCTAAAAGCGAAAATGCTTTCTGGAGCCGGTCACATGACCAGATTTAATTACTTAAAGACATTCTGTGACCGGTCAACAGAGTCGACATGGGAGCAATTAGCTGAAAACTTCGTGGCAATGTAACGAAAGAAAATTCAAGAAGTCAACCCGGACGCAGGGAACGCCACAGTTTCAGTCGACCTACTCTTCTAACGTCCTTTTCTTCATTCTCACGCCACACCACTAAAGAGGACAACAGCAACAACAAAATGGACGTGTTAAGTACAACTTCTTTATTTGTTTTGCGTCCTCTCTCTCTCTCTCTCTCTCTCTCTCTCTCTCTCTCTCTCTCTCTCTCTCTTAACCTGTCGTGACCTACCAAAAAGAGGAAGGAACAAAGACTTTATATTTCGCTACTACACAACCATGAAATCTAAACTTCTGCTTACATTTTTAAATACCTACTTTACTACTACGAACCTTTTCTGTAACTCTTGATACCCTAAACTTTCTAATTGAACATTAATTTCTACGAATTCTTGTTATTCATTTCTTTTAATAACTTTCTATTTTAACATGAAAAATGTATATTTTATTGTTACACTATTCCACACAATTCCACACATTCCAACCTGCCGACAACCAACATTCTGATAACGATGAAAACCTTCTGATGATGATAATCTAAACTTATTTATAAATGGAACTTTGTCTCTGTGTGTATGTGTGTGTGTCTGTGTGTCCATTACCTATAGACTCCGAAACGGCTGAACCGATTTTCTTGAAAATTTACACAGTTGTATTATAAGCGTCTGCGAGTGTTCTTAGCTAGGTTTTGTGTCGAGGTACCCCCGATAAATATCGAAAATCGATAATCGAAAAAATCGGGTTATAGAAGGAGTGGTCCGATTTTAAACAAATTTGATACATACATAGACAAAGACATAAGAAACGATATTCAGAAGTTTCAAGGTTGTAGTTCTTACAATAGTGCAGAAAATCGATGATATATATATATATATATATAAAAGACAAGATGTTTGTGTGTGTGTCTGTTTGCCTGTGTGTCTGTATTTTTCAGCCCTTTTATTTTAGTTTTTGCTTCGGGTTTGGCTCTAAGTAGGTATAATTATAGTTCTTAATCTCAGCCATGATACCATTTACTCAGAGGACTTATTTAGCCTTCAAAATTCAGTTTACGACAACAAAATCTTATTTGATATTGATACCAGGAAATCAAAATTTGACTTACATCCATTCATTTTTCTTGCAGTCTACGGTTTCGCATTAACTGGAAACAACTATTGCTTTTTAGTCTTTCGTGCCAACGTCCAAAGAGTCTGAGCTCCAGGACCATGGATTAGTTTTAATGCTTTCATTACACCCGAGCAATGCCGGGTTATACTGTTAGTCTATTCATATTTCTTAGCTTAACCGTTATTGCTAATTACAGCATGTAGGCGTTTAGTGTCGTCTCTTATGAATTTCTTGCACGTTTCTTGGCTAATAATTTTTCCATTCTTCACGAGAAAATTCCTTTCGTTCATGCAGGTTTTGCGGGTTCCTTCTTTGAATTCTCAGTTGCAGCTCTCTCCATAAATTTTCAATCGGATTGAGATCTGGAGATTGAATTAGCCATTTTAAAACGTCTATTCTCTTGATACCATGATTTTGTAAGCTTTGCACTATGTTTAAAATCGTTCATTTGTTGAAAGGCCTAGCAAACCTGCACTCTGGCGTAAATTTATCTCCAAAATATCCATATAATGTGCTCCATTTATCCTCTTTTCTATTATTTCAATGTTCTCTACACCTTGAACCGAGTTCGAATTTCACTTGAATTCCTTGCATTCACTTCCGCACAAATACCCTTGGGAAAGTTATTAATCCGTCTCTTCCCTCATGTTATGGGTTAAATAATAGGATAGATTGAAATCTATAGCCTTGGCTTGCAACCAGTCTACCGCAGAAAGCAATGTCAACCTACTGCGGGATAATCTTCTTCCCAGTCAGTCAGGTCTCGAAATAGACATGAGCGCCCAAAGCGTGTATCACGTATGGTACGTAACTGATTGACTGACTGACTACACGTTGGACACCAAAGAGACCAAAGATCATAATTGATCCGCCTCCAAATTTTACTGATGGGTTAGTATTCTTCGGCGAATATGAAGTACCTTTCCTTCTCCAGATCTTTGCCACAGCCTATTCTTCTTCTTCTTCTTCTTCTTCTTCTTCTTCTTCTTCTTCTTCATGTGCCGTGTCCATTCAGGACGCAAGAGATCATGGACTTCCACTGCCCTATCTCTTATCGCTCTCAATATTTTTTCCTCTTGGTATCTCTCCCAAATTCCACCCCGCCATCCATTTTCTCAAGCTTATCAAGTATGTCTCGCACTGCTTTCCCAGGTCTTTTTTTTTTCCTTCAATCCGTTCTGTGAGTTTTAGATTCTCCAGGCCCTCTTTTCTCATTTCATGTCCCAGGAGACAAAGCTGTCTCTTTCTGATGTTAAGTATGAGTTTTCTTTTCGTTTACAACCTCTCCAACACCTCGTCGTTGCTCACGTGCTCGGCTCATGGTATCCTCAGCCTCCTTCTGTAGAGCCAGATTTCTGTTGCTTAGAGTGTTTCCCTCATCTTTCAAGTGGTCGTCCAACATTCGCTGCCTTGCAGAAGGACAGATATCACATAGTAATCCAACACTCTTTTCTTTGTTTCCAATGAGATTTTCTTATCTCTCAGTATTCAGGTTAGCTTTTGAAATACGTCCTTGGCCATGCCAATGCGTCTTCGGATCTCAGTGTCACACATTCGATTCCTTGTTAGAACGCTTTCCAGGTAGTTAAATTTCTTGTTTTGCTTTAGTTTCACCGACCTCTTGTTAGCATTTTGGGATCTTCTTTTGGCTGATGACCATACATTCAGTTTTCTTTAAGTTTATGTTCAGTTCTTTCTTCTCGCTTTCTTTTGCTACCTTCTGTAGAAGGCCCTGCATTTTCCTTTCCGTGTCTGCTATCGGCACTGTGTCATCTACGTATCTTATATTGTTGAGAAAGTGGCCGCCAACGACGAATCCTAGCAAGGATTTTATTTCCCTCAGAATTATTTCTCTGTATAAGTTAAATAGATCCGGCGAGGAAACACATCCTAGTTTTACGCCCCTTTCTTTTTTTGATGAATTCATTTCCTATCCGTACGCAAGAGGTTTGCTGCCAATATAGGTTCTTGAATATCCTAACGTCTTTCCCGAATATGTCAAGGTTGCCGATGGCCTCGTTCTGCCAAAATATTCAATTTTCATTTCGCCGGACCAAAGTACATTTTCCCAAAATGCTGCAGGTTTTATTCAAAGCTCGTTTGCAAAATCCAGTCTAACAAGAACGTGTTTTCGTATAAGAAGTAGTTCTTTCTTGGAAAAGATATCATATCGACGAAGGTAACGACTAATTGTATCCGTCATCACTTTTACTCCACTTACTTCTAGTCCTCTCTGAAGTTCTTTAAGCGTAACTCGGTGCTCATTGCCAACTCTTCTAGCCAATAATCTTGCCGTACGTTCTACTATCTTTCTAGAACGACCAGAGATGTTTTTTTTGGGACGAATAGAAGGACACGTTTTCTACTGACGAACTATCGTACCAACTGAACGCAGTGGCACGTTTAACTGACGAGATATATTCCTATAACCAAGTCCATTTGTATGAAGGTCAACAATACGTTTACGAAGGTCTTGATTAGTTATTTTGCTTTTCCAAATTTTGTCAATGTTTAAAGAACGGTTGAGAGAAAGAAATGGTGCAATGCTTTTAATCATTCCTAAAAGTAATCATAAAATTAATCTGGATCCTTTAAAAAACAACCGCAACCTAATTTGGAACATTTTGTGGTTCAGTGGATATCGACTCGGAACGAGAAATCGGAGAGCCGAGTTCGAATTTCAGTTAAATTCGTTGCATTCACTAACACGCAAATACCCTTGGGTAAGGTATTAATCCGTCTCTTCTCTCCAGCTATGGGTCAAATAACAGTCAGATTGGGTTCTGTAGCCTTGGTTGGCAACCAGTCAACCGCAGAAAGTAATGGCATCCTAATTCGGGAAAATCTTTCTGTCATGAAGACATGATCGCCCAAGCGTGTATCCCGTACGGTACTTAACTGACTGACTCGTAAAATTTTAACACTTTTATAAAAAATGCTGCTGTAAATAAAACAAATGTGTTGTAAACTTTTGAGGGACTAAATATCGGTTTTTCTTCGTGGGATGCATTTTTTAATTTTTTTAAAAAAATCTGATTGCTTGACTGAATATTTTCTACGAACAGTAAAAGTTTGGTTAATGTAACTGTATTAGAAATACCTAAAATCATTTTCTGTAATATGTTGTAAACTTTTGCGTGGCACTGTATAGAATAAAAAGAATGGGAAATAGCAGCAGAAGAAACAAACGCCTTGAAGAGTGAAGGCATTTATGAAACTTCAAAGTCGGTATAACTGCTCAGTGACAAATTTCTCCACACAAATTCTCTCTCCCTCTCCTCTCTCTCTCTCTCTCTCTCTATATATATATATATATATATATATATATATATATATATTCTTCACAGGTAGCACGACTCGAAGATTCGTGCATAACAAAATCTCTTTGTAGTGTTACTTGTGAGGAAAAAATTATATTTATTAATAAATACTTAATAGCTCTGTTATATTACATCGAGCACTATTTGATTAACATTAGTCCTCAATGTGCGTTATCTGATATATACGAGATTCTATCTCGATGCATAGAAATTCCCGTGTCGCAATGTACTTTTAATTCTATAATTATTTATTGTATTGGGCACTGTTTGTAAAAAAAAAATGCTAGGGAACACAAAATCGTAAAACCTTGGGTCCTCTTTACTTGGATTTATATATATATATATATATATATATATATATATATATATTGTAATGGTTGTTACAATGGTTTCTAAAAGCATTGTATCACTACACAAAAATTTTCGCGTTCCGGAGCTACGTTTGCTCCTCATCTGGTGATAAGTTTAAAAGAAAAATCTTCCTTACAATATGTATATATATTAGTCCTCCACATATAAACTTGTTTTGCTGTATCACAGCTCATCAGTATGGCTAGACACATTCACTTGCTTCCAGCAGGGATCGAAAGTTGACCGATCTAGTGTTAGTCGGAGTACCTACATCCTAAGCCATCGGTGCATGGAATGAGAGAGGAGGGAATTTTAGAATGTTATATATATGCGGTGTATACACACGCCAGTCACCGAGAGAACTCAATTCATTTCTGTAGAGTAACGCGTAAATCGCGGAAGTGGTAACCGTTTTTAAAATTTTCTTCTCTAGAGAACTTATTTGTAATGAGAGCATAGCATAATATATTAGTCATCCACATACAAGCCTGTTTCACTCTTTTACAACTCATCAGTGTGGCTAAACACATCCACCTGCTTCCAGCATATATATATATATATATATATATATATATATATATATATATAACTTTAAAAGCAAGGAACTTATTAACAATCTCTAGAGCTTTTTCGTCCAACATCTCATCAGGAGAAAATCGTTGAAATCACAAATTAAACGAAAAAACAGCAACGAAAATGAAGAACAATATATATATATATAGGATGAATAACTGTCGACATTTTATATTTTTAATTTTGTGCATACACCTTGTTTGTTTTTTTTATTTTTGTTGATTGCACAATATAGTAGAGTTAGTTGGGCACTGTCTGTAAAAAAAAAAATTTCCGCCAGAAATTTTAAAATGGCATACTGTACTGCTTTGCTTTGGCGCCGAAAGCTCCAAATTGAAAACTTCAAAGTATTTCGGTGTCAGTCTGAGAACAATGCAGAGGATTCGGAAAGAGTTGGATGAGTTTAATGATGATTACGGAGTTACTACTCTTTAGTATTTGAAGATATCATTGTGTAATTTTGGTAAATATATCTGTTAAAACCAGATAGTAGTGATATTTTCATTTATGCTGAATTTACACGACAATTTTTTCATTGCCCTCTTTATATATATTCTTTCATGCCGCTTAAAGAACTGCATTCCTGATCAAAACAGATTAATGAATAACTATATTGGGCATCGCACTACATGTTTATCAAGAAGACTGACATTACATCTCCTAAACTATGGCTCATTTAGGACCCACTTAAGCACACACGTAAACATGCCAAACTCCATATGCAATTTATTTGTAAAAAATACAACCATAATAGCCTCAGCCACATATTATAAAACGGCTAAAAATAATGGAAGCATTAATAATAAGAAAGGAAAAACCAACACTCAAAAATATTAACTACGAACATGGCCACAACGTGCTGACCGTGTTTAGGAAAAAAGAAGAAAAACGTTCCCATCACTATAGAAGGAAAACATATCTACAAAAATTCTACATATTCACTTAAAATTTAAAAAAAACCTTGATAATAAATCATCAGTCAGTCAGTTAAGTGCCATACGTGATACAGCTTGGCCGATCATGTCTCGAAAGAGTCATGACTGACTAAACAAAAGATTTTCCTACAGTAGGTTGCTATTACTGCGGGAAAAATCTGCGGTAGACTGGTTGCCGACTAAGGCTATAGAAACCAATCTGTCCTGTTATTTAACCCATAGATGGAAGGGACAGATTAATAACTTTACCAAGATTATTTGCGCATAAGTTACAGTAAGGAATTCAACTGGAATTCGAACTCGGCTCTCTGATTTCTCGTTCCGAGCCCATATGCACTACACCACAACGCATACAAAAATATCGAACATTTAGACAGTTTTTACACATTATTTTCAGAAAAGATAACACTCGTATGAATGCAAGATAAATTGTATAAAAGAATAAACCCAGTTCCTGACCAGTCGTCTTTAATGAAACTTCTATAGAAGAGGGATTGCTACCCAAATACACAGTGCGATTTTCGCTTCCAGCATGCACGCACATGTTCGCCAATCCTCCACACAAACAAAATACACGACTACTACTATCATTCGTCTGCGAACTGCCCGTTACAACAAACACTATTTTCATCTTTGATAATGGCTGATGTAAGCTGAAAGCTCGGAAAGGATTAAATAAATACAATATTTTGATTTTCTTTCCTCTTTCAACGACAATGCTATTAAGCTTATCAGACGATATGAAAAAAATTACATAAAATAAATCGACAAAACTTGTCTATAGTATTTAATGAAACATAACATTTGGGTCTGACGAGCCGCGATAATAACATCAGGACGCGGTGAAATATGTATTACCCATTGTAATAATCTAAAATCTTTTATAAATTATATTACTCTGTTAAATTGAATAAATGAATTTAACACTGAGTTCTCTTGAGTTCGTCTTTATCGGAATTTACCTGGATTGTATACCAAGTGTGCTATATATATATATATATATATATATATATATATATAATGTGTTGAGGTATGTTAGTTTTTGGCGTCAAGATTGTTGCTTTTTCAATATTTTTACTGATAAACGTTATTTTTACAAGCATTTTTTACCACAAAGTGCTCGATATCGGAGTGGAAATAGAGCGTTAACAGTTTTAGTGTAAAAAACTTGTCACTTTAACTGAGCAGGTTCATGCCGACTTCGAAGTTTTATGGGGACACCGCTATGATGCCTTCACTAGGCTGTTTTTGTTTTCTGTAGAAGAAAAACATTTCTATGAGTAAATTTAACACTCATCTCATCAACGAGGAAAAAATTGATTTTTTTATATATAATAAATATTGGGTCTGTAAATAAATAAATTTAATTACATTGAGCCCTCTAGCTGGATCAGTGGTAATATTTAATATCAATAGGATTTACCTCCAAACCTTCTTTTGGATTAATGATTCATATATATATATATATATATATATATATATATATATATATATATATATATATATATCAACATGCGGTGAAGATATAGAAGAATCCAAAGAAGTATCCTGTACATACAGTGGTAGGATAACTCTCTAAGAGAGCTCTAAATATATATATATATAAATACATATAGAGCAAATATAAGAAAAATTAAGGCAAACACGTTATTTCATGGTAAATTGGAAGTATGGCCTATTTCAGGCAAACCATCATCAGCTTCCGTCTTTATTGTACAAAGTATTTTACACGAATCCTTTGTACAATAAAGACGGAAGCTGATTATGGTTCGCCTTAAATAGGCCTAAACTTCCGATTTACCATGAAATAACCTGTCTGCCTTAATTTTTCTTATATATATATATATATATATATATATATATATATATATACACTAGAATGGCAAACCTGTAAAAACGGAAAGGATAACCCAAAAGATTTTATCTAATTAACATAAAATATTCATTGGATAGAAATAGAGCTCAATGGATATTATCCAGAGCAATATAAAATATATGTATGTATATATCCTGTCTGTGTGCTTAATTTGTGTATGTCTATTCCTATCCTCCTTTTTGTATATTTATACATTCTCTCCTAAAATTGTTTCGTGTATATGTGTGAGTTAATGTCAGTTAAGTGCCATATGTGATACACGCTTGGGCGACCATGTCTCGAAATAGATATGACTGACTGAGTAGAAGATTATACCGCAGTAGGTTGCTATTGCTTTCTGCGGTAGACTGGTTGCCAGCCAACGCTATAGAACCGAATCTGTCCTGTTATTTAACCCATAACTGGTGGGAGGAGATGGATTAATACCTTTCCCAAAGGTATATGTGCGTAAATGAATTCAAAGGAATTCAACTGGGATTCGAACTGAGTTAATGTACGTATTCTTTATTCCGTGTGTCTGTATTGTGTATATGTGTGATTTGATGTATGTATTATTAATTTTTTTCCATTTTAATTGATACAATTGTTCATTTCCTCTGTTCAAAACCGTTTGAGACTATTCTGAAGAAAATTAACATTGATTTATTTTTCAATGGTCTAAATGAGGCAATTGTAAAATTTTTTACTCTACTGAAATAAATTCTGGATCTATAACGGTTTGATTATGTGTTGAGTTTCCTTCTCATTATATATTGTGTATTTAGGTAGCAATCCTTTTATGAAAGTTTCATTAAAATGACAGACACGGTGATGTAGCTAAGATTTTATATAATTTTTCATGTGATCTTTTAGTTCCTGAAAAGAAAAAAGATCACATGAAAAATTATATAAAAAGTTAACCAGTGAACCTTGTCTGTCAGAGAGAGCGAGCGAGAGAGAGAGAGAGAGAGAGAGAGAGAGTTTCTATGTGATACAGGAGTGTAACTGTTCTGTTTAACTTGGTTATGAAAGAAAACTAAACTGCATGAAAAAAGATTTTAAAAATATTCGCTTAAATATTACACCTGCAGTTCCTTGAATAGATTCGATCAAGTTAATCCAGTTCTTATATGTTTTTAGTCTCAGTGTAAGTTTTCATTCATTTTGTTGTCCACTGACAAATCCAACATTCTTGGCACGTCTACAAGTTCATATACTGACATTTAGAATCAAGAGAAACCATTCCAACCCTCCAGCTATATTCGCAAACAAATACTTGTAACTTCAATGGCACGACCCACTGATTATAACATGATTCAAAATGCCAGATTAAATGTTTCTAGAATAAGACTTGGCTAATCTTAACTCCAACCGAATATTTCTAAATCACTAATCAATTTTCCTTTTTATTTTTGTTACTCGGCTTTCCTAAGTTCTCCCAACATTTGTTGACATTTTGTTGATCTCAAGCAATTATTTTAATTCACTATACAGAGCCGCCATTTTGTAACGTCATATCACGTAAACAGTTAAAGAAATCGACTATAAAATGATGAATTTCTTATAGGTGATTTAAATAAGTTTTGAAAATCTGAGATGGCGGTCTAGCTAATACTTACCTGAGAAAGCATCCGCCCAACTCTAAATGATATTTGATTCCTTTTTTTAATAATAATAATACATTGATTCATTGGAAATAGTTTTCACATCATTTTCTTCATCACAACATTTCGACCGCAGTACGCACTGGTTTTCATCAAGTGTCCATCGCATTTTGGTTGCCCTCTGGAAAATATCGAAGGCAACCTTTTATTTGTTCCACACATATTTTAGTGCATTGTGATGCAGTAGGTATCGGCTCGGATGAGCAATTAGAGAACCAAGTTCGAATTCCTTGTATTCCTTGCATTCACTTATGTGCAAATATCCTTGAGAAAGTTACTGATTCGTCTCTTCTTTCTCTAGCTATGAGTTAAATAACAGAACAGATTGGTTTCTATAACCTTGGTTGGCAACCAGACCACCGCAGAAAGTAATGACAACCTACTGCTGGATAATCTTCTGCCAGTCAGTCATGTCTTTTTCGGGACATGATCGCCCAAGCGTGTATTACGTATGGCACTTAACTGATTGACATTTCAGTCTCATTTTAATTGTTTGTTTTTTTAAGCCAAACACAAACTCCTTATTGTTCATCTAATTTTATTGTGAGGCTTATTAATTTTTTTTTTTACAAAAGGTATTGCTGGTATTTTTCCTATAAAAATGTATTTTTATACTTTTATAGTGTTTTGACCCAGTTTGGTAGGGGTTAATTATTGGCCCATAGTTGAGGCCTTAACAGGTATTACAAGTCCAGTTCAGGGTAGATCTGTGAACAACAATAGGTGGTTCCACACTCCTCAAAACTTTCAATCTCCCGATCAGAGGCCTTGCTGCAGGATGTAGTTTATCGTCATACCGAGGGCGACGTGTCTTAATCACTTGACCACGCAGGACCAATGGTCAAACAAATACCGAATACTGCTTTTAAGCAAACATTTTCCCAATTTTTCGGAATATTCATATCTGCTCTGTTTTATATAAAAAACAGAGTATCTATTCAAATACGAATATCCATAAAAATAATGTTTAAACAGATTAAAAATATGTCGGTGTTAATTCCACAACAGATTTCTTAAAATTTCGTTCATAAATTGTCTTTGATTGCATTAGGATACGAAAACAGAGAAGGTATGAATATTCCGAAAAGTTGGGAAAATGTGTTTGTTTAAAAGCACTATTCGAATTTTGTTTGACCGTTGGGCTCTGCGTAATCAAGTAGTTAAGACATGTCAGATCTAATGACAGTTTTCCTTAGGAGACGTAGGTTCGAATCCTACAGGATGATGCATAGTTTTCTAACACGATTTCTAGATTAATCAGGCCCGTAAAAGTAAATAAATATACTGTTTAATTATAAAAAAAATAGACCATTTACTCAAATACGAGTATCCATTAAAAATAATATTTAAACATATATATATATATATATATATATATATATATATATATATATATATATACCAGTAGGCATATTTGGTATCAACTATTCATTCAAACGAATTTTATTAAATTAAACCGACAATGTCTGGTTGTTTAATTTTCATTGGATTTTCCCATTTTCGGATAATCTGTTGTGTATCAGGACCAAATTTTTGGATAATCTGCCCGAAGTTCATATTTGCTTTCTTTTTTTATTATTCAAGTTTTTAGGACGTCTCAGTCATTATTAAGAACCAAGTGTTGTCAGTGTGGTAGGCAAGTTTCAGTTGGTTATTTTATGGGGTGCTGAAAGTTTGATTCAGTCCAAAGTGGTTAAAAATGCGAGATCACGCCAGAAAGATTAAGATTTTTAATTTTTTTTTAAATACGCGTTTCAAAAAAGGGTGTTTTTTTCATTGGATCTATTCAACTTGTGCAGCAAGACTATTCTGAGAGCAGTCGAAGTAATTTCAAGATTCATTATTGGCGGCCACAATCGGAACAATATAAGATACGCGGGTGATACAGTGCTGATAGCAGACACAGAAAGGAAACTACAATGTCCCCTACAGAAGGTAGCTGAAGTAAGCAGAAAGAAAGGACTACAAATAAACTACAAGAAAACTGAATGCATGGTCATCAGTAAAAAGAGGAGCCCAAAATGCCAACTACAGGGTGAGAATACTAAAATCAAGCAGGTTCAAAATTTTAAATACCTGGGAAGTCTTCTAAGAAAAGAAGGAAAGTGTGACACTGAGATCTGAAGCATGGCCAAGGATGCATTTCAAAAGTTAAGCAGAGTATTGAGAGTAAGGAAAATTTCGTTGGAAACAAAGAAGAGTTCACTGGTTTGTTTTTTGATGTCTGTTCTTCAATATGGCAGTGAATGGTAGACAATTTCATCAAAGATGAACGAGAAACTTGAAGCAACTGAAATGTAGTTCTACAGAAGAATGCTGAGAATACCCTCAACCGAGCATGTCAGTAATGATGAGGTTATGAAGAGAATGGCAACGAAAAGGAAAATAATACTTAACACCAGGAAAAGACATCAAAAGTTCCTGGGAATATAATGAGGAAGAAAGGCTTGGAGAATCTGATACTCACAGGTCGGATAGAAGGAAAGGGAGACAAAGAAAGTAACTCGTAAAATACTTGACGAGCTTGATCAAGTGGATTGCAAAACAGGGTCTGGGTGAGGTAACAAGAAAAAGTTTGCTAAGAGGCACTAGGGGCAGGAAGATGTGGAAGGCAAATGATCGCTTACGCCCTGAAGGGGCACGGCATATAGAAGAAGATACATAATTAAAGATACCGTCTCTTGTAATCAAATATATTTTATTTAATTTGGGTTGTTTATTTTGTATGATTAAAGCTTCTAGGATTTCTTTGCATAACCACTTATATTTGTCTTATTTATTTTAAAAATATTCGCTCATATTTGTCTTATATATTTTTAAAATATCCACTCATATTTGTCTTATTTATTTTAAAAATATTCGCTCATATTTGTCTTATTTATTTTAAAAATATTCGCTCATATTTGTCTTATATATTTTTAAAATATCCACTCATATTTGTCTTATTTATTTTAAAAATATTCGCTCATATTTGTCTTTAAATATCCGCTTAAATTTGTCTTATGTTGATAGTTCTATTTTGATTATTTGTGATGTACTGATCGATATGTGCACGAATTGTACTAATTTTCAACAAGCGACAAGTCAGCCTATGAGAGAATGTAGTTCATGCGTGGCCGATGTAGAAATTTAAGGTTATATTTTATTTTTGATTGCTGATGTTAGAGATGTTATCAGTCGGTTAAATTTTCAACATATTTTCGCAGTTAACATTAATATGTCAGCATTCTCGGTTTGGACACCAGAGAAAAATGCGAAATCATAGGCTTTTGCCGATTATGGTTTACTCAGACGATGATGACTACATTTACTTGCACCTAATAAACATTCTATAATAGTGAATTTTAAAAAATGCCATATCCTTTCAGTACGTGGGCGATTGTGACTTTATACAGATTGTTTTGTTATTTTTTAATTATCTGTGAACTGTCGTCCATTTTTAGGAAAGATAGTGGAGTAATTTCTTGTTTCCTTCTTCATGGTTTGGAATTTAGAATTTTATTCCACTTATCCTGAATGCTACACAAATATCGGCTCAGAATGAGAAATCGGACGTTGCGTTTCTTCTGTGTCAAAATGTCAACGCATCACATTACAGGCTCCCGTAACGCCCGCCCCGTCCTTCTAATTGTACATACATCATTCCCGTTTATTGGCAAAATTGACCAAGCATGAACCCTGTTTTACAAATACAACAAAAACCATTACTTTGCTGCATTTTTTTTTTAACTTATGCATCATGGCTACCTCATACAGAAGCTATTTGAATAAGCATTTGACCTTATCATTTTAATATAAAAATCTATTGTTAGTCTTTTTATTATAAATATGCATTGTTGGTCAGATTTCTATAAAAATTAACTGTTGGTTATTTTACTTTAAAAATTTATGGTTAGTCATCTTATTATAACTGTCTCTTGTCGATCATTTTTCTATAAAAATTCATTGTTAGTCATATTAGTATAAATATATATTGTTGGTCATTTTATTATAAAACTTTCTTGTATGTCATTCAATTAAAAATATGTATTCTTGTGTCATTTTGTTATAAAAATTACTGTTAGTCATTTTATTATAAAAATTCATTGTTACTCATTTTATTATAAATATTTATTGTTGGTCATTTTCCATAAAAATTTGTTGTTAGTCATTTTATTATAAATGTGAATTGTTGGTCATTGCTATAAAAATCATTGTCAGTCATTTTATTATAAATATATATTGTTGGTCATTTTACTATAAATATTTTTAGTTATTTAGTTATTATAAATATGAATTGTTGGTCATTTTCTATAAAAAAGTTACTGTTGGTAATTTTGCTCACAAAATATATTGTTCATCATTTTATTATAAAGAGGTATTCTTGGTCTTTTCTATAAAATGTCATTGTTAGTCATTTTATTATAAATATGTATTATTGGTCATTTCGCCAAAAGACTTTACTGTTGGTCATTTTACTATAAACATTTATTGTTATTCATTTTATTATAAATATGTATTATTGGTCATTTTCTAAAAAGAAATTGTTGGCAATCATTTTATTATAAATATGTATGGTTGGTCATTTAACTTCAAAAATTTATTTTCAATCATTGTATTATAAATATATATTGTTGGTCATTTTTCTATAAAAAATCATTGTTAGTTATTTTATTATAAATATATATTGTTGGTCATTTTACTATAAAATTTATTGTTAGTCATTTTATCAGAAATAAATATTGTTCATTTCGTTATAAAAATTTACTGTTGGTCATTTTACAATATAAATTTATTGTTAACCATTTTATTATAAATATGTATTGTTGGTTATTTTTGATAAAAAAAATTGTTGTTAGTCATTTTAATATATATATATATGTATTGTTGGACATTTTTTTATAAAAAAAATTACTATTGGTCATTTTACTAGGAAAATATTTATTAGTTATTTTATCATAAATATGGATTCTTGGTCATTTTCAATAAAAAATCATTGTTAGTCATTTTATTATAAATATATATTATTGGTCCTTTTACTTTTTAGGGTCAAAACACTATGAAAGTGTGAAAATAATCTTTTGTAGTGGAAATACCAGGAATACGTTTTTAAGGAAAATTAATATTATCAGCAATACATTTTAGAAAGAAAAAATATTACCAACAATACATTTTCTGAAGGAAAAAGATATTATCAAGATTATATTTTTTGAAGGTAAAAATATTACCAAAAATACATTTTTGAATGAAAAAATATTACTAGCAACACTATTTACATTATTCGGATTATTGTCCTCATCTTTGTTGCCATTTGTACGACGTTTCGGTCGTTGTAAGCTTCGGCTTTCTTCAGGTGCTAGGAATTTCGAACCGAACCCTTTACTACAATCATTGGGGTATATCATTCTCATTCCTTGCACAAAGCCAATTTTAGTAGTCATGAGTTATTTCACTCTAACCGGACTCTCTAATTTACTTGTTCATTACTGCTATAGCCTGGTATTGAACTCACAACTCTTTGAGTTAAGTCACTAGAACTAACAAACGTATATATCCACTGGGCCATGTGTCCTTAAGGATTGTAATAACTGGCACGGTTCGAAATTTCTACCACTTGAAGAAAGCCGGAACGTACAACGGCTGGAACGTCGTACAAATGGCAACAAAGATGAGGACAATAGTCCGAATAATGTAAATAGTGTAAATACTGCATCATCTCAGATATTTAGACAAATGTTACCAACAAAGTCTATCTTTGCAAAGTGGTGTGAGAGCCTCTTTGCAGAGACGTCTCTAATAACAAAGATGTTCATTGAACTTGCTTTCTAACCAGTAAAGTGTTTAGATGATCTCCAATGTTTAGATGCTGGAAGAACTCAACCAAACCAGACCAAACCAAACCAAACCAAACCAAACCAAACCCAGAACTAGAAGAATGGTCCTTGTTAAGACTTACAGGCTTCATTCGCTGGAAGCCATTTTCAATCATTGATCTGAGAAAGCAGTTGTAAACATGCGACAGTTTATATATTTCTGAATGGTTTGGTCGCTATACATGACATCCATAAAAGCACGTCAATTTGGAGAGGAAGTTTGATTTTCTTCGTGGTTAAATTTATTAAAAGGGAACGGTCAGAGATCCGAAGGCAAATTGGCATGGCGAAGGACGTATTCCAGAAACTGAGTAGAGTATTAAGAGACAGGAAAATTTCGCTGTAAACAAAGAAGAGAGTACGGGATTGCTATGTGATGTCATTTCTTCAATATGGCCGTGAATACTGGAAAATATCATCGAAGATGAAGGAAAAAACTGAAGCAAATGAAATGTGGTTCTACAGAAGGATGCTTCGAATATCATGGATCGAGTATGTGAGCAATGATGAGATCTTGGAAAGGATGGAAACGAAAAGGAAATTAATACTGAGCATCAGGAAGAGACAGCTAAAGTCCCTGGGACATGCAATGAGGACGGAGGGCTTGGAGAACCTGATACTAACAGGCCAGATAGAGGGAAAAAGAAACAGAGGAAATCAGCGTGTAACGTACTTGACTGGCCTGAGTGGGTGGACGGCAGAACGGGGATTACGTGGTGTAACAGGATAAAGCGTGCTAAGAGCCACCAGGGATAGGAAGAAGTGGAAGGCAATGATCGCCTACGTCCTGAATGGACAGGGCACATAGAAGAAGAACTAAAGAGAACAAATATTTTTCATAACTATTTTATTTTTTTATCAGGTTAACCGCCGATATTTAAATCGTTTGGTACAAGCGAAAAATATTTTATCTTTGGACTGGTGTCAGAACGCAATACAGCCAATTAAATAATGAAAGAGACGAATGAAAAAAAATCCGGTAGAACTCGTCTAGTTGCGTCGTTTTCCGCTTATCATTGCATCGTTGAATCGGATATCGATTTTCCCGAATTGATTAAAAATTATGACAATATTTACGAAAATCTGACATGACGACTTCGGGTGAATGACACGTTCTACAAACTATTGTTATATACAACACCAGCGTTAGAAAAATAGTTAATAAACTCGTTTAGCGAGTTCGATCTCTATTAGCTGTTTCACTCTTGAGCTAAAGTCAGTCAGTCTGTTAAGTGCCATATGTAATACACACTTTAGCAATTATGTTTCGAAAAGGACATGAGTGACCGGGCAGAAAGTTTCCCCGCTGTAGGTTGCTATTACATTCTGCGGTAGACTGGTTGACAACCAAGGCTATAAAACCCAATCTGTCCTGCTATTGACTGGAATTCAAACTCGGCTCCATGCCGATATCTACTGCGCCATATTGCACATTCAAAGTTATGGATGCTAAAGCCAGTTAATTAAATCTTTCCATACATACACTAGCCTGACTACTCACGTTGGTAGTTAGCAAATTATTACTTGTGAGCTCTCTCCTCACTGACTGACTCAATATTGAAGTAGTTTCTTTAATGCAAAGGTTAAATTGTTTTGATGTACTGGTGGTGTTTTTTTTATTCTTCGTGATATTTTTGCAGTGCTTTGGTTAATTTTTTGAGTTGCCATATATGTTTTGATAGAGAAGTACAAATAACGTATCTGTTAATTTATGTTTTGTGCGTGTATCTTCTCTGTTTCCTGGGACCTTCTGTCATTACTGTATATTTTCATTGTGAATTTCTTTTTGAACTTACTGTAGTTTTGTATATTACATTATTTTGGATGCAGTTACCGTTTAGTAGGCATTCATACCTTTCTCCAGTTACAAATTTTCATAAATTTTATTCTAAATATCAAAATATAGAAAAAATACGCAAACAGCGAAAGGAAGAATTAGAAATTCAATAATGTATGTATATATATATATATATATATATATATATATATATGTGTGTGTGTGTGTGTGTGTGTGTGTGTGTGTGTGTGTATGATAAAAATATAGTTTTAACATCTGCTATGTTTGTAGGTAAAAGTGCTCAATATCTGGGATAGAACATATGTATATATAACAACGAGCGGTGAGAGTCTGTTTCATGCATGAACACAATCTTCAGACCACACACACACACACACACACACACACAGATATATATATTAAACAAATTACAGTTGGCCATAATTCCTACATAGGATTGCTTAAAAGGATAGACTTTCACGGGTACAAATGATATTTACAATTCTTTGCAATCATGCGGAAACTATGCTAGTTGAGAAATGTTCGCTCTCGACTGGGCCCATGGAAGAGAAAATCGCAATATCTGCCCGGATTCATTGGAGAGAAACTCTGATAACATGCAAGCACGGAACTTTTTATGTTCTCAAATTATACATCACCGAGGAAGTATTATGGGCGCAATATCTGGCTGGTCCTACGGGAGAGAAAGTCTGATGTCATGGAAAACTTACTCTTGTATCAAGAATCGACATAACTAAGGAAGCATTCAATATTTGCCTGGATCGACGGAAGTAAAGTTTGATGTTATGTAGACCCGAAAATTTCTATAAACCCACAATATACACTGCTGGCCATAGTTATTAGACCACTCCAGTTAAAAAAAATGATGTATTTCATACTATTTTTAGTATTTATTGCCAAGTAGATCATTTTAAATGAAAATAGAATGGTTCTTTTGTTATTATTACTTCGCAAAATTTTACAAGGCAGCCAGGAAGCCTTTGCTTCATCCAGCCAATAAGAAGAAGAGTCTAGCATGGGGAAGAGAGCACAAAAACTGGATACCAGAACAGTTCATTTGATGCACATGTCAATGTGCAGTATTAACAAAAGAACTATTTTATTTTCATTTAGAATTATTCACTTGACAATAAATACTAAAGATAGTATGAAATACATTATTTTTTAAAAAACTGGGGTTGCCTAATAATTATGGCCGGTAGTGTACATCACTGTGGAAGCAATCTGGAGCGCAATATTTGGCTAGGCACACGAGAAAGAAAGTTTGATATCGTGGAGGCCATAAGGTATTATTATTGTTACTGAGTTAGTGCTAACGGTAATATTTCAAATTATTCAAGAGTCTGTTGTATATAAATACTTGTGGAACCGAATGCAGTTTTGCGGCTATTTCATAATGTCTGTAATTATTATGTAAGTAATGAGTAAAAAAGTTTAACAATTAATACTCCCAATTCCCAATCAACTTTGATCTTCAAACTTTTAAATGTAAGGTCAACCGTTATATTCTGTTTTCTTAATTCTTGTTATTTTATTATCGTCTTTCCTTAATAGTATTTTTCACATATTCTCTAACTTTAAATAACCCATTGCGTCGTAGCCATTACTTTACTTGCGGTGAAATAATTATATATATATATATATATGGTACGATGGATAAATTGCGCAAAATGAAATTAACATTGACATCTCAGGTTAACAGATGTATTTGCCAAAATTACACAAAAATATCTTGAAATACTAAAACGTAAATTTATTCAGTAAAATCGCCATTGGATTCAACCACTGTCCCCATACGACTTCGGAATCTTCTGCAACTCTTTTGGGCGGACTCCTTGTTTAAGTTGGTGATTGCTACCATAATTCTTGCCTTCATTTCATTTTTGGTGTTACAAGGAGTTTTGTTTGTTTCTCGCTCAACTGCGCCCAACATATAATAATCAAGGGGGTTGTATTCTGGGGAGTTAGGTAGCCAGATGTAAGGAGTGACGTGGTCGTAGATATTGTCTGACAGCCAAGACTGGGGTTTTCTGCTTGTGTGGCATTGGTGAAGAGTCTTGTTGCCAGACATAGGATCTTTCAGAGGCCACCCTCTTCACTCAGGACAGCACTACCTCCTCAGGGCAATTGATGTAGGCCTTCGTGTTGAGTCTGGGGCTCTGAAAAAAGATGAGTGGAGGCATAACTTCGCCATTATTAGTGATCACTCCAAACAACATGATGCTGATTGGATATATCATCTAACTTTTGACTGACACCCAAACACTCTGAAATGTTCCTATTAGAACTTCCGGCACGAATGCCAAGCAGTACAGCATGTCGTTTCCAAATTTCTTGCGGTGTGAATTGCGTCAAAGTACCCTTTTTCTAACAGACGGTGTCCAAATGTTCCTACTATACAGTATAGTCGATAAGATAAAATAAAATAAAATAAAACCACGCGCTTTTTCATTTGTGTTCAAGTAAAATAGAGAAACGTTAACAGTTAACAAAATATTTTTTAAACATCCAACTGGTTTTCACAACTTCCATTTTAAGATCTTTGGTCAAATATTGTACAGCAATTATTTATCATTTACTATACATATATTTATGAGGCGGGGGTGCTGAGAAGTTCTTGGTTCAGCTCCCTTTCTGTTGTAACTTTGAAAGGATATTGCGTGAGTAATCACCAAAAAGGAGGTTAGGAATAATAGTATATCAACAAGTACAGGACTTGCACGCTGTGTGAAGTAGATACACTGCTAATGAACTGCTCGTCAGTATAATCACTCTCGGGATTTACCACCTTCTCACTAAGGCGGATGAGATACAAGGTGAATTAAAGTGCGGATTCCAATCCCTTAAGCTTAGCCAAAAATAGACCTCAAGGCTGGGCCTGGCTCTTGTTTTTTCACTTCAAACGAGACTCTACCCTTCGGCGGAGAGCATCGTTTGGGTCTCTCTCTACTTGGAAGCAGAGAGTTGAACAAGAGAAAGAGTATGGATCGGTATGATCACTCTCAGTATTTACCACCTTCTCATCAAGGTTAATGCGACACAAGGTCAATTAAAGTGGGGTCTCTGAGTACTTAAGCTCAGCCAAAAATATCCTGTAGATCCAGCTTAAGGTTGGGTCGGGTTCTTTTTTTTTTCATCCCATACGAGACACTACCCTTCGGCAGAGCCTCGTTTGGGCCCCTCTCTGCTTGGAAGCAGAGTTTAACAAGATAGAGTCTATATCAAGTATGATCGGTCTCAGTATTTAACATCTTTCCACTAAGGTGAATGCGACACAAGGTCAATTAAAGTGGGATCTCTGAGCACTTAAGCTCATCCAAAAATATCCCGTAGACGCTGCTTAAGGCTGGGTTGGGCTTGTGTTTTTTTACCCCAAACGAGACTCTACCCTTCGACGGAGCCTTGTTTGGGCCTCTCTCTGCTCGGAAGCAAAGGATTGATCAAGTATGATCGGTTTCCTCTTTACTCTAATAATCTCTCCGTATTTTAGAGGATACGAACATCCCATTCCTGTATATAGGTAGGTATTCAACACTTTCCGAAATCAGTATTCTGATATTTGGTTGCTGAGATACTGATTTGAGGAAAGGCGTAGAGTCGAGAACTTTTCAGGACCCCCAGCTAAATAAACGATAATATCAAGAGGAAATCAGACAATTAGGCAATGTAATTTTTAAAACTCTGGATTTTATTTGGCCTAGTGAACAAAAATACCTCAAAATATCTTCTGATTGAACTAATGACCTAGATTATAAACTATTCTGCAAAAATTAATCTCGACAAAAACAGTCTTAATTGTTTCACTGTTTTATATTGCGTTGGCCTTGTTAATCACCTTTGAAAATTAGACAAGCGAGAGGATGAATAAAATAAAAATAGGTTAACCATTTTAAATACTTGGTTTTTGTTTTATTGATTTCTTTCTTTTTGGATTAGTCGACTTCGAACTTAGAAATGATTACTGCTCACTGCTTACTTCTATACACAAATAACCAGAAAGAAATTATGATAAATAATTTGTGTTTACTGCTTACTTCCATTGCAGGCGACATCTTTATATAGACAAATAAGCAGGGAAGTTAAACTCACGAAAATATGATGTGTGCGTTCTCACGGACTACAAAATTATTACCTACCTACCTACCTACCTACCTACCTACCTACCTACCTACCTACCTACCTACCTACCTACCTACCTACCTACCTATCTCATTTTGTTCATTATCTATCTATCTATCTATCTATCTATCTATCTATCTATCTATCTATCTATCAAATACTGTCACTTCCGTTAGTCCGTCCGTCATACCCTCTAAAACAGCCACACATTGACCGATCGAATAAAGTTTATTCCTAAACCATCTAAATATCCTTTCGAATGGCGAAGGATCCAGTCTCCAATTCACCCTGCGTTTGGGAAAATTATAAGCAAATCACAAGACCAACCGCTTCAAAAATTTGTAATGACTCCTGAAAAATATTTACGTACGGCCATTTGTACGTTGCATGCTCAAGAGTAAGACATCCCAAGAATTTATATTTCGCTGCTAAAAAGGAAAAAACTAAATTTTCTTAAAAAATATTGTTTACCATGAAGTCCTAAGAAATGAAAATAAAGAAATTATTAAGCCGCGAAGTACGGATTTTGTTAAAGTATTTTCCCAGAAAATTCAGATTTCATCGATTGGTTTGCGAAATATAGAGTTTGTAAATCTCGACATCAAATGTTATCGATAACTTCAACAATACTAAATACTGTGAGGATTTCAACACGTATTAACGTGTTGAAAAATATTCTAGTAAATAAAAATAGCTTTGATCAATGCTAAGTATCTGTTCTCCGTTTAATTGATAAAGATGCCTGGTCTCTGGGATTCCAGCCCTGAGGAAGCATCGCTTTCACTTAAAGAATTGTCGGTTGAATATCGATGCCAGTGTGACAATGGTTGCGAGGATTGGGCAATTTGAGGATTAGCCGATGGTAGAAACACCTTAAAAATGATTTTGTATCACATCTTACTACCGCGTAGAAGCGAGTAAATGTCATCGATTCTCGGGAGAGAGCCAACGTCGAACCTAGACAACACTGAAAGAACAATGTCTCATCAGGTAGTAAACGTTTTTTTTTGTTTGTTTTTTTTTTTGAAAAGAGATGAAAATTCACTTCTATTTATTGGTAAATTTTTTGTACGAGGTCCATCTTTCCTATCCCCCTTACCTTGTACAAAACATTTTGCCAATAAAACGAAGTGAATTTTCATCTCTTTTATTCTTCTTATTATTCTTTCAATGTCGAAACAAAATGTACACTCTTGTAGTAGATTGTAGTTTGGACATGTTCTAAAGTAAAATTTATAATAAATATATATATATATATATAAACTTGTCGTTATACTCATTTCGAAAAACCCTCCGAGCACATACGCGGAAGGAAAAAATGGTGATAAAAAAAGAACGAGTTAAGCACTTGAACATCAGTCAAAGTACGCAGCCCAAAGAAAAAAAACCGAGACGAGTAACCTAAAACAAAAAGCGCTCAATACGCAAGTAGAGCAAACAAAGTAAATAACTAAACTAGAGAGCCAACAACCTATAAAGGTTTCACCAAATTGGATCTTCAGGGAAAGTTGGGCCAACTTTCCCTGAAGATCCAATTTGGTGAAACCTTATATATAGAGAGAGAGGAGAGAGAGAGAGAGAGAGAGAGAGAGAGAGAGAGAGACAGACAGACAGACAGACAGACAGACAGATAGACAGACAGATAGACAGACAGACAGACAATCTAAGCAAGAGCCAACAACCTACCCCGGTTTCGCCCAACGGCTCGTCAGAGCCAATTTCCCTGACGAGCCGTTGGGTAAAACCGGGGTAGGTTGTTGGCTCTTAGATTTTCTGTCTTTGTTCGCTCTGCTTTCGTATTGAGCGCTTTAGTGTTAAGGTTTTCGTCTTGGGGTTTCTTACGAGTGATTGACTTTTTGTTCATGTACTTCGTTTGTTTCTTTTTTTACTTCCCCTTCTTTTCCCTCCGAGTTCATTCTCGGTTGGTTGTACAAGACGATTTAAATTATAGCTTAATTAATACTAGTTTCGGCAGTGTTAGTTCTGTTACTATTGGTATTGTTTTTACTACAGTTATTATATACATACATATATATATATATATATATATATATATATATATATATATATATATATCCCTTTTATCACGCTCATGCAGCATCGACTCATTAGAGAGACAATAGTCCGGCAGTGTCGGGTAAATTAATTCTTTTTACTACCAGTTATTAAGCATTACTACCAGTTATGAAAGTTCTTACCGCGTGTTTGCTCTTTAACAGTGCTTATTATTTTATTAATTATGTAGTCGAGTAGTGAAGAATATATATATAATATTCTCTCTATTATAATGAAGACTTTTGCATATATATATATATATATATATATATATATATATATTAATACAGGTCTCATTGAATAATATAGACAAGTTCTGTCTATTTATTTTGTGTAAGATCCTTTCGTATGATCTGATTAGCTTGATAATGTTGTCATGAAAAGACGACAAGAAATCGCAGTGATTGTTGATTTTTTTATCGGGTCTGAGCTTTCGGCTTACATAAGCCATTATCAAAGGATGAACATTTAATATATAGTGAACATAGAACATTTGAATTATTAACAGAGTGGAATTAAACAGAGAAAATTAAACAGATCCATTTTTGCGTGGCAGATGGCCGCAGGCGGTGATCGAAGTGGTGGTGGTAGGTTCTTGGTCACATGAGAGTATAGTGGCATGAGGGGATTGTTCTGCGAACTGCTACTACTATGGGTAGAGTGGGTAAGCATAGTAACTATAACCTCTCCCGTCGATTATAGGCATTGGAGTATGTTAGTGGAAATGTCGAAATTTATTTTATTTAAGCTAGGTTTAAACTGTTTGATGTAGATAGCTTCTAGAATTTTAAGTTTTCGTTTATTATTTTCTTGTTTAAGTATATATGTATTATCAACAAGCGTTTTTCTAAGAAGTGTGCGTTGATAGCCGTGGTGCTTTAAATGTCGGAATATGATAGAATTGTCATTTAAGTGTAATGTAAGCCTCCGCGAAAGCGAGTTCGTAGTATGTCCAATGTAGATATTATTTAGTTTGTTAGAGATACATTCTCGAAAGGGGCACTTGAATTTATAAACTACATTGTTTTTTTGCAAATCGCTAACGGTGGGGGAGGAGTCGTTGAGGACGACTGAGTTGGATGTTGTGGATTTAGCGTAATATATGATAAACTTAATTCTTTTATTAGGGTCTGTCGGAGAGATATTAGTGTTTATGAGTTTTTTTTTTAAGGATATTTTCGTCTAGTTGGTAGTTGGAGTGTATTTGGCTTTGTTTTTTTTCGTGTTAAGGTTTTTAAGAAAATGTCGTATTTGTTCATCAACTATGTAGTTGGGAAAATTATTGTTGATGAGTGTCTGTTTTATGTTTTTTAGTTTGCTGTGGAAGATCTGTTTTGTAGACGAATTGGTTTTCACACGATGTAGTAGATTTTTTATAATTGCTATTTTGTAATAGTGGGGGCATTCGCTAATATAATTGAGTGTGGAGGGATTTTGTTAGTGGGTTTTTTATATTCAGATCATACGAAAGGGTCTTACACAAAATAAATAGACAGAACTTGTCTATATTATTCAATGAGACTTGTATTAATGAAAAAATGCTGCCAAAATACACACAATATATATATCTATATATCTATATCTATATCTATATCTATATATATATATATATATATATATATATATATATTTGAATGCTCGAGGCTCTGTATATCAGGCCCTGTAAACCTCTCTGTAAACAGCGTTAATGTTTGCAGGGACTTGCATTAACCTCCAGTACTTCTTTTCCTATCACACACACACACACACACACACACACACATATATATATATATATATATATATGTGTGTGTGTGTGTGTGTGTGTGTGTGTGTGTGTGTGTGTGTGTGTGTGTGTGTGTGTGATAGGAAAAGAAGTACTGGAGGTTAATGCAAGTCCCTGCAAACATTAACGCTGTATATATAAATGTGTGTGTGTGTGTGTGTGTGTGTGTGTGTGTGTGTGTGTGTGTGTGTGTGTGTGTGTGTGTGTGCATATATACCTCCTGTCATGCTCAGTGGGGGTTGGATTATTTTTTTTCCTTATGTATTAATGTAAGATACTTAATAGTAGCTACATCAATATATATGTTGCCGTCATTTTAGACGACATATCGATATAAATATTTTGTCATCATTTTTGACGGTACGAGCCCACTCGTTATTATTAATATTATTATTATTATTTTTATTATTATTATTATTACATTGTTTTTAGTTTAAATTTATGCAAATAATACCGCCGTGTATAGTTTCACTTCAAGAAATGTAGTGATGATCAGAGCCTGGCAACCGATCTTTTCTTTGATCGGGCTCAAACAGCTCAATAGGAAAAAACTGGCTTGTAACTTTCAAAAATTGTAAAATCAATCTAGTAAATTTTTATAATCACTGAGAAAACCCTCAATTCTCCCCAGTGAAGATGAATGGTTTTACTCTTGATGAGGCTCCTTGCTATGAATATCTTTTTGGGACTCATATTCATCCCAGACTTATCTAATAATAATAGTGCAATAAATGAACATTTATTAACCCATAATTTACAAGAAACCTTAAAAAATGTTGTAAATACTTTTAAAATCACAATATCAAAAGCACTTTGCTATAAGAGAGACACTATATATCAATCAATTTTCTCCTACCATCAACCTTACATTATTTAACAGTGAAAGTAGAGTTTCGAAATTTAAAATAAATAAAATGACGCTTACGCGTTTGCCAGCCGCGTGCATCACGTGATAGGTTTATAGAACTGTCCATTTCTAAAACACAAAACCAAAAAAATTACATTACAGTCAAACTTGAGGTCATAACAAAAATATAGGAAAAATAACATCCTTGAAAATGGCTGAAAGAGCATGGAAAGTCGAAAATTATGGAACATTTTTACACTCCTTGTCTCCAGCAAAAAGGAAACATGAAATACTAGAAAAAATTAAATAAAAAATGAATAAAATCTTCCTTGTCCGTCGTTTGTAACGAAACATGTTTAAAAGAAAGATTGCTGCTCAAATATACATTATATATATATATATAGCTATCCGCAGACAGCTCATCAGTACGGTTAGACATCCGATTGCTTCTAGTCAGGATTGAAACCCGACCGAATTGATATCAGTCAGCAAATCCACCTATGGGCGCTTGGTGGAGAAAGGCGGATTTTAGCGTGCTATGTACACAATGTGAATATATATACCCGAAGTGTTAATTCAATACAGTATATATATATATATATATATATATATATATATATATGTATATATATATATATATATATTTGTCAGTCTGTAAACGGTGAGGATAATCCAACAAGATTTCCTTAATATAAATTATTAATAGGTAAATCCGTATAGAGAGCTCAATGGGTGTTAACCAGAGCGATATGAAGTTTATAAAGGAAAACTCATCACGTCATATTAGTTATAAACAATAGTTCATTTCAATGAGCTTACCCAGCTCATATCATCAGACCCTTTTACAATATTTCCTCCATCTGGCATAAAATTTCTGCCGGAATGAACGTTTTCTTAGAATGAAGAAGGGACATAATAAAAATAATAATAATAAACATAAGATTACAAACAAATAAATAAATGACAATAAATGTAAGGGGAAGGGGGAGAAAGAAGGAAACGAAGGAATGGGAGGGAAGGAGGAGAAAGGGATATAGATTCCAGTTCCAAATATGGCTAGTATCCATTTGAAGTTATTTGGCTGTCTTAGATGGTATGACCTCTGAAAAAAACCCAATTCCCCTGACTTTAGGCGTCTATTTGACTTCATCAGGTCACTTCACTTAATTATACTAACTTTCATCCACATATATACCTATGTGAACATTTCCACATATACTTACCCTGTGATTTTATTAAAGTTTACATAACCACTGTTTTTTTTTATCTCTTTTTAGGTCTTAGCGTATTCATACTCACACATATATACGTTTCATAAACATAGGGCTTCCGTGCGCCCACGTAGTGCGGTGTATATACGCACTCACATATCATGTTAAATAAATTGTCGTATTCTCAATCTCGCATATATTTATATACACGAGATATATACGAGATAATTAAGTACATATTTAAGCCCATATACCCAAAGACAATTATATATGTATGTATATATATGTGCATATGTACACGAACATGACCACATATGCACGCACACACCCATATACCTAAGTTGTAACTTATACAAGTGCACTAGTAGTTTATTATTGTCCCCATGTATAAGGACCCTGCATAATGTTTAATTTCTAAATGAATTGGTAATTTTCTTCTTTTTTTTTTAATTCGTAATATATATTATTACTTATTTATTATCTATTTTTACCATTTTACTTCATTTGGGTGTTGATTTATCCATATATTGGTGGAAATACGTCGCACTAGGGAAGTTACAGTTCGAGCTGGTATAATTGATTTTATCTAAAGTTGGCTTATTTCGCCTCTAATAGGTGTTCCCATGCCAGATGGAGGAAATATTGTAAAAGGGTCTGATGATATAAGCTGGGTAAGCTCATTGAAATGAACTATAGTTTATAACTAATATGACGTGTTGAGTTTTCCTTTATAAACTCTCTCTCTCTTTATATATATATATATATATATATATATATATATATATATGTGTGTGTGTGTGTGTGTGTGTGTGTGTGTGAAAATTAGTAAATATACATATGGGAATACTTACATGTATAAAAATATCATTCAGGTATTAATAAAACAGTGATCAATGTAGGTTAAACAGAGTTATTAATTATATACATTAATAAATATACATATTGTCCTACGTCGATGACATGGTTCGGAGTTTCATACGTTGCGCTATCATCAGGTGCATATTGCAAACTGACTGTTGAAGAGATTTAAGTTTAAGGAATCAAATAACCCCCATATCATCATTAATAACTTGCATAAATAAATCCAGTTTCGTTTAAGTACTAACTCTAGTAATAAGGAAGTATTTGACAACTCCTAAATTAAATACGTTAATACTTTAAAAAAAAAAAAGTAAATTCAACACTAGTTTAGAATACACAGTTAAAAACAAAGTAGGCAGAAATAAGCAGGAACTACGGAAATGTAACATTATTTGGTTTAGTCCACCCTTTAGCCGCAATGTCTAAACAAATATTGGAAAATTCTTCCTGAATTTAATTCACAAGCATTTCTACCATTCCCCCACACTAAAGATTTTAAACAAAAACAAGGTTAAAGTTAATTATAGTTGCGTTAAAAACATAGATAAATATATTTCACATAATAATATGATATCAAATAAATACTTGACCCACCTGAATAATATAAGTCACCCTACTATTAATAATAATAACCCTTCTAAAATTAATTGCAACTGCCAAAAATATAAGAACTGCCCGTTGAATGACTAGTGTATCTCCGAAAAAATCATCTATAGAGCTCGCATCCATTTGGTTGATAATGATTTTAAATTCTATTTTGGATCAACTGCTAATATGTGGAAATATCGTTTCAATAACCACATGTTGTCTTTAAACCACAATAAATACAACAAAAGCACCGCTTTATCCATACATTATTAAAAATTTAAAAAAAAACGACCCAATTATTACCTGGAATATAAAAACCAAATCTTATAATGGAAAAGGAGACAGATGTAATTTTTAGAAAAAACTTGTAATCTTAAATCATATAAATAACACTAATCTACTTAACAAAAAAGGAGATTAATGACCACATGTAGCCATAGAAAAAATGCTTACTTAAATTCTGATTGATACAGATTTCGCTATACATTTGTTACTTTCTCACTCCTTTCTTTCTTTCTTTCTTTTTTCTTTCTTTCTTTCTTTCTTTCTTCACGAATATTGTTATTATAATTTCGAATTACGCCCCCATGAACTTCCTCTCCCTGCTTTTTAACAATATTTTTTTAATTTAATTTTTTTCTTTTTATCTCCATGTAATATTTGTCTATTTAAATTTTACTCTTGATAACTTTAAAAATAGTACCCTAACAATATAAGAGTTAACTCCCATGAACATCGAATGAGCTTAAATTCAAATCTCTTAAACGGTCAGTTCATAATATGCAACTAATGTGTAACGCATGAAACTTCGAGTCGTTCTGTCGACGTAGGATAATATATATATATATATATATATATATATATATATATATATATATATATATATATATAAAGAAAGAAAGAAAGAAAGAAAGAAAGAAAGAGAATATGACATATAAATTTCTATATGTAAGAACAATATTAGACAATTGAAGGGCCGTGTGAAAAAATTCCGTGTAACTTATCTCGTCTTTTGGAACGGGGTTTCTCAACAAAGGAAGTATTTCCCCAGGGGTTTATTTCAGGGGTTCAGGCAGAGAGGGAAAAATGTTTTACTTTTTATTTAAGGAATTTTGAGACCATCATGAGTGCCCAACAAAAGACAATTTGTTGAATCTTATATTCGATATGGAGTTATATGGATCATCATTATCAGTGGAGAAGAAAGGCCTTATTGTGTATTTTGTTGCTAAACTTTGTGAAATTATTCTCTGAAACCAACAAAGTTGTGGCAACATTTGCTGAATGTTCATCTCCAACTTAAGGACTCAAGGCTTTTTTGAACGTCAGGGAAACGGTCTCAAAATTATTAATTAGCTAAACTAATTACAGGTTAAGGATACAAAAATCAATCAAGTACAAAAATTTAAGTACTTGAGAAGTGTTCTAACGGAAGACGGAAAGTGCGACACTGAGATCCTAAGGCGAATTGAAATGGCTAAGGACTCATTCCAGAAGCTGGGCAGAGTATTAAGAGACAGGAATATTTCGCTAGAAACAAAAAGGAGAGAACTGGATTGCTATGTGATGTCTGTCTTTCAATATGGCAGTGAATGCTGGTCAATATCATCAAAGATAAATGAAAAACTTGAAGCAATTGAAATGTGGTTCTACAGAAGGATGCTGCGAATATCATGAATCGAGCAAGTGAGCAATGATGAGGTTTTAGAAAGGATGGAAACAAAAAGAAACAGCTGAAGTTCTTGGGACATGCAATGAGGAAGGAAGGCTAGGAGAATCTGATACCCACAGGTCAGATAGAGGGAAAAAGAGACAAGGGAAAGCAGCAGACAGCATATTTGAAAGGCCTGAGCAGGTGGATGGCAGAGCGGGGTTTTGGTGGTTTGACAGGAGAAAGCGTGCTAAGAGGCACCAGGGATAGTTGATTTACTAAGCGCTGCTTACATGTGGCACAAGGCCGAAGGTATGGGGTACCCAGTGAGGATCGAACTCACTACTCAGCTGTAATGATACTAGCGAGACAAGCTTGTTAACCATTACACCACCTCGAAGTGACCAAGCTACCGGGGATAGGGAGATGTGGAAAGCCATGATCGCCTACGTCCTGAAGGGACATGGCACATAGAAAAAGAAGAAATTATTGTACATTCAAGTTTAAAAATAGATCAACATTTTCTATTGCTATTAAATTTGTAAAACTCTTCTATAAAAATAATCTATATAAATGCATGAGATTTCCCTTGTCTCTCCACTGGGACGCTATGTTACACAAGGTGGAGTTTATTGTGGAGAACTCAACCGCGTACGCTCGGCTATGGGCCAAAAGTTGTCCAGCCCCGCTACCGTCGGTTTCGCTGGCCTCGGTGGCGACCACCTTTCTTGTGCAAATAGTGTGGTTCCGCCTCCGGAAACTGTTTCCCGGGACCGGACACCGTATAAATGTACACGTACTTATATGTAAAAGAAAAAGGATTCTTTGTTGTCATTACCACAAAAATTCGGCTATTGTAATATATGCATACGAGTGAACCCTCGCCGTCATTTTTTGACGGCAAAATATTTCAGAGGATTGTTAATTGTTTCCTCAGAGGTTATCTCCCTGAGCGTGAGAGGAGGGAATATATATATATATATATATATATATATATATATATATATATATATATATGTTGTAAGGTTCACACTGTGCATTTCATCTACAGGCACTGGTGTTAATATACATAAAAACAAGGACCCTGTCTCTTTGTAGACAAAAAGAATGTATACTTGGACTCCATATCATCACCATTTAGTGCCTGTCTGTGCGCTTCCCAAAATTTTTTTTCTCGACCTTACTATCTGGCATAATTCATTTCCATCTTTTACATTTGAAATGTGAATATTGAATTAAAATAAGTCCCAGTAATACCCTAATGAAGAACGGGATTGAAACCGGTCGGTTGTTTCGCATTTCTTATTTTTTTATTCCATTTTTTAACATCTAAGTATGAAGCTTACTTTATTAATTTCAGTTGTAAAATTTTGTGACAGTAATAATTTGTTTATATATATATATATATATATATATATATATATATATATATATATATATATAACGGTTTATATTATAATAAAGAGGATTATTTGGAATGGCCTTTTGAGTCGGACAAATATTTGCAAGTGCGGATGACATTCTGACATACTGTGAAAAGGGTGAATTGGGCAAAAAAGGTTGGAAACTTCTGCCTTAGAAGAACTTCATTGGACTAAAGTAATATTTTCATTGATGGAATTATATGCAGGAGAGATGTAAACATGAGTATTGGTTATAATTATGTACTAAGGGGATACCTTGAAAATGTCGAAACGCTGAACTTTAAATTTTTAATTTTAAAGTTTTAAAAACTTTTAGATTCTTAAAAATGACAACAGGAACAACACTTATACTCAGCATCAAGAAGCGATAGTTGAAATCATTTGGACACTGAGAAAGAAGAACTTGGAAAGCTAAACACTCATGGGGTATATTAGGGGCAAGAGAGAAGCTCTTGAGAAATTAGCGAGAAACAAAGATAGCACTATAGAAACACCTGACAGCGATAATTAACTTTAGAAAATAAAGTCTCCACATTACCTTGTAGCTACGTAAAAACTCTTGAAAAATTACCCAGAAAGATAGATAACACTATTGCAACGCCTAACAAAGGGATAGGGTATGTCATAATTGTCTAAACACTTAAACAATTGAATGACAAAGTGGAAAAATTCTTCAAAAGGATTTCGTCAGACTAAAGTAATGTTTTATTGATGGAATTATGTATATGTGTGTGGAAGGATAGATGTAAACGTGATTGTTGGTTACAATTATGTACTGAGGGGAAACCCTGAAGATGTCGAAACGCTGAATTTTAAATTTTTATATTTTTAAGTTTTAAATATGTGTACGTGTTTGTAATGTTTTATTCCAGTCCTCATTATAGCTGCAAATATCTGAATATATAATCAATATCCCTGTTAACCAACTTTTAACACACATACCTCAATCTATTAACAGATCTTTTTTTATGTCTTTCTGGGCGTGTGATGTTCAATCTCGACTCTCATTTTCTTTGGCCTCGTTTTATGTCACGCATCGAATAACAAGTCGATAAAACGGTTCTCAATAAAATAAAAAGTGCTCAAGTTACAAAGAAACGCCTGAAAAAGAAAATAAATTTAATGTCTAGGTTTCTGGGCTGAGGAATTATCATCATTTACGATATTTGGTCTAAAACTGGATGTTGTGGTGCGGTGGATATCGACTCGGAACGACAAATCGGCAAGCCGAGTTCGAATTCACGTTGAATTCTTTGCATTCACTTACGCACAAATACCCTTGGGAAAGGTCTCTTTCCTCTAGTTATGGGTTAAATAATAGGACAGATTGGGTTCTATAGACTTGGCTGGCAACCAGTCTACCGCAGAAAGCAATGGCAACCTACTGCGTGATAATCCTCTGCCCAGTCAGTTATGTCTCTTTCGAGATATGATCGCCCAAAGCGTGTATTACGTATGGCACTTAACTGACTGACTCTAAAACTATTGTCCTGATATTTGTTAATATCACAACGTTTCGGCTGTTGTGCAAGCCGGCTTTCATCATCTGCTGCCAACCTTTTTTTTTATAATTTCAATCCAAACAAGACAGTACCACCACTAGTGCGCAGAGGGTTACAGAGAGAGAGAGAGAGAGAGAGAGAGAGAGAGAGAGAGAGAGAAGCAGTGTACAGGGAGTGTCGAAGTAAGGATTAAAGATGGGTGGTATTCAAGAAGATGGAAGATGACAATGACGTTGCATTTAACCTTTTGCAGATTGTGGCAATCAGGGAAGCAAGTAAACGGAAGTGAGTTCCACAGGCTGGAAGCACGAAAAAAGAAACTATTAGAGTAGAAGAGGCGGTTCCATTTAACTATTTCAGCGGTAGAATGGTGGGAACTAGATGCCAATCAAATAGCACACGTAAATTCATGTACTCGCGGCACTATGAAATGAATCTCGTTAAAGCAGTTGACATGAAAATATTTGCAGAAAAACCACGTCACGTCGGTGAGAAAGTATCTGGGCAAGCTTCAGGGAATTTAGAACTGAACCTTTTATCTAATCTACGCAAGTCGCGATTGTACTCGTTCCGCTGTGTATGTCCTATAGCCTGGTTTATACTCCTTCACCGCATTTTGAACACAAGTAGACGGTTATCCCTTTCTTTCTTGTTTAGGATTGGATTATCAATTTCTTCTAAAGTTTTCTCGTATTCTCAACTAAAAAATTTCATTCGGACAGTTTCTACCCGAGATTCACTACTTTGTGGAACAAGCTCCCGAGAGGATGCTTTCACGTTCACTACAATCTTAACCACTTCAATTTTATGGTCAACTGTTATCTATCCAACATATTCTCATAATATGCACTTCGTTCTCCCAACTTTAAGTCCTTACACCAATCTCATTCAGTAACTGTTTAATAGAGGTAGATAGGTTCGCCTATCACCTGGTTCACACTCCTTCCAAGTCCATTGAACTTGTTTTCTGTTTAGGATTGGGTTTCCATTTCCTTCTAAAGTCTTTTCATTCTCTTTTACTCCCAATTGCTCCTTGCGTTTTAGTTGTATTATCGCCTTGCTTGGAGGTGAATTTATTTTTAAAGATAAGAAAAAACTCTACCTTGAGTAGCTCTTGAACATTATATTTCGTAAAAATCATTTTCCTTTCACTTTCTATATATATATATATATTGATTTACTTTATGTTTTTTTCATTTTTTATTTCGCATTTTTTTTCTTCTTTTTTTTTTACCTCCAATCATTCTTCTCTTAGACTCCACCATTTTCTCTCGTTTTTTGTTCTATTCTCTTCGGCTTAATATTAAAAATCAGCTCTTATTTTATATCCGTACAAAAATCTCATTTAGCTACCCCACTAGCTTGAGTGGCTCTTGTACTTCTTATTGGGTGAAATACAGTAAAAACAAACGATATAATGTATCGCGGAAAATATTTCATATCGTTTGGGGGGATATCCATTTTAATCAGAGCATTTTACTCCGCTGTGGTTACCTCTCCTCTCCATCTCCCAATTGTGGTTGATTGTGACATTCAAGGCATAATAGTGCAATGGCTTGCCATTCGTTTTGTACCGGGATGTTGAGGCTACTCTACTCCTCCTCTCAGTGGTGGATTTGTTTTTGAAGTTACTTTCTTCTAGCTTTTTCTTAAGGAGGGAGGACTTACAAGGCAGCAGGTAGTTTTGAATTCTGTGTTCCCTTCTCCTAGACTGGTTGCCCCCCAAGGCTATAGGACCAAATCCTTCCTGCTATTTTACCCATAGCTGAATAAACCTGTTTGCCGAGTAACCCTATAAAAATGAAACCTATTTCATTTGTAATTGTGCATTCAGTCAGTTAAGTGTCATATGTGATACACGCTTTGGGTGATCATGTCTGACTGGGCAGAAGATTATCCTGCAGTAGGTTGCCATTGCTTTCTCTGGTAGACTGGTTGCCGAACAAGGCTATAGAACCCAATCTGTCCTATTATTTAACCCATAACTGGAGGGATGGGATGGATTAATACCTTTCCCAAAGGTATTTGTGCAAACGTGAATGCAAGGAATTCAACTGGAATTCGAACTCGGCTCCGCGATTTGTCGTTCCGAATCGATATCCACTGCACCACAAGTATTATTTTATAACCAGACACCCAGCATCATACACTTGTTTAAACACACACAATGTTTTATGGCCATCGATAATAAAATGTGAACTCCACCCAAAGAAAATGTTAAGTTGTGTATCAAGAGACACCTGTGTAGCGAGTGACACATTGCATTCTGTCCGTATGTAATCCACCTTTTTAGCCATAAATCATTATTAATCCAATAGGGACAAATAAATACTCTAATTCATGGTTGGTTAAATATTCCACTCATCAATTTTTCGACGCACAAGTTTAGATGCGCCATGCTTTTACACATGATCACTGTCGACTCGTTAAACGTGTATGACCATCGCTGACATCGTTCCAATTCTCATGAGAACCACAAAGGCACTTGAAGTCAGCAAGTGACTTGCAATGCTTATTGGAGACGCGGAAAACCTAGTTGTTATGTACAGAGCCTGGTTTGTTTTGTAAATTCTGTTCAGCTTACTTGTATAGCTTCATGTGACGAGTGAAAACGAAGCGGTTTCTGCAGGTATTTTGACACACTCTGCGTTTTATGTCATTCCTATCGAAATATTACTAATTTATATATTAATACCGTAGTACCTACGTGTGTCACGCTCTAGAAAGATATATGAACACATACACAGTCACGATAGATGAAACATAGGAACGTCGGACGACATACACACAAACACGCATAATAAATGAAAGAAAACGTCGAACAGGAAATATACAACAAAAAGAGAATTACTGTAAAATATATATCGTCTATTATATGACAGACAGACAGACAGAGAGTATTGTTGTACTTATAACGTTTCGTGTTTTAAATAATAATTTCAAGTCTTTCTTTGTTGTCATCATCTTGATTCTCCTTCAACTGAGAAAAATGCTTTTCATCCGTTTATTTTTATTTATTTTATACACTCGATTCTTCAGTTCTCGCTGTGAACAACATAACATGTTGTAGTCTTTACAGTAATACCTACCTAGGTAGCTACGTGTTTTATGCTTTTACTGTAATAAATGAAATTAAATGTATTTTGTAAATGCATTATATTTCCGGAGAAAATCATTTTAATTGAAGAAAGAATAAGACAACAAAGAGAGACAGCCAAAGAAAAAGACGAGAATGTTTACGAAAAGAAGAGAGACAAGCAATCCGTAAACATAATAGAGAACGAATGCAAGCAAGGAGGTGTGATATGAACGAAGAAGAGAGAGATATATATTCATGATTGTTATTGTAATATTTTGCTAAAGTTGTTAAGTTCAAATATTTAATGAGGCAATAAGGGAATTTCTATGGATATTTTATTGTCATAAAATTTGCTATGCGCTTATTTAGTCATTAACAGAAGAATTAAGATTCACCAGAATATTAAAATAAGAAAACCTTGAAATTTTCTCAGGTTAAAATTATATCGGGGCTTTATTTTTTCTTTTTTTTATCGCTCCAGATTAAACATGTAAGCAAACACCAAATAATTATCTGTTTACAGACAGACAATCATTTAACTACACAAGAACCTGGATTTATATCTATCTCGTATATGCATCTATTTACAGAACTATTTGTTGAAAATGTAATTAAACTCATTGTTCGCTTGAGAATTTTTATAGTATATGTTTAATAAATATGTAAAAATCCCAAATAGTTACTCGCCTCTTCGTATATAATATACATATGTTTTATAAATATACATATATTTTATACTTTATATTAATAAAAATGTGTATTTACATTTTATGCATGTAAATATATCTTATACTTTATAAAAATATGTATTTATATTTTATAGATATACATATATTTTATACTTTATATTTATAAAAAATATATATTTATATCTTATACATATATTTTATACTTTATATTTATAAAAATATATATTTATACATATACATAGATTTTATAATTTATATTTATAAAAATATGTATTTATATTTCATACATGTAAATATATCTTATACTTTATAAAAATATATTTTTATATATTATACATAGATAGATTCATCGGCATATATAACTATATGCCATTATCTCGATTAACAACATGTTCTACATTTTTATCTCGCTATCAAAACGTTTCTCATCAGAGTAAAGATAAAACAATTCTATGCAAATAATTACTTTTAAGTATTTCTTTAAAATATGGTAAGCTTCCTACAGAAAGTAATGAAGGAAAGTGATAAGAAAGAATTATATTATTTACACTGTTCGGACTGTTGTCCTAAGTTTTACGATGTTTCAGCCGTGGTATGCTCCGAAAAGGCCGGAGCGTGCAGAAGCCCAAATGTGTAAAGCTAGTCCTACTGTAGTATTTGTTATGGTGTCCTATCTATAAGAATGGTCTCTTCCTCCGTCATGAAATACTAACCTACGTAACTTCAGGAGAGGCAGTCCAGAAGTAATGAAGAGGCAGTTGAGACGCAATGCAACTTAACAGTTCGGACGTACACTTCTATTTGCTGACTACTAACACTCTTACTTTGTATATATGTTCTGTTATTCTAATACATTAGTTGAACCTACCTTCGTGTTTCCGTGTCTTTCTTCCTGGCTCTAACAGGCCACAATAATATTGATAATACATATTATATTATCATTAAACGAGTATGACCGTCACTGACAAGTTTGATAAATGTTTTCAGTTCTCTTGAGAAATGACACAATAGCTCTTGAAATCAATAAGTGACTCGCAAAGATTATTGCAGATGTCGCAAACTAAGTTGCTTCGTGCAGGGCCTGGTTTGTCTTGTAATGTCTGTTCAGTTTGATCTTGGGTGTTGATGCTCGACATTAAATAATTCAACAAGGGATGATATATCATTTATCCTCCTAATCTAACATATTTATGGTAAAACTATTTGTAACGTATTTACATATTATACATATAATACCTCCATTCGATCAAAGAACATCTCGTAACAAGACATCTGATTGGGAAACTAGAAATTTTGAGAAGCGTAGAACCACCTCTTATTTTACTGTTGTTCCGAGGTTCACTCTGACTCAAGGCGGTAGCACTTGTTGGGGTCCCAGCTGCGAATAAATAGTGAACCCCAAAGAAAAGAAAAAAACTCACGAAAGTATAAAATACATTTTTAGAGTAAAATGACCAAGAGTATAAATTTATAGTAAAATAAAGAACAATATACCTATAAAGCAAAATGACCAATACATTTTATAGTAAAATAACTAACAATACATTTTATAGCAAAATGACTAACAATGCCTTTAACAGCAAAATGACCAACAACAAATTTTATAGCAAAATGACCAACAATACATTTTATAGCAAAATGACTAACAATACATTTTATAGCAAAATGATATCCCATACATTCTATAGCAAAATGACCAACAATACATTTTATAGCAAATTGAATAACAATACATTTTATGTTAAAATGACAAACAATACATTTCATAGAAAAATGACCAACAATACATTTTATAGCAAAATGAATAACAATACATTTTATAGCAAAATAACTAACAATACATTTCACCGCAAAATAACTAACAATATATTTTATAGCAAAATGATTAACAATGCATTTAACAGCAAAATGACCAACAACATATTTTATAGCAAAATTACTAACAATACATTTTATAGCAAAATGCCCAACAATACATTTTATAGCAAAATGACTAACAATGACCGACAATATATTTTATAGCAAAATGACTAACAATACATTTTATAGCAAAATGCCCACCAATACATTTTATAGCAAAATGACAAACAATACATTTTATAGTAAAATGCCCAACTATACATTTTATATCAAAATGACAAACAATACGTTTTATAGCAAAATAACTAACAATACATTTTATGTTAAAATGACAAACAATACATTTTATAGCAAAATGACTAACAATGCATTTAACAGGAAAAGAACCAACAATACATTTTATAGCAAAATGACTACCAATACATTTATAGTAAAATGACTAACAATGCATTTAACAACAAAATGAGTAGTAGTTACAGAAAGTGGAAAGGAAGGACTACATATATACTACAAGAAAGCTGAATGCATATTCATCAGTAAAACGAGAAACCCAAAATGCCAAATTCAAGTAGAGGATACTAAAATCAAGCAAGGAGAGAAATTTAAATACCTGAGAAGTGTCCTAACAGAGAGTGTGACACTGAGATTCGAAGGTGTAATGGCATGGCTAAGGATACGTTCCAGAAACTGAATAGAGAGACAGGAAATTTCGCTGAAAACAAAGAAGAGAGTATTGGAATGTTATGTAATGTCTGTCCTTCGATGTTGCAGCAAATGCTGGGCAATCTCATCAAAGATGAAGTAAGACTTAAAGCAGCCGAAATGTGGTTCTACAGAAGGATGTTGAGGATACCATGGTCAGAACATGTGTGCAATGACGAGGTTTTGGAGAGGATGCACACGAAAAGGAAACTGATACTTAACGCCAGAAAAAGACATCTGAAGTTTCTGGGACATGTAGTGAGGAAGGAGGGTTTGGAGAATCTGATGCTCACGGGACGGATAGAGGGAAGGAGAACTCGAGTAGATTGTTTGAGCAGGTTAACAGGAAAAGAGTTGTTAAGAGCTACAAGGAATAAGAGATGTGGAGTGCTATGATCGCTTACGTCCTGAAGGGACACGGTACATAGAAGAAAAAGAACAAAATCTAAGACATGCTTGTGTAGCTAATCGGTATTGAGAAGCGGTGGATTCATGACTAATCAGAGTTTTATAAACAAATAAGAAATTATAATGTGGATAAAAGTGGGGGATCAATTCTATATTATAAATATTATATAAACTGATCCTTCACTCTGTGTGTATAGTAGGTTCTATACATCTATTATTGAGATTTATGGGATTGAGCAAATGGATGGCAGAACATGGTTTTGGGGGGGTTTCAGGAGAAAGGGTGTTAAGAACTACAAGAGACAGAGAGATGTGGAGGGCTATGATCGCTTACGTCTTGAAGGGCACGGCACAAAGAAGAAGAACTGAAGTATATACTAACACTACTACTACTAAAAATGATCTACTGCTAAAATACGACAACTAATAATAATACAGTGTAGTTTATGGCCACATCACGTTGAAACACCGGTTTTCGTACGGTCACAAAAGTTAAGTAACGTCGAGCTTGGTCAGCAAGCTCGACGTTGATGGGTGACTATTTGGGAGTATCGAGAGCTAAAAGCTCGATGTACGGGTGGTGTAATGGATAATAGCATAGAATTGTTAATCGGATAGCAGAGTTCCAATTCCAGTTGGGTTAGTTATATTCACTTACGCGAAAATACCCTTGTGAGAAGAATCCACGTCTTCTCCTCCTCCAGCTATGGGTTAATTAGTAAGAGCTGTAACACTAAATCATTATCCTCCAAAATAAATCACATTCTAAAAATATTTTCTGGGTTTAAATAATCTGCAATGAGTTGATAAGCCGTAGAAAACAAATCAATCAATCAATAATATAAGGATCCAGAAAAACATGAATCTATTTCTTTTCTCACCATATTAAATAGCAAGGAAGACTGGGCTCTCTATCCTTGTCTGATAGCCGTTCTAAGAGAAAGAAAAGTTTTAATTCCAAAGAGTATGGAAGCGAAAGGGAAATTAATACTGAGCATCAGGAAGAGACAGCTAAAGGGCTTGGAGAACCTGTTACTAACAGTCCAGATAGAGGGAAAAAGACAGGGGAAAGCAGTGGATAACATATTTGAAGGGCCTGAGCAGGTGGATGATGGAATGAGGGTTGCATGGTGTAACAGGAGAAGGCGTGCTAAGAGTCCCTAGGGATAGGGAGGTGTGAAAACCTTGATGGCCTACGTCCTGAAAGGACAGGGCACATAGAAGAAGAAGAGAAGATAACTGGAAATCACTCTACTAGATTTCCCAAGTATGAATAGCGATTCACAAATAATAAAGACAAATCGGTAAACATGAACCTTTGTGCCCGCAAAAAACAAAAAGAAAAAGAAATAAGCAAAACAACAACAACAACAACAAAAATCAATGTTTCAAATGGACGTGTTTTTTATTGACGCTGCTATTATTTTAACTATTTTCACTTCCTCGATAATACTTGTTTATTTTAGATTATAAGAAATGTTTACGTTTTATAAAGATTTATTATTTACCATCTTACAAAGAAAGTAATGTGAAAATAAATTATATTTTCCGGTCTTCTTCAGGTGGATTTTCAAACTGAAAATTTTATTTCTTTTACCGGGGTATCACCTGAAGAAAGCCGAAGCGTACAACGTCCGAAACGTCGTAAATACGACAATAGTCTGATCAATGTAAATATTGGAAATAGAAATTTATAGATGAAAAAAAAAAAAAAAAAAGATGGAATCCATAGAGAACCATAATTGCCCACGTCTTCAAGGGTCGATGCATAAGTATTTTTTTTTAAATAAATAAGTTTTAATATAATCCAATTGTGTTTTCAGGAAGGGACAAAAATAAAATAACCTTTAACAAAACAATATCTTACAGAAAACTAGGTTCAGGAACTTTTCCTGTGTAGCTTCAGTGGACACGCAGTGTAAAACCACTTTTCTAGGGTCAGTCAATTAAGTGCCACACGTGATACACGCTTGGACGATCATGTCTTGAAAGAGACATGACTGACTGGGCTGACAGGTATTTTTCCACAGTAGGTTGTCATTACTTTCTGCAATAGACTGGTTTTCAACCGAGGCTGTAGAACCCAATCGGTCCTGTTATTTAACCCATAGCTGGAGGGAAAAGGGGCAGATTAATACTTTTCTCAAGGGTATTTGTGCGTAAGTGAATGCAGCAGAAATTGAAACTTGGCTCACTAATTTCTCGTTCCGAGCCTATATCCACTGTACCACAAGGCACATTTCTCAAGTAGTTATCTTAATCCACAGTTAATAAAAAAAAGAAAGCTGTGGTGACCCATGATTTAAATAAATAGACTGGCCTGTCTAGTCTTGGATGCCAACTACTCAAAGAGAAGAGAAATTCTGAATTCAAACCGCAACGAGAAACAATTTCACTATTATTGCCAAGAATCCATACTAATTCACAGATAATAAAGTAAAGGAAGCTATCGAGAGCCATGATCGCCTACGCCCTGAAAAGAAGTGGCATTTAAAAAATGAAATTTTAAAAAATAGGATTTTTACTAAGTACTTTTTTCAAATTAAGAAATATGAAAAGTAATTAGTTGTAAATATATTAATTTAAAATTAATATATATTTTTTTCCTTTATTTGCAGGTAACGGTTTCATTGATGGAAAAGAATTAAATGACTTCTTGTTGGAATTGGTAACAAGTGTGACACTATCTGATGTAGGCCCAGAGGTGAGTGAAATGTTTAGGAAATATTGAATTCAAAGCAAATTTTCGACTATTCTTTTCACTGTCCACCTACTTTGCCACTACTCCAATACTTTCGTCGCTTTAATCACTTTAAGCGCTAACAAAATAAACATTTCAGGAAGTTGAGAAAATAATTACGATTAAATACATACATTTTCAACTGTATGTTTGTTTTAAAAAATTTCGGCGTTAAATCTGTGTTGCGCTTTGAAAACAATGAAAGAAAATATTAAGTGTCACTGACCGAAAAGGGACATATATATATATGTTGTTTAATTATTTAGTATTTGGTCATAATAAAATTAGACCAGTACATAGTTGTATTAAAAATGTTCAATACAGTTACATTGTAGAATATTTGAATATTTTTCATTTGTAAACGTGTTATTACGCCACCTAGGAGAAGTTAGAACGTTTTCACCCTGATTGTATGATCCTGATAGGTATTTGTTGGTATGGTTACACTTGGTCATAATTTCTGTTCTTTCATTTAATAATTCATTTTTGTTTGAAAATAACATAATAGCTAACTTTTCTTCTTTTCACAGTCTACATATTTTGCCAACATTGTACGGCTTGGCTGTTTTTAATATACTCCACGTCATACCTTGGTCTTTTCCATATTTGAATTTCAATTTCTACACGTAGCTAGCCAATTTTGTACAATTATTCGAACTTCTAATTTATAAATTGTGCGTTCATTAAAAATCCCTCTTACTTGAGCGTTCTCAAAAACAGTGAAATCAGTTATTGTAGATCGCTTGAAGACACCAAAAAAGATAGAAACCTAGGTTGCGTAGTAACTCGTTTACAAAGGATATATATATATTATAAATCATACTTTAGAACATGTACAAACTACAAGCTACTACAAAATTCTACATTTTGTTACGACATTGAAAGAACAATGTCTCATCAGGTAGTTCATTATTAACTACCTGATGTACAATTTTGTAGTAGCTTGTAGATGTTCTAAAGTATAATTTATAATAAATATTCATTGGTCTATTTTTATATTGAGCACTGTTTTAAATTAATGTTTTGAACGTTGCAATTATTTTCTCCGTTCCTCATTCATTTGGATATATATATATATATATATATATATATATATATATATATATATATATATATATATATATAATGACCAGTTACTCCTGTTTTCCGAGCGCACTCGTCTACTAGGGTGTTTATCCAATCACTGTCGGAGACACCTCCTCTGTCTTATTTGTTTTTGTTCACCTCCCACAGAGCACAGTTGTGATTTATACTGTTACGATATTTACTCATCTCTCTCACTTGAGAGAGATGTGACACAAGGTCTTTTTTATGTGGGGAACCTGAGCGCGTACGCCCAGGTACAGGTCAAAATATTACCTGTGGATAGGTTCAAAACCGGTCTTAAAACTGGTCTTACTTTGGTCATCACGACCCCAACCCGAAGGCCGGAAATCGTTACGTGATTTATACTGTTACTATGCTAAGCGGATAGTTACATCTGAGAAAGAGCGTGTCATCTCTCATGATCAGTAGCTTGGACAACGACAGTATGTTCAACTAGTCGGTCACAAAGTCTTGTGACTTTATGCTAGTCCAATTATCGACGGCTTCCGAACAGTTCCGTTTCATGCTTAAACGCAATCTTTAGGCATGAATATTACTTTCAGGCATGAAACAGACGGTCGGTGTTGACTTCAATGTCCACTTTTATATTTAAATACGCTCTATTCCTGATATTGTGTATTCTAGCCCATAAATATAACGTGCGTTAAAACTATATTGTTATTTATCATTATATATATAAAGGTAGACTCAACACGTCATTCAGATTGGTTATAAATTATAATTAATTTCTATGGGCTAAATTAACTCATTTCATCAGCCCACACTATATTCATTCCATTCGGTACAAAAGTTTTTTTCCGGAAAAAAATATTACTGAATAAAATTTCAAATTTCAGGCAGAGACGTTAGAAGAGTTGAAGGAACCGGAAACCCAATCCTAAACAGAGATCAAAGGATGAACCTCTACACCTGTTCAAGCGACCGAGGAGGTGTGTGAGCTGGACAATAGACAAACCTATCTACTCCTGTTGGGAGGGGAAAATTACTGAAATTTCAGCTGAAGACATAAAAAGTAGAGTTTACGGAACCGAAAACCCAATTCTAAACGGGAAACAAGGTATAAATTGCCTTGGAAATAGTGATAGGTTTCCGACGTTGGCAATCAAGGAATCAATTTGCTTTGTTATTAAGCCCTACCAGGAAGTGGGGATAGACTCATACCTTTCGAATTATATTTGTACGAAACCAATCAAGGCTAGAGGGACTAGTCTGCTCTGCTTTTAACTCCTACGGGAGATAGAAAATGTGGACTCATACGACCTCAGCTGGAATTTGAACTTGGTTCACTAATCGTAATTGTATATTGTTATGGTGCTCTATCTATAGGAATGGACTCATCCTCTTTCAATAAATACTATAAAGACTTCAGGAGACGCAGTCGTGAAGCAGTCGAGGCAGTCAAGATTCAGTCGAGTGGCAGAATAACAATACCGTTCGGACTTACACTTCTTTTCTTTTTTTTTTTTTTTTGCTAACTACAAACACACTTCCTTGTATATATGTTCTGTTAGTCTAATACATTGGTTAAACCTACCTACTTGTTTCTGTGTATTTCTTCCTGGTCCAAACAGGCCACAACATATATACACACAGAATAGGGATTTACTTAGTCTAGCTTAGATTCTGCACAAGGCCGGGAATATGGAGCACTCTATGAGGACCGAACTCTCTACTCAGTCTTAATTGGTCTAGCGAAACAATCTTGCTGACCATTACACCAAGTTGAAGTGCGTGCCGAATATGTGAAGAGCAACAAGGTTTTTAGAGGAGGAAAATAAAAAGGAAACTTATACTTAATGTCAGAAAAAGACAGCTGAAATTTCTGGGACCGGAATGAGAAAGGAGGGCTTGGAGAATCTAATACTCACAGGACGGATAGAGGGAAAGGGAGACAGGGGAAAGCAATGCGTGACATACTTGATGAGCTTAAGCAAATGGATGACAGAGTAGGGTTTGGGAGAAATACCAAGAGAAAAGCTTTTAAGATCTACAAGGGATGGTGGATGTGGAGGGCCATGATCGCCTGCGTCCTAAATAGACACGGCACATAAATGAAAAAGTGCTTACATACAAACAGTCAGTCAGTTAAGTGACATTCGTGACACACTCTTGAGCGATCATGTCTCGAAAGAAGATTATCCCGCAGTAGGTTGCCTTTGCTTTATGTGGTAGACTGGATGCCAGCCAAGGCTATAGAATCCAATATGTCCTGTTATTTAACCCATAAGTGGAAGGGAAGAGACGAATTAATACATTTCCCAAATGTATTTGCGCTTAAGTAAATGCAATGAATTCAACTGGAATTCGAACTCGGCTCCCCAATTTCTCGTTCCGAGCCGATATCCACTGCATCACAACACCATAGTTTCCGGCTTACAAGACGCAGCGGCTTGGAAGAATCACCCTGACATTAGAAAGAAATTTCTAAGAAAAAACGTCATACTCATACAATAGCACATTCACCATGCGTCCGTCACATTGTTTACACATTAATCACTTGTCCGATTTTGTTTGTATGGCAATGACATACTAGTTGGTGGTTAGTAAATATACTATATATCTTTCACTGTCCAAAGGTGATTTTATTTTCATAAAAGAAAAAAAACTAGCAGTAAGTGCCCAGCGTTGCACGGGATGGAAAGAGTAAGAATTCCAATTTTTATACCACCCATATCTGCAGACATTAAATACGGGAGGTAACTCTTGTATTTTTGAAAGAGTTATTCTCCATGTAAAAGTTACTGTGTTGAACTTAACTTTAACATATAAGTACTTGAAAAAAGAAATTAAAACAGAGATTGAACTGAAGAGCCACACACAATATCTTTTTCTTTATTATGTAGAATAAATTTACTAGAGGTGTGTAAGTTTTGAAACAAATCGGATGAAAAATGTGGAATGTATGTTAATAGAAATCAGCGAGGATGCACAGACGGATATACACACACACTGACACACATCTTCAGTTTTATTTATATAGAAGAATTAAAAATTTTAAAAATATGCATGTAAAAATATAAAAAAAAACAATCAAAGAAATTTTATTAATCCTCAAATCCTCAAAACTCGTCACTGCTGGATTCATGTAAAAGCTCTAAGCTATCATCTGCAGAGCCATCACTACTGTCAGTCATGTACAATAAATGATCCTCGCTACCATCCATGTCATGGTGGTAACTGATGAATTCGTCTTGGAAGACGCACACGTATTTTTCAGCGAGTTTGTTTAAGAAAAAAAGTGTCTTGTAAACCGGAAAATACGGTAATCTTATCCGTTCTTTTAAACATTTTGATAAGATGAAAGATTAAAGAATGAACTCAGTTTCAGTCTGCCAACTTAAAACGCAATTAACAACTTCGAGGAACAAAAAGTGTTTAAAATAATAATACCTCCTTTTTTTAATTGATTAATCTTCAAATTAATCATAAAATTGTCAGGTGTGGATAACTTACATTTCATGATTGCGATCAGTTTGATAGTTGCCAAGGTTGCAAGAACAGGAATTACTTTTCTATTCTCTGCGTACATTGTTCTTCAATTTATGGACTGATTAAAACTGGTTTCTCTTACAGATTAACCAATGAAGTTTCGTGTCCTTAATAAGAAACTTAATCGGCTAATTTGTTGCCACTGTTTGCTTTACGCATACGAAGGATGTTGAAAAATTCTCAGTCAGACCAAGAAGAGATATTTAAAAATCAGATTCGGGGAAAATGATCGATCCGTGAACTTTTGAATATTCACCCGTACATATAAAATTACTTAAATGCATCAGAGTAATATTTCCAAATTTGATTGTATGTAATACGAATTGATAGGTTCGCTTATTTCCCGGTTCACACTCCTTCACTGCCTTTTGAACTGGAGTAGCGGTTTATCATTTGTTTTCTGTTTAAGATTAAGTTACTTCTCATTCCCTTTCACCCCAAGTAGCTTCTTGCGTTTGAGTAGCATTATTGCCTTGCTTGGGTTGAAATGATTAAAAAAAATGTATCCTTTTATGTCGCAGGATTTTCTATTATTTTCGGCAACTGATTGTTTCTTAAAAAAATATTTAACATCGTTTCAAGGTGTGTAGGGTCGATAACTTTTCAGCATATATTTAGCCTCTTTAATAGATACAGTATTAAAAAAATGAAATTTAAAAAACCTTAAATCTGACCTGCTGTCAGAAACTAATGTCTACACATTTGAATAATGCATGTTCCTACAATGTATCTTCTCCAGACAAATTAAAAGTGTCATTTTTATGACATGACGCGACAATGTCCTTCATGCGACTTAAATGTTCAACTTTATAGTTCAACTTAATTCTCTCTTTTGATTAGGTAATACAGACACACCCATAATCATATTGCTTAACTTTCTCCAACCACCTCTCCTTAAATTTCTGAATCACCATGAATTCATTTTATATTTTCTAAAATAAATCATTTTTCACCATTTGTTTTAAAAATATCACCTGAAAAAGAACAATATTGTTCTGAAACATGAATTTTTTTGTGTAGTGATTCAATGCTTTTATAAACCACAGTAAGTACAAAATTTATATATATATATATATATATAACAAAGGTACTGTGAAACCAAAAATTTTCTTATTTATTGTCAGCAAGTAATATTTATTTTTTCAGAAATATCGCTCTATAGTTTTTTAAATCCTTTATTGAATCAGTAATTCGATTGTGTTTTTTGGTGCAGTGGATATCGGCTCGGAACGAGAAATCGGAGATACGAGTACGAATTCCAGTTAAATTCGTTGCATTTACTTAAGCGCAAATACCCTTGGGAAAGCTATTTATACGTCTCTTCACCCTAGCTATGGATTAAAAAAAAAAGACATTGGATTCCATAGCCTTCAGTCTACCACAGAAACTGGCAACCTACTCCGGGAAAATCTTCTGCCCAGTTAGTCATATCTCTTTCGAGACATGATTACACAAGCACGTATCACATATGATACTTAACCGACTGAATGGATTATATTAAGTGATACTCACTAATTATAAGTCACTAAGTTAACAGGAGTAGCTAAGCTCTCTTATAGCCCTGTTCATATCCCTCCTCCTTCTCTTGAACATTAGGAAGGGGCTCCCTGCTCCTTTCCTCGCCTCAGATGTTAATAGTGGTGCTGCCACGGGATGTGTGTGGATGGTGGTAACGTTTCTTCGTGCTGAGGGTACCGAGTTGGCAGTTTTCTGGTTGCTGCTGCTTCCGACTGGTAATTAGGAAACGGAACTCTTGCGTAGCGTCTTGATAGACTATTCTGATCAACAGTTGAATAGCAGGGTTCTTTAAGTACCATGGCGCGCATGGATGGGTATCCTTGCAAGCATTTCTGGTGGACAACCCTGAGGCCACACAATGCTGCAATTTGCGCCAGTTCCCTTCCAACACTGAACCTGTGTGTCTCAGTTGCCTATTTGTTACAAAACAAATACTGGTCAAGGAAGAGATTTGAAAGGTCATGAAAAAGTTAAGCGATTATTCTTGAAATCGAGTAGACAGCCATCATATATATATATATTATTGTCATCCGCAGACAGATCTGTTTCGCTGTATCACAGCTCATCAGTACGGTTAGACTCCGATTGCTACACAACCCAGGCTCGAAACCCGAGCCACGGGGCGTTCGTTGGAAGAAGGCAGTTTTTTTTTGTTTTTGTTTTTTTGTTTTTTTAGCGCATATCATATTACGCACCCAATATATATATAACAGCTTATTTCCTCTTTTTTCCTTATTACATGTTTTTATATTTTACAGACCCATGTTTTATATCGTCATGAAATTTCCATATGTGTTTTTGATTTGATCTTTATTAAATTTTTCCAGGCGGTTTCAGATGCTGCTTTTAATGACGCCAAAGAGCTCTTCATGTCAGCTTTTGATGAGAATCATGATGGGAAAATTGATATCGGAGAGGTAAGAATTTCAGTTTATTGCTTTTTTAAAATTATTGTAGGACAAGATGATGGAAAGGAAAAAAGAAGTTATGTTATCGTGTTAAAATGTGCTGTTTGACATATATTCGTTTTATGCCGAGTCATAGTCAATGACCTATAATGTAATTTTATATTGTTTCCTCTTAACTAAATAAAAGACAGTTATGAAAAAAATATTGGCTTATATTAATTACATTGTTCGAACTGTTGTCCTCATCCTTGTTGCCATATTCACCTTCAATATCTGTCTATATTTCTGGGATGAGGTACTGTAATTATTTACACTGTTTACATTATTCGAACTGTTGTCCTCATCTTTGTTGCCATATTCACCTTCAATATCTGTCTATATTTCTGAAATGAGGTATTGTAATTATTTACATTAATTACATTGTTCGGACCGTTGTTCTCGTCTTTATTGACATATTTACAACGTTTCGGCTGGTGTACACTCCGAGTAGATTGAAATTTCAAACTGAAGCCTTTATTTTCATCACTGTAGTAGATTATACTCTGTGTTGGATAGGAAATTAAGAATTACAATCAACCTTCTTCTTCACTTTTACAAAAATTCACAATGACGTGTGAAATCCTGGTTTTTCCCAAATAAAAAAGGATTGCCTATGTGCTTAAAGAAAAAGTCGAAACTGGGTTTCGCAAGTAGATGCTAAATTGTCAGTGTCAGTCAGACAGTCAGGGATGGAAGCAACGGAGACGACAAGCTAAATGTAACGGGAAAAGCTTAAAGTGGACGTTTGTCTTTCTTCTTTCTCGTGTGCTGATTCCTTTCACTTCTTCTCCATTCAAAGACACTCCTACTGAACAAACGATCATACATATATACCTACGTACGCATAAACTTTTTTCTACAAATTACTACGATGAACATTTGTACTAACTCTTGATACCTTTAACTTCCTCATTGAACATTAACTGCTATAATTCATGTTATCCTTCTCTATCAATAGATTTCTATTTTAACAAAAAAAATGTATATTTTTATTCTTACACTATTCCACACACTCCAACCTGCCGACAACCAACCTTCTGATGAAAACCTTCTGATAATTCTGATAAGCAGGTATTGAACTCACGATTCTCTGAGTTAAGTCAACTGGATCTAACCAACGATTTTATTCACTTGGCCATGTGTCCTTGGGGAATTTTGGTGATTTATAAACCTAATGTTTCAGTAACCATTTTTACCAGATATTATAGTACAATTTTGATGTTACTGATTTTCTCTAGCCCTCCGTATTACTGGCTCCCATATTGTATTCATTTATATATTTGGCCGGCTTAAGAGATTTTTTAAAGGGTTCAGTTCAAAATTCCTTTCATCTGAAGAAGGTCTGACCGTACAACGGCCGAAACGTTGTGAATATGGCAATAAATATGAGGACAACAGTCCCAACAATGTAAATGATGTAAATAATAATGATACTTCATCTTAGAAATATAGACATATATTGAAGGTGAATATGGCAACAAAGATGAGGACAACAGTTTGAACAATTTACATGCTGTAAATATTTACGATACCTCATTTCAGAAATATAGACAGATGCTAAAGGTGAACATGGCAACAAAAATGAGGACAACAGTCTGAACAATGTAAATTACAATATCTCATCTCAGAAATATAGACAGATATTGAAGATGAATATAGCAACAAGGATGAAGACAACAGTCTGAACAATGTAAATAGTGTAAATAATTACAATACCTCATCTCAGAAATATAAACAGATATTGAAGGTGAATATGGCAACAAAGATGAGGACAACAGTCTGAACAATGTAAATAGTGTAAATATTTAGATCTTAGAAATATATATATAAACTGTTCGTATGATATTTGCTATGCTTGTTAGAACTATTTTTAAGATTTCTTGGACAAATGGTGCAACAGCGATATTTTTTGAGTTTGCTGTTGAGTTCCTTTCTTACTCAGACCCAAAGCTCCAACCACAACAGAAACCGTTTTATTTTTTAAGGTGACGCATTTTTTCTATTTCTATCTCCAAGTCTTTGCTTAATTTTTCAAAAAACTTCGCCGAAATGTTTTTTGCTACTTGGTACACTCAGGTCAGTCAGTGTGAAAGCTTTTGTCTTTCCTGGCTTTGATATTAATGTCTGGTCGATTTGATTGTATCGCTCGATCTGAGTTCATAGATAATCCCAGAGGATGGTAACAGCTGCTCCCTCCACTACAGACATCGGATGAAGTTCATACCATTTTGCAGCTGTTTCTCTCCCGCAGCGATGACAGATCGTCCAATACAGATATTGACCTATTCTTTCATGACAATATTTGTACTCGTTGGGTGTAAGTATTAAGTATCTGAAGATAAAGAGATCAATTATTTTCAATGTATCGAAGCTACAGTAGCTACATTTTAAATCCGTAGAAACCCGAGTTCGAATTCCAGTTGGGTTCGTTACATTCCTTCCTTCCTTCCTTCCTTCCTTCCTTCCTTCCTTCCTTCCTTCCTTCCTTCCTTCCTTCCTTCCTTTCATTTTTTTCTTTCTTTTTCTCACTGAAACTAAGTAATGTTTTTCCCTTCTTTCCACGCAATCAAAACGGAATAGTCCATTTTTTATAAGGTATAGGCAGGAGACGGTAAACATTGTTTTCTTTCTTTCTTTCTTTCTTTCTTTCTTTCTTTCTTTCTTTCTTTCTTTGTAACCAAGTAGTGATTTTTCCGCTCTTTCCACGAAATCAAAACGGAATAGTCTATTTTTAATGAGGTTTTGCTGGAGAGATTAAACACTTCTTTCTCTTTCTTTCTTTCTTTCTTTCTTTCTTTCTTTCTTTCTTTCTTTCTTTCTTTCTTTCTTTCTTTTTTTTTGTTTGTTTGTTGGTTTCTTTCTTTCTTTCTTTCGCTAAAAACCAAGTAATGTCTTTCGCCTTATTTCCACGCAATCAAAACGGAATAGTCCATTATTTATGGGGTATTGTCTGAGTCGGAATAAGAGATGGACAATCACAATTACAAAAATTATTAATGTGAATGCTAATGAACGCGGAAGATAGTTTTGTTAGCAGCTAAAAAATATGTACGCGTCGGGGTGGGAGAGAACATGTCTTCCTAATCGACCCCACATATAGAATTTTCTCAAATTGCACCGTTACCTAAATCGTCTTATACCCATGTTCTTTCGCCCACGTATTGGGGCTTTTATCGGTGTTTCGAAATTTGATAAAAGATTTTCCCTCTTTTACTTTTCAGCTGGCTCAACTACTTCCGATGGAGGAGAAGTTCTTGCTTTTATTCAGAAGGGAGCATCCATTAGAGTCCAGTGTTGAATTCATGCAGGTTAGTTTCTCAACATCAAATGTCCTGCTCATAAAATTATCGTATTTGATGGCATGTAAGACGCACGGGTTTATAAGACGCACCCAAATGTCAGCAGGGCAAATCAAGAAAAAATTAATAATTGGTAAAATTATTAGTAAATGGTACAGCTTAGGCTATATTTATGAGGTATGATTTTGGTTAAGCAAGTCATGGTTAAATTAAAGGAAAAATAATAGGGGAAAAAAAAACACGAGCTTATAAAAACGTTATTATATCCAAAGATAAAAAATAAAAATCAAGCAATTATTACAATTGAGCAAAACAGTAAAATTTGCATTAAAATTTTTTTCATCTTCAAATCCATAAAATTCGTCGTCTTTGTTACCAAAACAATGTACTAATTAAATAAATATTAAATTAAATTATTATAATGAATATTATCAATGATAACACTTTTAATCTGCATAATACCCCTTATAATAAATACAATAGGTAAGAAAGTTACTCTAATGTCTGAGCTAATAGGAGTTGCCAAATAAGGTAATCTATAAGTGTACCATTCGTCCATACAACGAATATTGCTGTCAAATCTGGTCTGGTGCTTCTACTATATATCTAGAAATTTTCTTGATAAATGATAAAAAAGAATCCGCAATGTTATTTATCCTGACATGGCATCTCGGATTCAATCACTTTTCCCCTGAGCTTTTTCTATAAATATTTTCGTAGTAATTGTTTTGATGAATTTTCAACTTTGATTCATAGACTTCATGAATTTAAGCGTAGTACCTGGTGGATGTGCGTTGTTTTGCAATGGATATCGGCTCGGAATGAGAAATTGGGGAGTCGAGTTCGAATTTCAGCTGAATTTCTTGCATTCACTTGCGCACAAATACCCTTGGGAAAGGTATTAATCCGTCTCTTTCCTCCAGTTATGGGTTAAATAACGGGACAAATTGGGTTCTATAGCCTTGGCTGACAGCCAGTCTACCGCAGAAAGCAATGGCTACCTACTGTGGGATAATCTTCTTCCCAGTTAGTCATGTCTCTTTCGAGACGTGATCGCCCAAGCGTGCATCACGTATGGCACTTAACTAAAAGACCTGGTGAATGCAAGTTCGAATTCTGCCAGAAAGCGCAATTTTTTCTTTAAAATATTTCTCTAACATTCAGATCGCCAGAGGAAAATAAATAAACGAAACGTCTACTCAATTATGAGTAACCAGTAGAAATAATGTTTAAAGGAATTACATATATATAGGCGGTAAAAAACAGGATAGGATTGGTAAATAATCCGTTATAGGATTGGTAAATAATCCTGGAGGATCCTAGTAATATCGTTAAAATGTTAAAACTGATCAAATAGAGAGCACAATGTAAATTAATTTAACTTACACAGCGGATATTTATATATTTATCTGTAAATTCAGATAAAATTTAGTGGTGAAATAGCCATTTTCAACATGTCATTTTAAGACATGCATTCTCAACCCCGAATGAGGAAAAATTCTAATGCTGAAGGCTTGCTCTAGTAAAGAAAGGAATTGGGTGTTATTGGATATATATATATATATATATATATATATATATATATATATATATATAAAATAAAATAAATTTTCAATATTCAAAAATGTTGAATCAACATTTCAACATGAAATCCCTAAGAGAGATTTCACATCTCCTCAGCAACCGTAATATTTTAAAATAGAAAAATTAGAATAAAAGGAGGAATAAAAAATTAAAAAATTAAATAAATTTAAAAAAATGACGGTTAAGATTTGAGAAATTTACGTCACAAAAAATTTTCGGAAGTAAATCATGTCTAATTTTAGATTTTAACTTTTAGATAGAGCTTAAGTGAAGAAATGAAAAAATTGGTTTTGTCTAACTTTACAAAGGAAAGGGGGTAAGAAGTGGTGTTAAATTGAGAAAAGGGGTTAAACAAAATATATATATATATATATATATATATATATATATATATATATATATATATATATATATAGCGTTTATCAAAAATACTTTTACAAACATTGGGGGTAGGTTTCTAACTCCAAAACAAGGCAAAATGTTTATTAAAAGATTTGTCCAAAAGGCCATTGTTGTACATCAACACCGCAATCCATGACAAATGTTCAAAATGTCCTTGGCTTCCTTCTACACACGCATGCACACTTCGGATCATTGATTAGCGGACCCTTTTAAATAGTCCAACAGTGTGTCGAATGGTTTTGCAAGCCTCTATAACACGTTAAGGGAGAATGTTTGCATTATTAATGTCTGCTGCATAAGCCAATTAATTAGGTGGTGCCACATACAAAAATCTAAATTATTGAGGTCTGGTAAACGTGCAGGCCATTGAACTGGTCTTCCCCTACCTATCCATGGTAGATTTCAGCAAGTGAATCGCGAACGATGTGACTAAAATGTGTCGGAGCACTGTCATGCATGAACCACATGCGTCTTCGTATTAGCAGGGGTACATCCTCTAGCAGGTCTAGAAGTGTGTTTGAAAGAAAGTGCCTGTAGACAGTTCCTGTAAGACGTGCTGGGAAAACATATGGACCAACCAGACAGTCACGTACAATTCCAGTCCACACATTAATCGTAAACTGTTGCTGGTGCATATCCTGTATTGAACCATGGGGATTCCGATCCACCTACAATTGTCAGTTGTGTAAATTTGTTATTTCATCCCTTCCAAATGTCACCTCATCAGTAAACAAGACTGAAGAGACAAACAACGGATTGGCAGTTTGTGCAATGAAACATCAGCAAAAGTTCTCTCGTGGTGAGAGACTGGAGAATGAAAGTCCCTGCACATGTTACAAATGATACGGATACAGGAGGTGCTCTTGAAGTACCTTTCATGCGGCACTATGAGATGTACGACATGCTAGGGCCATTTGACGTGCGATGATATATGACTTGTCGTCCGACAGCCTGTAGAATGTGGTCTTCGTTGTCAGACATACGAGCGGATCTCGGTCTTTCTCGATCCATAGTCTGTGGATATCAGGATCATGTCTTAGCAATGCGACCATAAACAGCATCAAAGGTTGGATGACTCGGTTGCCTTCGGTGTGGAAACGCAATCTGATACAACTGTGGTACTTTTCCATTACCTTTCGCGAGCGTATTTAAGAATAATATCTGCCTGCTTACTATACGGTTATCCTGCCATTGTTGAAAGGAACATTTCTCCGTTAACTACTACATACATTAAACGTTGAAGTAACTCTAGCCACAAATGTACACAAATAACAAATGAAACCTAGTCTACATGGCAACGCAGCGCCATCTACCCTACCGTTCCTTTAAAGTTAACAACTCAAAAAGGAAGGATTTTCGAGCATATGTTTATAATGACTTTTGTCCTTGTCTTGGTGAGAGGAACTCGTCCCCAAAGTTTATAAAAGTTATTTTTAATACACATTGTTTATATGGAGGTGCATACGCAACAATCATACTTTTAGGTACTAATTAAAAGGTCGGTGGGTGTCAGCATAAAACGACTTTCTGCCGTGTCTTTCTACCTGTGAATTCCTGTCACGTCAATTTGCAACTACTATCCCTGGACATGCTGACCTCTGTGTGAACCTATTACGGCGATCCCGCCAAAAGCAGACAGTAAATAACACCAATAAATTTGTACCTTATTGTCATTTTCACTTTTTTCTCAAGGCAACATATTGTAGAACTCTTTAGTTTTTACAATAAATTGTTTGTTTGTTTGTTTGTATTTTTCCGATTTTATGTCTACGCCTGAAGAAAGAATAAAAAACAAAAACAAAGCAAAAACAAAAGGAACAGATGTGAAATGTGATGACGTCATGTTCACAAAGTACAGAAGGGACAATTTAAATAAAAAAAAATTATTTGTTCAGCTGGTTGTTGTGTGAAAATGTCATCAACGATGTTCCGATCAGCATTTCTTTGATTGTCATCGGATGATAATGACCCCACCAAATTGTTTTTTTTTTTGTCTTTACACGCTCAGTTGACCTTTTGTAAACATAAAAAAATAGTAGAATTTGTAACACGTTTAGAGGGAAAATTGTCGGTTTTGTTGTTCTTCTTCTTTTCATTATTATTATTATTATTATTATTATTATTATTCTTTGTCTTCTTCTCACTTTTGTTATTGTTATTCTCCGTCTTCTTGTTCCTCTGGTTGTTGACGTTGTAATTGTTGAGGTTGTTGTTGTTTTTCTTCTTGTTCTTGTTGTTTTTCCTTTGTTTTCTCTTGTCAAAGTTGTTGTTGTTGTACTTCTTCTTCTTGACGTTGTTCTTCCTCTGCTTCTTCTTCCTGTTCTTGTTGTTTTTGTTGTTCTTCTTCTTGCCGTTGTCTTGTAATGAATACGGAAGTAAAAGTAACTCTCGTCTCTTCACAATCCAGTGTGAAATCTAATTTTGACCAATGAGAAAAACGATTGACCCTGTACTGAAGGAAAAAGACGAAGCCAAATTTTGCGATCCGATGTTAATTAATTTTCAAACTAATGAAAGAGAGCGATTTACAAAACGAAGAGAAATTAACAAGTCGGTGTGAAAAAAACGTCTTTTGCTATAAAATAGAGAAAGAAAGTCGAATCAGTCAAATGGGAGTGATATCAGACACCGCCGCCAAGATGTGAGAAAAGAAATTTCAGTCCGTTGAACCGGACATGCCTCGACGACATAGATTCCCTCTCATTCACCTTCTCGCATGCTGTTTTCCTTTAGCTTTTCTTCTTTGTCCGCAAAGAAGACGAAGAAGAAGACAACAGCAACAGTAATAAGACACTTCAAATGACACCTAAAAATTAACGTCGATAAGTACAATTTTCCTTTATTGCTTTATCTTCATTTTCAATTCTCGCCGGCCATAAAAAAGGAACGAAGACTTTATCTCTACTCTGTTAATCTTTTCTGTGTAAACACATTCGCTACCTACAACTACAAACTCTGGATTCACTTAACTCCGTACTACACTTTCTCTTTGAACATTTACTCATTTAATAATTTCACTTCTTACAAATTGATGTTATTCTATTCTGTCAATAACTTTCTATTTAAGCATACAAGCGAAACACTTACATTCTTCTAGCCTTCAACCTTCTGATAATCCTGAATTGTAGGGAGTTCGGTTATGCTTGGCACAAGGCCAATTTAATGAACATGCTCGAGATTCCTCCTTCAGTCTTTCCTCTGCTTCTTTTCCTGTCCTTGTTGTTCTTCTTATTTTTCCTGTCGTTGTCTTTACTATGCCTCTTCTTTTTGTCCTTATTGTTGTTTTGTCGTTCTTCTTTTTCTTGGTGTTCTTGTCTTTCCTCTGCTTCTTCTTCTTCCGGCCCTTGTTGTTGTTGTTGTTGTTGTTGTTCTTCTTCTTCTTCTTCTTCTTCTTCTTCTTCTTCTTCTTCGTGTCCTTGTTGTTTTTGTTGTTCTTTTTCTTCCATAGAAGAAAATTAATAGGAGCAATTACTATGAAAATATTTGTATACAAGGCACAGGGAAGCTACGTTTCGGCCGTGGGAAAGGAACTGAAGCCGAGATGCCAAGTCAGGTTCAATAGCATTTGCGAATTTTTCTTTATATTTTATCATAAATTTCTCTGTATGTAGCAGAAGCACCAGACCATATAGGGCAACAATATTCAATGCTTAGGCGAATGGTAGACTTATAAATGTGTCAGAAGGATTCTGGCAAATTTACTTGAGTTTTTGTAAATGGTTAGCAGAAGAAAGAACCAGAAAATAGGGGCAAATCGTCAGCTGTCATTTCATTGACGCCTATTTTATTAACAAGCGATCAGGAGGCATAGAAAGGCCAACTATGTTGTTTGAAAATAATCAACAGGAAAACAGGGAAGGTGACCATTGAGGATAAAACGGGCTTTAATCTTGCCCTGTGGAAATCTTCCAGCTTTATTGGCAACTTTTTTTGAGCTCTGGCAGTGTTAGGGTGAAGAATATTTGTCGAAAACGATCAACAAATAATGAAGCCTTCAACATCTAAACATTATAAGTTGTTACAATGTTGCTCACGTGAGCAGGGATTTCCAAGAGATCAATTTCTCCAAATTTGACAGTCAGTCAGTTGTGCCATACGGGATACACGCTTGGGCGATCATGTCTCGAAAGGGACATGACTGATTGGGCGAAAGAATTTCCCGCAGTAGGTAGCCATTACTTTCTATGGTAGAATAGTTACCAACCAAGGCTATAGAACCCAGTCTGTTTTGTTATTTAACCCATAGTTGGAGGGAGAATAGACGGATTAACACCTTCCCAAAGAGTATATGCGTGTAAGTGAATGCAATGAATTTAACTAGAATTCGAACTCGGCTTTCCAATTTCTCATTCCAAGCCTATGTCTACTGTAGCACAACGCACATCCAACTTTAACACTACAGCGTATAATCTCACATTTTACGATGCTAGGAACAGCTCCAAAGAAATGGAAAAGGAAGAACTAATGAAACCCCTATACACACGCTTACTTCATCACAGGAAGCCATTTCAACTAACAATTGATGAAGAAATTATTTGCTGCTTTTAGTTTCAAAGCAGAAATTGAACTGAAGCAAAAACATTTAAAATTCATGCAAGTTTTAACATATGTGTGCAAGAAAATATAGCTTGCTTTAATAATAATGAAATTTTGAAAAAAGGGTATGACAGAAATTTTTTTTAAACAGCGTGATGAAGCTGAATAAATCAAATCCATGGAAAAAGTAATGGAAACTACTTTCTTATATACGTGCCTATGCATATTAGTGGGTATGTCCCAATTCTCATAAATACGTTGAACACTATTGTAAAGGGGCGATATTAATGTCAAGCGATTAACGTCGCTCAGAAGCTTTTCTGACATTGTCAGCCTCTCTGCCTTCGGACAATGAGGAACACAGACGAGGCCCCGCCGAAGAGTAGAGTCTAATCTGGGGAAAAGTAAATAAACATTTTTGCCTGAGCTATATGGCTCGGATCACCCACATTAAAATGGCCTTGTGCTACATTTTATTTCAAGGGAGGAGGCAGCTAAATATTATATTGTTGTCTAGACTTTCACCACTAGCTGTGGTTATCTACTTCATGCAGCCGGTGAGTACTGTATTTTGTTAGTATTATAAAGATCACTGAGTCATTTTCCAAAATCCGTTTCGGTTATTTCAAACTTAGTAACTTTTTTAGGTGACAACGGACTTCAGTAATTTTTCATGAAATCATGGCAATTAACAGAAAATAAAGAAAATAACCTGTAGATAGATATGACCACTTACATCCAGAAAGGATTTTAAAAAAGCAGGTTGAGAAAACAGTTTAAGTACAGAATCGGAATCAGCATACTCAATTTAATATATTGCATCATCGTTTTTCTGGCTAGCAAACAGTTATTTTTGCTGATTTCCTGTGTAATTTATATAAGCACATTAGTGTGAACGAATTTTTCCGGACTAGCGTACTCTATTTAATCAACTACATCATCGTTATCCTGATTATGTTTGTTGATTTCTGTGTAATTTATATAAATACATTACTGCATAAGGTACCTTCGGGATCAGCGTACTCGATTTAATCTAATATATCATCGTTTTTTGGAGGGGGCGGGGTGTAGCAAACAATTATTATTGCTGATTTCCTGTGTAATGTACCAAAACACATTACTGGGAACGCTAACCCTTCAAAGATTTCTTCCAGCGAGTCATCGTTTTCTGATTTTGACAAACTTGGCTCCTCACTCCTTCTTTTCTATAATTGGTTCATGTGTCTTCTGTGGGTAAATTTTTCTCCCTGTATTGTGTACATAACATTTCCTAATCTGTTTACTATTGTTCCCTGTTCCCAATAAGCCATATTATTTTTTAACATTCTGAAGTAAACTTGTTCACCTGGTTTGATGATCTTTTCTTAACTATGGGTGTATTCCGGTTTTTATTTTTGCATGGTAGCAATTTATCGAAAACAGACCGTATCTTGCGAGCAAACATCACCTCAGCTGGTGAAAGTCCAGATGGTGTGTTTCTGTTCGGGGTAATTCTGTATATTTGTAAGAACTGTTGTAATGCTCTTTTCGTTGGTATATCCCCAGCCTTTTTAATGCTCTCTTTAGAGTGTCCACGAACCTTTCGGCTTGGCCGTTAGATCGTGGATGATAAAGTGCTATTTTTATGTGTTTTACTTGGTAAGTCTCGCAAAATTCTTGGAAGTCACTTGATGTAAATTGTGTACCGTTGTCCGTTACTAGGCAATCTACACTCCAAATCTTGCAAATAAATCGTGTAAACAGTTTATGGTATTTTCTGTCGTTGGATTTTTATACCTGAAAATTTCTGGCCATTTACTGAAACTATGTACCTTTATTTAGTAGTAACCGTCAATGGGTCCTGCGTAGTCCGCCTTAAGCCATGGTTTCTGTATGATAGGTGGTGACTTTGTTGCTGCCGCGCAGCCTTTACATTTTTCCACTATCTGCGTAATATTATCATCCATATTAGGTCAGTACACGTAACTTCTCATTAGAGCCTTCATGCGTTTTTTTTTCTTTTTTTTTTCTGGATATCCTAAATGGAAATCCTTTAAAATTCTTCTTTGTAACGATTTGGTATTACCACGCTTTCATTATACATGACGTAAATTGAAAAACTGTCTGCTGAGTTGCTTTCTTTATCTTCTATTTTTTCTTTGTGCTTCTTATTAATTCGTCCGTTTCTGCTTCTCTTCTTATTTCTAACAGTGTTACTGGTGAATCCCTCACCGTATTACTTAACACTTTACTGATTTCGTTCTCGGCTCTCAAAGCCGCTATTACCGATTCTTCTAGAGGTTCGCATTTCATAGGTACCAGTCTAGATAATCCATCCGCATGACCAATTTTTTCGATGGTAGGAATTCTAATTTGAAATTATAGTTTAGTAATATCGTTCCCCACCTCAGGAGTTTATTGCCGGTGTAAACTGGCAATTCTTTTTTCGATCCGAATACGGTAATAAGAGGTTTATGACCCGTATGTAGAGTAAACTCTCTTCCATATATGTATCTGTGAAAACTAGTTATGGCGAATATTATGCCATCCCGCATCTTGTGTAGTATACAATATCCCACACTGTGTGAGCTTGCGTCGCTAGCAATAATAATTTCCAGTTTGGAGTCAAAATGTGTCAATGCTAGGTCCGACGTTAGTTTCATTATAATTTCCTTAAAGACTTTTTTACAATCTTCCGACCAGTTCTATTTGATGTCTTTTTTCAGAAGTGCATTGAGAGGTGCCCTCCATTTGTGCATATTATCGTTGAATTCACCATAATAGTTTGTAAGACCCAGAAAACTTTGTAACTCTGCGACATCTTTTGGCTCAGGCATATTTTTTATTGCTGATGCCCTATCCAGGTCTGGTTTTCTGCCATTTTCGTTAATAATGTGGCCTAAGTATTTGATTTCTTTTAAGAAGGAATCATATTTTTTTGCTTTTATTTTGAACCCAAAATCCTGTATTCTTTTGAAAACCTGCTTAATATTTGCTCGTGTTCTTCCATATTATCACTTTTGATGTCATCTAGATAAGCAGTGGCAAAGTTTTGTCCCGTAAGCATGGTGTCCATTGTCTGTTGAAAGATCGCCGGAGCTACCTTTATTCCGAATGGCAATCTGTTGAATTTATAGAGTCCTTTGTGCGTGTCTATACATAATATATTTGTACTTTCATCTTTAACTGGAATCTCCAGGTACGCTTCGCTTAAATCAATTTTCGAAAATACTTCACCACCGTTAAGCTTGGTAAATATTTCCTCCGAGCTTGGCAATGGGTAATGATAATCTTTTATCGCGTTGCTCAATCCAATGGAGAAATCTGCACAAACACGGGTTTCTCCGGGATTTTTCTTTACATATACTACCAGTGCTGCCCATTCGTTGAATTCTATTTTTGAAATGATCCCAGTTTGTTCTAGTCTGTCTAGCTCTTTATTTTGTCTATTGTTGCGAAAGGTACGTTTTGCCTTTTCTTAAATACTAATTGAGCATTCTACTTTAGCTCGATTTTTGCTGCGAATTTGTTACATCGTCCTAAACCGCTTGGAAATACTTCTGGAAATTGTTTGTGTAATTCTTCTTTCAATTTGGTAGCTTCTGACGGCTCGCACTCTATTTTTTTACAAGAGCTAATGGGTAAAATCCATACATTAAACTTCTGCATCCAATCCGTTCCTACCAGGTTATGTGTGTTTTTCATGACGTATATTTTTAGTGTTTTGGTTTTTCCATGAAATTTCACATTCACGATTATTTCACCTTCGAAATTGATCCGTTTTCCTGTGACAGACTTTGCGATTTTTTGTGTATGTATCATGGTCGGCCTATTCAGTTTCCTCCATGTTTGTAGGTTAATTATCGTTAGGTCCGAACCTGAATTTAATTGTAGTTTGATCTTCTTATTTAATATTTCAAGTTCTTCCTAATTTGTTGTGTTTTGTTTGTCCTCATAGTCCACTCTAGTTGATCTTATCCTAGTAGACTGTCTTTTGTTTCTGCGTACAGCTGTCTTATGTCCTATTTTTCCACAGGCTAGACAGTTCTTGTATTTAAACCGATAATATCTAAGCCAGTGGAATCTACCACACCTGTAACATGCAGATGGGATGGGGGCTTGTTTTTTTTTTCTGTCACTAGTTGTCTTATATCTTGTAATTTTGTCATTAAATTCTTGTTTTACTTTTGGGGAGGGTGAAAAACGTAAATCTTCGTTTAACTTACGTATATGCACGACTCCCGATTCTTCAATATCTTTACTGCCTTTTTTAATACTTAGGCATTTTTGGCAATCTTCTGATAGTTTTTGCAGCGGTAAACCTGGTTCATTTTGGAGTTTGGTAAACATTATTTTACGCATTTCGCTGTCCTTAGCTTTGACTAATCGTGAACAAATATAAGGCATTTAATGTTGTTTGGAGTTAGCCCTGCCAAATTAAAGTCGTAACAATGTTTGTTAACGATTGCGGCGAATGTCGAATAGTCCTCGTTTTTGCTTTTTACGAGATTGAGGCATTTCCACCTTTTGTGAAACAGTAAAATCTTTGGACTGAAGAGCTCCGCGTGGCATGTCACTGCTTCATCGAACGTTAAGTCGTTTGTCTTCTTTGGCAAGATATAATCCACAAATTTTGTATATTCCTCCGCACCTAATTTCCTGATCAATAGCCTTAACTTTGTTCTTTTCTGTCCAGTTTTGACAATTAGTATTGAAAATGTCTTCATAGCGTCTGTAATAGTCTCCGAAATTTTTGTTATCATCAATAGAGTACTTAAATGTTTCTATCGCATTCCAAATGGCGTCTTGCGAAAATGTCGCCTCTTTTTCCGCGTTCCTTTCTTGTGTGTTGATTGTCAATTTTATAATAATTCATGAAGTTGTAATTGTCTTTCTTCGTTCTTTGAATTTTCATTTGTTTTGTTTTTTTCAGTTGCCTTTTGAATTTCCATTTGTTTTTTTCTCTAATTTAATTTGTGCTTCCATTTGTTTTCCTCAAATTTTAATTGTCTCTCTTCACTTCTTTTTATGATTTCTAGTACTCTTTTTTGAAAGTCATCCATGGTTTGTTGCTTCGATTCCGTGAGGAGTTTCACATTTTTACTGTTGCTTTTTTGCATTTAATCTTGTAAAAGATTTTGTGAAAAAAATATTCCTGTTGCAACTTTCAGATACCTTTTTACAATTTTTCTTTCTGTCACTTTTCGTTCCAAAGTTGTGATACCAACAGATTTTCTGCAATAGTGTCGCCAAATTGTTTGTGATCGACTTATGCAGCACTATGACTTTTTTCGTTGTTCTGTATGAGTTCTTTCGAGTTTTGTCGTGACTCTCGAATTTTTCGTCGGCAAGTTGTTGTGTTCGACTTGAATTCGAATTCTCCGTCGTTAAGTTCGAATCCTTTGTCGTTAAGTTGTTGTTGTGTGTGCGAGTTGAAATCCTTCGTCAAAGTTGTTGTGTCGACTCGCGTTCGAATCTTTGTTGCCACGTTGTTGTTGTGTACGTGTGTTCGAAATCTTCCGGCGTTAAGTTGTTAGGAGGTATACATGAGTTCGAATTTTCGTCGCCAAGTTGTTGTGGATTCCGGGTGAGGAACCACACAAAATAATGAACAACAAAACAGATGCTTGAGATAGAAAAAAAAACTTATATTAAACGTATAGATACAAACTGGAACGCAGGCTTTGAAGTGAAGCCGTCCTAGAATTAGTATATCCGTGTAATACTATTCTGACTAAGTGGAGCTCAGAGCTACTATGACTACTGACGCGGTAGTCTGTGTGTAACTTCGGTATCTCTCGGTAACTTACGGATCTATTACGATACTCGTACAATATCTTTCGGATCTTATCATGACAGGAGTATATGTATACTCAAGTCAAGTCCATTATCATAGAAAAAGTGGAGATACGAGTAAATATATGATATGAATAAATATATTGTTTAATTATGAAAAACAGAATATCTACTCAATTACGAGTCAGTCAGTTAAGTGCCATAAATGATACACGACTGGACGATGATGTCTCAAAAGAAACATTACTGATTGGGCAGAAGATTTTCCCGCAGTAGGTTGCCATTACTTTCTGCGATAGACCGGGTGCCAACCAAGGTTATAGAACATAATTTCTCCTATTATTTAACCCATAAATGGAGGGAGAAATGACGAATTAATACCTTTTCCAAAAGTGCTTGCGCGTAAATGAATGCAACGATTTCAACTGGAATTCGTGCTAGTATCCATTAAAAATAATGATTAAACAAATAAATTAAAAATAAAGACAATGTCTTCACAATAATGCGCATAACGAAAACTTGTGATGTACTCAAACAATCGTGCACATGTATTTGTAATCACTGTACTCATTTTTTCATAATTGTTTCATAATTTTTCATAATTGTTTCATGTATTTTATAATTTTTTCATAATTTTTCATGATTTTTCAAACTTTTTTCATGTTTTTCATTAGTTTTTCATAATTTTTCATATGTTTTTCCATAATTTTTTCGTAATTTTTTAAATAATTTTTCATAATTAATTTTTCATAATTTTTTGTGCGCACGTGTTCGTAATCATTGTACTTAATTTAGTCTAACGCTTTTACCTCAGTAGTAAAATATTTTCCCCAATTTCGGTTGGGCCTAGTGACATCCTATTTAATCAATCCACTTTATAATTTTATTTGTTTATGCAATGTGCATGTCACCTTGAGTCGTACCGCACTCAATTTCACACCAAACTACCAAGGAAAGTACTTGTAGGTTTATCCTGTGGTTAATCCCGACCACCGAATGAACATGACCCGAAACCAGCATCCTGTTTTGAAAGAGTGAAAAATATCTTTAATACACGAAGTGATATAAGCCACCACCCTAGAAAAGATTGGGGTCGTCTCTCAGGTCTCAGACAGAATGTAAGGTCCACGTTTTGGACGTGGGTGCGTGATTCGCGTTCACGTACTGGTAGAGAGTAACTGACGAAGTATTAGAACAAATAACATGTAAAGTTAAATACGAAACATTGAAATTTCTTATACTCATTAACCAGTACACCAACTTCCTTACATTTAAAATTTGCTTTCATAAAATTTACTTTCTCTCTATTGCATTTTAATTTTCTCTTTATCTCTATTTTTTCTTCGGTTTAATTTAAGTCAATTTAATTTCTTCTCTTTTGTCCTTTTCTTGTCGTTTCCTTCCTTCCTTCCTTCCTTCCTTCCTTCCTTCCTTCCTTCCTTCCTTCCTTCCTTCCTTCCTTCCTTCCTTCCTTCCTTCCTATTTGCTTCGGTCTCCAACTGTTAATTCATTTTCTTTACTTACGATTTAACTGGCGTATGTATTTTCATTTTTTTTTTTTTTTCTCTTCTGTAGACTTGGAAAAAATTCGATATTGACCATAGCGGTTATATTGAAGCAGACGAACTGAAGGTAAGTAGAAAAAAAATAAAAATGAACGACTGCGTCTGCTCTGCCAACTTCAACGCTCCACTCTCCGTTTTTCGCTCATACACACACTTGAGCATGTGTAATACATATATACACATTTTCAGGTTATTCTTTAAGTAATCTGGCATAATGACAATAAAGTTGCATCCAGACATAATTTATGGGAAAGCAGGTTGCTTAGTTTGTGAAAAAATTTCATTGATATAAACAAAAATTATGTACAAAATATACAGACTTCAATACACAATAAGTAGCAAATAAATCGATATTAGTAAGTCATCAGTAAATGTTACCCCGGTCAACTGCATTCATAGACTGCTAGGTGGCGGCTTAATAAAAGCAATTTAGTCGGCGATTTGTTTTTCACGTATCAAGTTCTAAATCGTAAAATTACGTCTGATATTGTTGAGAAAAAAAAACATTCGCATATTTTATGATTCACAAATTAGTAACTATTTTGGTATCGGTCTTAATTAGTCGGAATTTTGCAGATGAAACATTTCATTATCATTAATACATTAAGGCCCGACTTAAGTCGGCTTATAAAAATACGGTATTAATTAAAGGTCTTTGAAAAATATCGTATCAATTATAGTGAGCTCATAAAAATGCGGTATTAATTATAAGTTTCTGGAAGATATGGTGTTAGTTATATAGTTGGGCTTATAAAAATGGGATATCAATTATAGACCTCTGCAAAATATGGCATTAAATAAGTAAGATTATAAAACTGTGGTATTGATTATAGGTCTCTGAAAAATATGGTTTCAATTATAGTGGGCTCATAAAAATACAGTATTAATTATAGGCTTTTGAAACATATGGTATTAATTCTGGTGGGCATATAAAAATGTGGGTATTAATTATAGCTCTTTGAAAAATATGGTGTTAATTGTAGTGGGCTTATAAAAACTCGGTATTTATTATAGGCCTCTGTAAAGTATGGTATTAATTATAGTAGGCTTATCAAGATGCGGTAGTAATTATAGGTCTCTAAAAAATATGGAGTCAGTTATACGTTATTAATTACACAAATTAACTTTATATTAAATATGTTAGTAATCATAGTGGGCTTATAGAAATGTATTATTTATTATAGGACTGTGAAAAATATGGTATAAATTTAGTGGTTTTATAAAAAAAATCTGTTATAGTACCTATAACTAAAAAAACAGGATAGTGGCTATTAATAGGTTAAAATTTCATTAATTTGTCTTTTATTATATTTTTGTTGCTTTTTTATTGCTAGTTATGGTAATGAAGATGATAGTCTTACGTTGTCTGAGTCTATACAATCCGGCTCAATGTTTAAACTCAAAATTACTATCAAATATGCAAACACCGCTTCAATCATCTAGGATATGGTCTCGTGGTAGAATCCTAATGCTAGCCTCCGAGTAAGTGGAAACGGAATTAAAATAGCTTGGCAGTACGGAAATAAGACCTTAACAGTATATATCCCTAGACGTGAACAGCTGAACGAGAACCATTTAACCCTGTAAATTTAATAAAGTGTTCAGTTCGAAATTCTCCAAAGCTTACCAAGATCAACCAACACACGAAGAAGGCAAAAACGTTGTGATAGTAAGAACAGAGACAAGTATATTCGTCCGATTATAAGTAATATAAATATCTCCTCATAGCATGTGCGTTGTGGATATAGACTCGGAACGAGAAATCGGGAAGCCGAGTTCGAATTCCAGTTGAATTCGTTGCATTCACTTACGCGCAAATACCCTTAGGAAAGGTATTAATCCGTCTCTTTCCTTCAGTTATGGGTTAAATAATAGAACAGACTAGGTTCTATAGCCTTAGCTGGCAACCAGTCTACCACAGAAAGCAATAGCAACCTACTGCGGTATAATCTTCTGTCCAGTCCGTCATATCTCTCGCCTTAGAATTTTACACAGAATGATATTAAAGAAATGAATAGTTGTAAATCTGACATTATTTGTATTATAATAAACGTTTTTTTCATATTTGAATCGACATTCATGTTTTTCTTCCAGACAGTGAAATAAATGTCTACCGAACATAAAAGGTTGTAGCGTTCTGAAATATGGAATGGTCTGTAGCCCGAAATAGCTATATAAATAAAGATTAATAGCAGTCAGGGATTCGGAGTGTCATTCAGAGTCTGAGGGGATCGACTGCATGCATCAGTCGTTCACTTTGTCGAACTCACTGCCTTCCGGCGGAGAAGTTTTGTCCGAGCTAACGGGCTCGGTTTTAACCACATTAATTGGCCTTGTGTCGTATCTATCTCGGGCTTCTACCCACGTAGGAAGGCCCTAAATTATTCGGACTGTTATTGACAGTCAGAGGAGTTCGACTGCGTGCGTCAGTCGTTCACTTTGTCGAAATCTATTTACCTTGATCTTCTGCCTATGTGGGGAGCTCGTAAATAATTCTGAATGTCATTGACGGTTATCATCGGATTGTGCTCTCTGCGACTCTAACAACTTGATCTCTTCTCTCTTTCTAATTATTGTTGTTCTGTTTTATCTGTGTCTGTCTTATTTCTACTTAATATCCATTAGCACGGATATTGTGCTGTAGATATTTCAGTACACATCTGGTATTGTACTGCCACATTGGCGCTACAACAAAAGTTATATTTTCTACGTCTCATTAATTTATTGTTTGAGAAAAGACCGGGCATGTCTATTCAAACAATTACAACCTGTTAATATAATGTTTTATAGTAATAAATAAATAGTTTTGAGTGTATTAATTATTTAAATTATTATGTTTGCCTTTCGAGAATCGAAATTTTAAAATGATCTTTTTATTCATTCAGCTTTTTATCGCTTTCATTTTTATCGTGATCATTTTTAAATATCTCACATTTATTCGCTAGAAAGAAAAGTCCACAGTATTCTTAAAGGAATTTCAAAGATAATATTTAGATACATATTCAACCACAACGGAAGTTTGATCAAAAAGAATCGGGACTATTAAAAGTATGGAGAGTAAAACTGCTTGTCATAGATTGCCACGGATTGACCTTTGAAATCAGTCGCTCATTATGACGTCATCGCTCCCTTCCATTGCTTAGAAGGAAAGTGTGTAGAGTGTGATCGTCTCACCACACCACACAGATTCCAACAGTTACCATGGCTTCTACAGCAGTTTTTGGCCAAGACAACATTCTCCAGGTCCGACAACTGCCATATTCCCTAGATCTTGTCCCTTTTACTCTTCAAATCCCACTTGAAAGTAAGAAGATTTCAAGACGCATCGAGGCGCTCGCTATTTCAAAAAAGAAATTCAAGGAATGCTTCCTAAAAGGAATGACGCTGGAAAAAGTGTGCGGCTTCGGAAGAGGACTATTTCGAAGGAAATTAAATACCGAATTCATATGTGTTGTACTTGACAAAAGCAGTCATATCCCCCGACCAAGGCCGGATCAAAATTCATTACTTCAATCCCAACTGTGACTACCAGCATAGATCAGAACCGGAAATTATCAATATCCAGCTTGTTGTCGCTCGCCTCCAAAGATCTCAGTTATATATTCTTTTGGTTCTCTTTGGTCAAGTGGGTGCCGGCTTCAAAGACCTCATCACTCGACCATAAAAATCACGACGTCTCACACCCTTCTTTTGTGTATATCACAATCATAGTGCTACATAAACATTCTTTTGTTTTTCTTCTAAAATCCAGGAATATTTTGCAATCAGAAAAATTTATTTTCCTTGGGTTTTTAGTTCTTTATTCATTTATTTTTACATTTGTCAGTAAATAAAACACACCGAAGCGTAAAAAGGCTTATTTTCAACATATTTACTATCACTCAATTTTCATAAGGTAGTATTTTTATAAAATGCTAATTTTATTTTAACCTAATCATGTTCAATAATGAATGTGTGTTGTGGTGCAGTGAATATCGTTTCGAAACGAGAAATCAGAGAACTGAGTTCGAATTCTAGTTGAATTCATTACATTAACTTACGCGCAAATACCATTGGGAAAGTTATTAATTCGTCTCTCCCCTCCAGCTATGAGTCAAATAACAAGACAGACTGGCAACCGGTCTACCACAGAAAGTAATGACAACCTACTGCGGGAAAATCTTCTGTCCAGTGAGTCATGTCCAGATAGATAGATAGATAGATAGATAGATAGATAGATAGATAGATAGATAGACTTTAGGAAATGGTAAATGACCTACCCAATCGTATCAGCTCTCAAATTGGGATCTACACTGAAGACATAACCATTTACTCTTGTCTCAACAGTAAGTCTGATCAGTTTAATAAGATCAAATTAGCAGCTGATGTCCAAAACAATCTTCAATCTGTTATTAACTGGGGCAAAGAATGTTAGTTTTACTGCCTTCAAAACTGAACTTCTCTCTATTAATCATCTAATTGACTCCTCCCTGCATCCCATCAACATGTCTGATACTAACTAGGAAAGTTACTTGTTGCTCCTTCTCGGGTTAAAATTCTCGGCTGACATAAAATGGAAAGTCTATATTGAATCCATTCCTAGTTCAGCAGCTAGGAAGGTCAGTTCGTGTGAAACAATTTTTTTCTCCAGAATCTTACATATCTATAAGTCTACCATTCGTCCATGCTTATAATATTGCTGTCACATACGTTTCAGTGGTTCTGCTATTTATCTAGGGATTCTTAATAAAATTCAAAGAAAAATATGCAATATTATTAGTTCCGATCAGGCGACTCGGCTTCACTTTCCCACTGCGGTAAGGTTGCATCCCTGTGTATTTTGCATAAATACTTTGATTGTAATTGTTAGGGTGAGCTCTTCGCTATGGTACCTAGACTTTTGAATTTAAGAGCAGTACTATACTGCTTTGTGGTGCAGTGGATATCGGCTCGGAACGAGAAATCGGAGAGTCGAGTTCGAATTCCACTTGAATTCGTTGCATTCACTTACGCGCAAATGCCTTTGGAAAGGTATTAATCCGTCTCTCCTCTCTAGTTACTGTTTAAATAAGAGGACAGATTGGGTTCTATAGCCTTGGCTGACAACCAGTCTACAGCAGAAAGTAATGGCAAATTACTGCGGGATAATCTTCTGCCCAGTCATTCATGTCTCGAAAGAGATATGATCGCCTAATTGTGTATCACGTATGGCCCTTTGACTGACTATACTGACGTCGAGATCTCTTCAATTTACAGTTGGGATGGCTAGATGTAACCGCAAATTCTTTGCTAACAATTCCTTTTTTCGCAATTCTCGATTGTGTAACGCTTTTCTAACTCTGTCAATCGTTATTTGCTGTCCTGATTATTCTTCTTTTGTTTCCGCTCATTAGTAATGTTTCTCTTTATAATTCTTCCACACGCAGTGGCTTTAATGTCTTGGTTGGGGTGAACTCAAAACAATGGGTTAATTCGTAGAACTTTTATCAGTGAGGCATTAATTTTACAACTCCAAAAATATTTTCTGCTTTTAAATAACCTACAAAGGGTTGATAAACAGTAAAAGACAAAACAAAGACAAACAAAACATTAACCTAAAAAGTCCAGTTATATTCATAAATAGCCTTGTCAAATGGAAAATTTCAAAGGGATGTAATGCATGCAAAACTTGTATCTGTAAACCATTATTGTTTTTTTTTAAATTCTTAGAATCTAGAAATATTTTTTGCCTTTAAATAAGATGAAAAAGTTTAATTCCCAGTAGTCCTTTGTATCTTAGTGGCATTATCGCCTTCCACATGTGAACTGTTTAAAAATACATTATGGTGGCTTTGTTTTCATAGTAGAAATGCTTAGTTTTACTCAGCAAGATCTAATCGAATCGTTCAAATTAGCAAATACAAGCAGCTCAATATCTTGATACAGACATGTTTTTTATATACTTGTTCATGTCTTTGAATTAAACATGTCATCTTGGGAAGCTGTAGAAAAAAAGCAAAACGAATATCAGCCAAAATATATGGAACATGAATAAAATATTGCCCTGTATATCGTCTTTCTTTTATACTTATGTCTACTTTTATACGCACTTTTCTGTCTATATAAGTAATTCTTCTTCTTCTTCTTCTTCTTCTGCTTCCTCTTCTTCTTCTTGTTCTTCTTTTTCTTCTATGTGCCATGTCTCTTCAGAACGTAAGCAATCATGGCTTTCAACATCTCCCTATCCCTGGTAGCTCTTAGCACGTTTTCTTCCGTTACCTGACCCAAACGCCGCTCTACCATCCACCTGCTCAGGCCCTTCAAATATGTTATCTGCTGTTTTTCTCCAGTCTCTCTTTTCCTCTATCTGTCCTGTGAGTATCAGATTCTCTAAGCCTTCCTTCCTCATCACATGCTCCAAGAACCTCAGCTGTCTCTTCCTGATGCTCAGTATTAATTTCCTTTTTGTTTCCATCATTTCTAAAACCTCATCATTCCTCACATGATCGATCCATGATATTCGCAGCATCTTTTTGTAGAACCAGATTTCAGATGCTTCAAGTTTTTCCTTCATTTTTGATGATATTGTCCAGTATTTACTGCCATATTGAAGGACAGACATCACATAGCAATCCAGAACTCTCTTCTTTGTTTCTAGCGAAATTTTCCTGTCTCTGCTCAGATTCTAGAATGCGTCCTTGACCATTTCAATTCGCCTTCGGATCTCAGTGTCGCACTTTCCGTCTTCCGTTAGAACACTTCCCAAGTACTTAAATTTTTGTATTTGCTTGATTTTAGTACCCCTAACCTATAATTGACGTTATGGGCTCTTTCGTTTGCTGATGATCATACATTCGGTTTTCTTGTAATTTATTTGTAGTCCTTTCATTTGACTTTCTTCATCTACCATTTTTAGGAGGTCTTGTAGTTTTCTTTCCGTGTCAGCTGTCAGCACTGTATCATCTGCGTATCTTATGTTGTTCAGATTGTGACCGCCAATGGCGTATCCTGGCATAACTTCTAGGATCCTCAGTATAGTTTCGCTGTACAAGTTAAATAGATCTGGTGAAAAGACACATCCTTGTCTCACACTCCTTTCTATCTTTGTATATCTGCTGAATTCGTTTCCTGTCCGTATGCAGGCGGTTTGCTACCAGTAGAGGTTTTTGATTACTCAGATGTTTTTGCCAAATATGTCGAAGTTGCTGAGCATTTCTATCAATTCTTTGTGGCGTACTTTGTCGAAAGCCTTGGCATAGTTTACAAAACCCAGGTGAACTTCTTTTTTCATATAAGTAATTAGTCTGAGAAATACAGGATTGAAACGATGTTTGAAAATTGTACGATCTTCGCTTTTCTTTCTTTATTTCTCTTCTTCCAAGAAAGATTCATTTTTACTTTTATTCATTCTTTCAGAATTTCTTACATCTTTTCTCGCATTTCTTCCCTTCTTCAATCATTCCTACTTTGTGTTCTTCCAGGTTTTCTTCCTTCCTTTATTTCTATTGCTTTCTTCTTTTTGTTCTTCATCCCTTTTCCCATAATTCTTTATTCCACATTTAAATTCTGATTTTTTTAACATCCCTCCTTCTTCCGTTTCAATGTTCCGTCCTTCTGGTTACAATGACTTCTGTTCTTTCAGCATTCATTCCATCCTTCCTTCTTTGATTCCTTCTCTCATCTACATTTCCATTATTCTAGTTTTCATTCAGTTTCTCTTTCTTAGATCCTTCTTTGCTACGTTCCTTTTCTCTCTTTTGCCAAACTTCTTTCCATCATTCCTTCTTTCAGATGTCGTTTCATAGTCCCTCCTTTTCATTCTAGAATTGAGCAAGAAGAAAAGATGGAAAGTAGGGTGAAGAAAGGAATATAAAAGGAATGAATAAAAAGAAGGAAGGATAGAATGACTAATGAAGGAATAAAGAAAGGTGAAAGAAAGAATCAATAGAGGATGAAGAAAGGAAGAAAGAAGAATTTAAGGAGGAAACAGAGGAAGAAGGATAAGGAAAGAAAGGAATGATAGAAGGAAGGAAGGAAGGAAGGAAGGAAGGAACTTAAAGAATTCGTAACAAAATTTTTTATCTTTGACTGAACTGCACTCACTTACACACCCTCACACACATACACATACACGCGCGTGCACACACACGTATATATTTTTATTTGGAAGTCAGTCGATAACGCAACATTGGTTTCAACCTTTCGGTATCTTCAGGCGTTTTACATTAACTGATTCTCCAAACTCACAACACGACTTTTCAGCACGCACGACTGGAAGTTTAAAATAACTGAAATTTCAAAATAAAGGAAGTGTTTTTCAAAAATTATAAACACTTTCATCTGGTCTTGTATGATCCATCTGGACATTGCTCCGGACCATTCATTTAGTAACCTTTCTATCAGGCGACATACTTGATGCGGTACTACATACAGTACAGAAACACGATAGATCCTGGGTAGCGGTGAAAAAATGTTTTTATCGTAAACTTTTAAAAAGTAAATGCTACGAACTGTGTATTGTTATTCCATTAGTTCTTGCTACTATATATATATATATATATATATATATATATATATATATATATAAACAAATAGGAAACGTTTCTCAATCTAAATTTTTTTTACTTTTATCAATGCTTCATCAGAGAATGAGACATAGAGAAAAAAGAAGAAAAAATTTCGGAATTTTTACTTTTGTTTTTTTTTTATGTTCATTGGTTAATCATGTTTCAAGTGCATTCGACTGGTGAAAGTGTTAATATAATTTATGATGTTCTGCAATCAATGAGAGACGATGCATTAAAGAAAGTATCAAGAAATGAACGGATTCAAAGCTTAATTGAAAAAAAAAACGTAAATATTACTTCCGATGTGGAATTCAAATGATATTGTATGTTCGTAAGTGGGTGTCTGTCAGTGCATGTCTAGTACCCAATATAGTTGGAGGTTGTCTACATGTTGATTTGGGAATGTTTCTCAGTAAGCACCAAATGAACAGCACAAAAATTAGAATACTAGAAGTTTTTTCTCAATCTCCCATTGTCTGATGAGGCTTTAATAAAAGTGAAACATGTTGGATTGATAAACAGTTTCTATTTGTAGTTTATCCTATCATTTTGTCGGATTCCGATCCATATTTGATCTGTATTTGATCACAATATATATATATGTCAGAGACTGTAAAACGTACTCGGCTACTGAATTGAACGCTTTCGGTTGCTGTCTGTTATTTACATTCTGTGAATAACAAGCTATGAAATTTGCCTTTCTCTAACATGCACCGAGAGATTAGGGGTAAGATCTCCGTCTGATAACAAATCCGTCGAGTTTCGATCCGGGCTTAAAGGAAACGGTTGAGCCGTACATATGACATGTCATACAGTGAAACAGGCTTGTATGCGGATGATTATATATATATATATATATATATATATATATATATATATATATATATATATTGTGCAATAGATATAGGGTCGAAATGAGAAATCGGAAAGTCGAGTTCGAATTTCAGGTGAATTCATTGCATTTATTTACGCACAAATACTCTTGGGAAAGGTATAAATCCATCTCTTCTCCCTCCAGCTATAGTCTTGGTTGACAAAAATAAAATGGCAACTTATTGCAAGAAAATCTTATGTCAGTCATGGATATATGTTTGTGTGTGTATGACTGTCTGTATGTGTGTGTATGTGTTTGTGCAGTAATCCCTCTTTTATACAGGTTTCATTAAAGATAACTGACAAGTCACTGCGATTATTTTGCTTTTTTGAGATTTCTTTTTTAAACATACAGTAAGAACCGTCCCAATTATATTTAGGTCCAAGCGTTTTCAGCTAATCTATTGGCAACTAACGAAGATGCTTTGGTTTGTCTTGATACGTAGATTTTTTTTAGCAGTTGATATATTTTAATTCCTGAACACAGTCAACACACTGTGGCCGTGTTCCTAATTAATATTTTAAGACTTGATTTCTTCTTGTAATTATTAAGGCTTTTTAAAGCATTTTCTGCAGTAAGATGTCTGTAGGTTGGTGTTTTCTACGAGTAACTTGTGGATAAAGATTTGTACGACTCTGTGTGTATTTATATGTCTTCTAGTGCAGCGATGATCCGAGATGTACAAAATAAGTCTTCTTGATAACCGTATAATTGTATGTACAATGTAATTATTATTCATGATTTTGTATTTACCAGTAACGCAGTAAGGGGGCATATAAATAATTTTTTTTTTTTTCTCATGTAGTTCTGATCTTGCTGAGGCGTTGTTACAATTGATAATGCTAAATTAAATTTTTTCATGATAAATTTACAACTTAACCTTCTTGTTCTGGTTGACGGGGTTTTGTGTTTCTAATGTCTCTAACGGTAAATTTATCCTGTTTATAATTAATATTCCTTTGATCTTTATAGAAAATGTTAATATTATGTTGTTTTTTTTCGGTCCTAGCATTGTTTACTTTAAAGATAAATAATCGAATTTGATTATCGATAAGGTGGTCCGGGAAACGGTTATTGACCAGCGTCTATTTAGCGTTGCTAAGTTCTTTAAAGGATCACAGACGAGAGGATGAATTCGCGTACACCCGAATAATTCTTATGAGAGTTATCATAATGTACCAATTGAACATTCGTTAATAATATTCAAATAACAAGAGATTTTATGTTTTTTTTTATGTAACAAAATGATGAAAGCATTATTATTTGATTATATGAGAACATCCATGGACGGTAATTTTTTTTAATTTTATAAGTAAATTTAAGAACGGAAGTTTTTCAAATGGTGTACACACACACACACACACACACACACACACACACACACACACACACACACATATATCTATCTATATATATATAATTTAAATTGTAAATGTGTTATTTCACGACCTCGGTTTCAACCTTTCGGTGTCTTCAGGCGATTTACAATAAATAACTCGTTTCCAATTGAAAAATATTCAAACGTTCTACAATATAATATTATTGAACACTTGTTGATACAACTGTGTACTGCTCTAATTTAATTATGACCAAAAACTAATATAATTATATATATATATCATCATCCTCAGCTTCCCTCTTTATTGTTCAGAAGATTTTACACGAAATTTTACACGAAAGATTTCGTGTAAAATCTTCTGTACAACAAAGAGGGAAGCTGATGATGGTTCCCCTGAAATAGGCCTAAACATCCGCTTAACCATGGAATAACGTGTCTGTCTTACAAGAGCCAGATCAAGCCGAAAATGGAGTACTGTTGTCATATTTAGGTGGGAGCTACTCAGAATTCACTTTCCAGTTTTGATAGAGGCCAATTCTTCCAAACCCTGTAACCACTTGTGTCTTAGTTGCTTTACTGGCTCGCATAGCGTGATACCGATAAAAAAAAACATTGCTAACCATTCAGTACGTGATACACGCTTGGGGGATCATGTCGCGAAAGAGATATAACTGACTAGTCAGAACAATTTACCGCAGTAGTTTGCCATTACTTTCTACGGTAGAGTGGTTACCAACCAAAGACACAGAACCCAATCTTTTCTGTTATTTAACTTATAGCTGGAGGAAAGACACGGGTTATTACCTTTCTCAAGTGTATTTGTTCGTAAGTGAATGCAACGAATTCAACTAGAATACGAACTCACCTTTCCAGTTTCTCAATCCGAGCCGATATCCACTGCACTACAACGCTAACCAAAATAGGCCGATTGATTTTATGCCGTATCAAACCTTGTTTGGTAATTTATTATCGAATTATTGCATAGGATAGCCAGTGAGGCCCAAAATACTACTACTGGTCAACCAGAATAGCATATGTCGAATTTGGTTGTTTGATTTTAAGACTACAACACTTGTTGGGTTATTTAAGGATCGATTCAATTACTGTGGAGTATTAGTCAACCATATTAGTCTTGCTAACCATTACCCCATGTTAAGTTGGATGATTTTGTACACGATCTCTTTCTGGGTTATTTAATGTCATATTTTTGAGGGGAATCAATCACAGAAAAAATAATATATATATATATATATATATATATATATATATATATATATATAGATAGATAGATAGATAGATAGATAGATAGATAGATAGATAGAATTCCAGGTGAAGAGAACTCAAGTTTTTTTAATTTTATTTTGAGTGCCCTGGCATTTATTTTATTATGAACAGTGCTCGATATAATGTGTATTATAGAGCTTAATATAATTATATAGTTATGAATTAATTGTACATTGCGACACGGAAATTTCTATGTTTCAAGATAGATTCTCATCATCAAACAATGTTGCTGTTGGTTGTGCAGATGATTTACATTTAAATAACAAAAACCTTTGGTTTGCTGTGTATGTATGTGGGAAGATATAAAATTTACATGTCTGTTTCTTTTGGCTAATCAGAATGGAGATTCATTTTGGGATTTGGCCACAAAGAATACATACTAACCAACTTTTTCTTTTTTTTTTTTCTTTTTTCCTCCCTCATCCTACCCTTTTCACTTGTTTCTTTTCCCTCCTTAATGGCCAAATTAAGCATTGTAAACACAAATTCCCGATTTCTCATAAATCATCATCTCTGCTCTGAAAGTGTAACGTAATGTGAACAAAGGTAAACAATGTTACGGATAATTCCGGAGATTAACTAAATGAAATTAACAACCGACATATTTAATTTTTTTTTTAGACATTATTTTTAATTGATACTCGTATTTGATATAGCATCTTTAGTCTAGTGATATTCAAATAACTAATGCAAAAAATAATGGGCCACTAGCGAGTTCACTTTTCAACCGTTGAAAAGGATTTTTGGCCAAAAGTGATCTTTATAATTATAGAAAGTACAAATCTTCAAAGAATGAAATTTGTAATTAGTAATGCTGCCTTTGGCTCGGACAACTGCCACAATTTGATGTGGCAGTACAGATTTTCTCATTGGGAATTTGTACCATTCTTGACAGTAATCTCAAAGCTCTTAGAGATTGCTTTGTTTCCGTTGAAACACTTTTTTCTTCAGTTCCCCCCAGAATATTTCAACTACGGCAATCACCATCTTCTGTCTCCTTGAACCCTCTGCATTCTTTGTCCTTCCCTCAATCCTCCTATTCTCAGTCTTCTAATTCTTTTTCATTTTGAAAATCCCTGCGTATTAGTGGTATTACCGCCTTGCTTGGGGTGACTTTGTATTAGGACTTTGTATTTGCTAGTCTTCTAAAAGTTGAATATCATTATCCTCAAGATTCCTTTTTTGTTGTTGTTTTGGAACGGGATGTGTGGCAAGAAGCACCGTCATACTGTAAGAATTAGCCATCTTCGTTGTCCGGCAGACCGTAGCAAACTAATATAGTTTTTGCTGTTTAGGTTTCCATCAACTTTTTCCATTTTTTTTCTACCGATGCTTTTTATATAATAGCACACTATTACGAATCCACCACCAAATTATGTCTTCTTCGTGTTGTATCTTGGATTGTTTTTTGCTTCTCCTTATCTTCTTACATATTCTATTGCATCAGAATGCAACTCTATTTTGAATTCATCACTAAAAAAATGATCTTTTCTACGTTTTAGCATCTCATTCTTTCAACACTTCCAGTAGTGGCAAAAGTCTTTTGCTGGTTTGAACACTGTTTCTGGAAATTCCCACCCACTTAGCTATCTCTTGTGGAGTCATCTTCGCTTTAAAGTCACAACCTTCATTTTTGTTTCAGCAGAAACTTTGGCCATGATTTCAGTGTGCAAAAAAAAAAAAATGTAAGCTAATATTCTAGTGTGCTAAGAGCCACCAGGGATAGGGAAACGTGGTGAGCCATGATCGCCTACGTCCTGAAGATACAGGGCACATAGAAGAAGAAGAAGTTCTAAATCATGATTTTGTCTTCTCAGATCTTTCATTGGCTCAGTCGTCTTGCGGGGCCCTTTTTCAGCTTTAAGCAATGAATCTTCAATTACACGGAACCTACGAAAACACAACGATGAATTTACTAATCATCAACGTCCTCAGAAACTACTGATAAAAATATGCTGCTAAACAATCTTAACTTAAAATGATTATACACCTTTATTTCTGTAAAATAAAGGTGTATAATCATTTTATGTAGTTGATCCAAAATATATATTTATAGTAATAGCAAAACTTTTTTAAAAAATGAGAAAATAAATATTGATCTTGTTCTAAATTTGAACATCATTATTAAAGAAACTAATGTACAAGAACTTCAAATTTGTTCCAAGGAGTATAAATATGAGATTTGATAATTTGAATAAGTTAATCAAACATTTGACCCTGACAAGCAATTTAGCACAAATCTGTGGAGTTGGTCAGTAAGATAAGTCTGTTGAACCTTTATTGACTTATTGAATATGAAATATACGCACACACAATACAAACAAAAAGTAATGTTTCTTCTTTAATTATATAGCATATTTAATTATAGAAACATACAAAACGTAAGAGCATAAAAGTCTAAGTATTCTCAATGTGATCCCCAACAATCTCCTTAATTCTCAATTGTGATATTCCACATTTTGAATGAGAGCGTCTACGCTCACTTTATCAAAATCATTTCCTTTCTTAGGATTTTAAATATGGATTGTCTATCGCGGCACACTTTTTTCATCTTTCTTTTCTAACTTTTGTGGTCTTCCGGTTTTCTTTGCATTTAAAACATTTTCAGTAGTAGCAAAAGTCCTTTGATTGTTTAAACACTGTTTCTGGAAATTCCTATTCACTTCTCTCTCTCTCTCTCTCTCTCTCTCTCTCTCTCTCTCTCTCCATATATATATATATATATATATATATATATATATATATATATATATATATTATTGAGTCCATCTTATTCTTCCATCTTATTCTTCATGTTTGTTTCAGCAGAAATTTTGGCCACAATTTCAGTGGGGTTTTTTTTGTTTTTTTTATAACTAATATTTAACTACAATAGCTTGCTAAGGGAGTTTTCTCGTGTAAATTAAGATGGGACAATTCCTATTTAGAAATTTGCGTATCTTCATGACTTTATCACTTCAGATATTTCATTGATGCGATAGTTTTGCAAGGCCCTTTTTCAGCTTCAAGAGGTGTATCATCAATTATATGAAACCTACGAAAATGCAACAATTTATTTGCCAAAGTTCACAAAACTACTGATAAAAGTATGCTGCTAAACAATCTTATCTTAAATAAAGGCATATAATCTATTATGGAAAATAAAAGTGTATAATCATTTTATGTAGTTGATTCAAAACATGTATTTATAATAATAGTAAAAATAAATAAATAAATTTTTCATAATACTCTGCATATAGTATTGAATGAAGCCTCTCTGTTAATACTGCATTCAGTCCTCACTTGTCTGGCTGTTAATTTTGGATTGCCTACTGAGACACACTTTTTTCATTTCTCTTTTCTAACTTTTGTGGTCTTCTGGTTTTCTTCGCATTTAAAACATTTTCAATATTAGCATAATGATTTCAGTGTGTAAAAATGTAAAAAATAAGACTAATATTCAACTACAATGGGTTGCCAAGGGACATTACTCATGTGAATAAGAGAACAATTGCTATTTAGAAATTTGCAATATATCATGACTTTATCATCTTAGATCTGCCACTGGCTCAATAGTTTTGCAAAACCCTTTTTCGGCTTCAAGAGGCGTATCGTTAATTACATGGAACCTACAACAACGCAACAATTTTTTTACCAATCATCAACCTCCTCAGAAACTACTGATAAAAGTATGCCGCTAAACAATCTTTGCTTAAATAAAGGTGTATACTTATTTTACAGAAAATAATGGTGTATAATCATTTTAGTTAGTTGGTTCAAAACTTTTGCGTGTCGATATATTTTCAATCAGTAATGGACACAGATGCTTAAGCCTAGGTAAAAAATGAAATAAATAAATTTCGGAAGTGCACAGACCCTTTCCACTTGGAAACCTTGTGTCTCTCAATCTTTATTTTTACATTTCCTTTGGCCAAGTGCCATAGCCAAGCAAAATAAACCAAAACTAAAATTAAAAAAACGTTCTTCGTGGTCATTAATCAACCAGGAAACAAACAGGTGTTGTTGCCAAGAATATTGTCGAGAGAAATTAAAACTAAGCAAACAAAAGCAAAAAAGAAAAGACCAATCAATAAACTATTCTATACATCTCAATATCTTAGATTTACGTGTCATTTTCAATAAAAACAATTTATCCACGCGCCATCTGTCTCTCTCTCTCTCTTCTTTATTCGTAATTGTCTCATTCTCCGATATTTTGCTTTCGTTGCATTCTTTATATAACAAAGAGAAAATGCGAGGCAATTATATGTTATTCAAACTCCGACATGCCAGTGAATGCTTGATAGTTTCCTTACAGATGAAGAAAAACAACTTGGAGCGAAAGAGATGTCACTTTTCTGACGAAAGTTGAGAATATCACGGACAGAGCATGTCACCAACGAAGAAGATTTAAGAACAAGAGGAGCTACAAAGAAACTGTTACAAAAGGAATGAAACAGCTAAAATCCGAAGATATATAGGAATAGAGAAAGATGTCTTTCAGAAGCTAAGCAAAGTATTAAGAGATGAGTCATTTTCGTTTTAAAGAAAAACGTGCCAAACTGCTATGTAATATCTACTTTCCTATATGGCATTAAATTTTGGATAATTTCCCCACAGAAGAAGCGAAAGATATGCCGTTCTTTTGACGAATCCTGAGAATATCACGAACAGAGACCAACAGACCAAATAAGAAAATTTAACAATACGAGCTACAAAAAAAACTGCTACAATTAGAAAGAGACAAATGAAATCCCAAGATATATAGGAATAGTGAAGTTGCCTTTTAGAAGCTAAACAAAGTATTAAGAGATGGGGCATTTTCGTTTGAATAAAGAAAAGCGTGCTAAGCAAATCTGTAATGCATAATCTTCTATATAGCAGCAAATTCTAGACAATTTTTCTACAAATTCCCACAGATGATAAAAATGAAGTTAGAGATGTCGTTCTTCCAACAAAACACTACAGCCAGGCAAAAATGCTGCAGTGAAAATTCCTACTTGTTGGAAGTCATTCTCTGCATTTCCTGTCTTTAAAAACTCTGGCAAATCCTCTGACCCTTTTAATTATCGCCCTATCAGCATCCTACCGATTTTTGGCAAAGTGTTCGAGGCTTTATCAATGCTGAAGTGGTACAGCATCTCACACCCCGCAACCTATTCTCTGACAAACAGTATGGATTTTGCTTTGCTAGGTCTACTGCTGATATGCTAACAACCATCACCAAAAACATATACCAGGCTTCCGATAGGAACGGCGAAGCTCGAGTTTTGCCCTGTATATCTCCAAAGCATTTGACATGGTTTGGCATGCTGGCCACCTTAGCAAGCTACAGGGCTATGGTATAAGTGGGCGATTGTTCGATCTGATACAATTGTTTCTATCAAATCGCGCAATGAATGTCATATTGAATGGGCATGCTTCTAGATCCTATCCTACGAACGCAGGTGCCCCTCAAGGCTCTATCCTATGTTCTATGCTTTTCTGATCTACATTAATGATCCTCCTGATGTAATCAGTTCCCAAGTAGGCTTATACGCTAACAACACGACCATTTACTTCCGTCTCAGTAAGAAATCTACTAAAGCTGACAAAGTAAACCTTTGCCGCTGCTCTTAATAAGGATCTCAAACTTATTGTGGACTGATACAAGAGATGACTCGTAAATTTTCATGCTTCCAGAACGAAACTGCTCTCCTTTAAAAACCATAGACAGACTCTCTTACCTCGCGTTAGTATGGATCACACTAGTCACTCAGAAAGCATTACACCGCGCCTCCTCGGTTTCGTTCTCTCAGCTGACCTCAACTGGAATGACTACATCGAATCAATAGTTACAGCTACTGCTAGGAAGGTCGAGTTACTGTGTCGGGCCAGGAAGTTTTTCTCGTCAGAAGACATCTTGCACACATACAAATTTATCATTCGTCTGTGCATTGAATATTGTTGCCATATCTAGTCGAGCGCTCCTGCTATTTATCTTGGGAGGTTCGATAAAATTCAAAGGAGGATTTGCAATGTCATCGATCTCGATTTGTCAGTTTGACATCAATCACCTTCTCACCAACGTGATGTGACTTTTCACAGATTTTGCTCTGACGAGCTTAATTGTCTGGAGCCCCCTCTATATGAATTTACTAAGACTATTAGATTGGTAACTAGGTCATACCCTTTTACAGTCAAAACAGCCAAATGTAACCCCCACTTCTATTCAACCTTTTTTTTCCCGCACTTCCCGCCTGTGGAACTCCCTTCCGTATACTTGCTTCCCTGACAGCTACAATCTCCAAGAGTTTAAGTGCAATGTCAATTGCCATCTTTTATCTCCCTGATTCCCATCTTTCACTTATTCTTTCCTCGCCAACCTCTGCATCTTGTTCTTCTTTCTTCTCGTTCTACTCTCACGTAACGTCCTGCGCGCCCGTATTTCCATCTTTCTCTTATCCTTTCTCCAACACCCCCCTGTGTCTTGATTATCTTTCTTCTCGCTCTCATTCCACTGTAACCCTCTGCACCCAAGTGATAGCACAGCCTTGCTTTAGGTGAAATGATTATTTAAAAAAGTGTTAATGATTATCGCTTCATTCCCACGTGTTCTTTTTTTACAGATTAAGTAGATGAGTAATAATCTTATGCCGTCCTAAGTCGATCCAACCCAATTGAAAAAAACCTGGTTGCACATTTAACCAGCCTAGCAACGGATTTAATCTAATCGGCTGTTTTGATATGAATTTCACTGCACGTTTTTTGCTTCATTAAGTATCTGCAAACAGTTCATTGTAAGAATTAAAAGGAGGAATTAATCAAACTGGACTTGACTGGACTTTAGAGATGACATTTATTTGGAAAGATAAAGGGGAAAAGTGGTGTTATGATAGGAACGCGTGTTTTCGCGTTGCTAAGCGCGTATGGTGGCAAAACGAAGAAGAGACAATAAAAATTTAAAGCAATAAAAAATTGTATTAACATAAAAAAAATGAGTACTAAACTGTTACGTGATATCTGCCCTCCGGTATGACAGCGAATGCTGGACAATCTCCCCAAGGATGAAGGAGTGACTCGAAGCAAGAGAGACAAAGAAAAGTGTACTGAACTGTTACGTGATATCTGTCCTCCAATATGACAGCGAATCCTGGACAATCTCCCCAATTATGAAGGAGAGACTCGAAGCAAGAGAGACAAAGAAAAGTGTACTAAACTGTTACGTGATATCTGTCCTCCGATATGACAGCGAATGCTGGACAATCTATTCAAGGTTGAAGGAGAGACTCGAAGCAAGAAAGACAAAGAAAAGTGTACTGAACTGTTACGTGATATCTGTCCTCCGATATGATAGTTAATGCTGGACAATCTCTTCAAGGTTGAAGGAGAGACTCGAAGTGAGAGAGACAAAGAAAAGTGTACTGAACTGTTACATGATATCCGTTCTCCTTTACGGCAGCAAATGCTGGACAATCTCCTTAAAAATGAAAAAGAGACTCGAACCAACAGAAATGTGGTTCTACAGAAGGATGCTGAGGATATCATAGACCGAACATGTGAGCAACTACAAGGTTTTGGGGAGGATGCAAACGAAAAGAAAACTTATACTTAATATCAGGAAAAGACAGCTGAAGTTTCTGAGACACACAATGAGGAAGACGGGTTTAGATAATTTAATAATCACGGGACGAATAGAGAGAAAGAGAGACATACTTGATGGGCTTGATAAAGTGGATAGCGGAACAGAGTTTTGGGGAAATATTTACTTGTACCAAATAAAACAAAGTCTGGTTCATCGATGCAGCGGAATTCGGCGACTTTCAATCCAAATCGGCTTTGGGATCAAACAAACACAGCGTTGGACAGGGCCGAGTCTGAAACGAAGTGATCAATTTCGATCGGCCGCGAAGAACACGTCGTCACGAAGAACACAGTGGGGAGTCATAGAGATACTAAGATGAAATGTCTTAAGAGCGACAAGTGATAGGGCTATAGACGTCCATGATTGCCTACGTCCTGAAAAGACACGGCACATCAAGAAAAAGATTAACATAAATGAAAAATCAGGATAGATATGAAAAAAGAGAGATAAGTGAAGTTGTAAAGGCATCCGGGCGTACGGAAAGAGAGGGGCGATAAATTGTGACTTATTATTGGGGCGACGGCGTTAGCGAGCTGGTCTAGTCTTATGTCTTTACAGAGGAGAAGTCGCTTTTTGACGATCGTGTGAGCTCCGGTCGAGATGCCGTTCAACTGCCGAATGTCTCTTTGATGGGTTTTTTTTTGTTTGTTTGTTGTTGTTTTTTTCGGCTTAAATCAAATTTTTTTTTTTTTTTTGTTTAGGCGGGATCGGGTGATATTGGGTGAAAATTCTGGATTGTATTGTTTTAATTTTTCTTTGAGTATGTGAGGAAACGGAAGATATGTGCAAAATATTGCGCAGCTGATTGATTTTGGGTTCAGTTTTGGGCTTCCGGAGTGCTCACATGCGGCTGGTGGTGGTGTTGTGAATACGAAATAAAAATAATTCTTTCTTCATTGTTTTTAAACTCGTAAGCCAGTGCTAAAATTTATTTTTGAACAACAGAAAAAAGTATTGGCTACGTGCTGAAAAAATAGACCAAGGCAAATTTCTTGAGCCTGTGTAAAATATATTTTAACCAATGAAAAAGGAGCGATTTAAAAATTCAGAAAAAGTAACAAGCCACTGTTAAATCGCTTTTTGAAACAAATAAAGAATCAAACATAGACAAGGCAGCAGAGAACAGAGAGGACACAATCTAGCAAGAAAATAGACAGCCCGCCCAGGCGACCCGATTCACACCTTCTCACTTTCTGTTTCGTACGGCTTTTTACATCTCTCTTTCTTCCTCTTCACCTACTCGCCGTTCAGAAAAAGAAAAAGAGGTTCAAAGACGTCACTACTACTGTTAATACACACAGCGAAACATAGAGTTATCTTTTTCTGCACAAATTACATTTTGCTACAACAAACGAACACTGAATTCCTTAAACTCTTTCTTTTAGAACATTTTCACAGTTGTGTTAAAGGAAGATAACTACATGACATTCGGAAATAGCATGGCATATGAAATGAGAATAATATACCCCAGTGGTCGAAATAAAGGGTTCGGTTCGAAATTTCAACGTACAACGGCCAAAATGTCGTGAATATGGCACTAAAGATAACGTCAACACTCCAAACGATATAAAGAATGTAAGCTAAGTATAGTTGACCAGAATTGACATATCTAATTTTTATTCCTGTAAGGGGAAAAAACCGTGAAACACGTGACCTTTTAATGTAACGCAGAAAATACCATATTTAAAAAAAGACACTTTCTATACACACACAAAAAAAATTAAGAATTATTTTAAATATCTTTCGGCTCGGGGATTCGTATCAAGCTTATCAATTTTCGATTAGTAAATATAGTCTTCACTTAATAATTTGACCGCAACATGGTTTTGAAGAATTTAAAAAAAATAAAAGTTTATAAATTATTATAATTAAAAAAAAAATGAAAAAAAATTCTTGTAAAAATTCACTATTCATCGAAATATTTCTCTTCAGACTATCATGGTCTCAATAGATATATATTTTAAAGATTTAACTCCGGAGTGAAGTGGTGGATTCATGTTTCATTCATTGTCACATATTTACGCAAAAAATTCTTGCTTTGAAACAGTTTAAACATTTGTTAACAAAGAATCTGAATCGTGGACGAGTTGTTGTTTTTGATCGACTGAGAGAAAACGTGGCATCCACTTTCAACACAACTGTCTCATTGACAAACGTACATGCAAAATGGTGAATACACTGCCTTCTGATATGGTCAACTCCTCCGCTATCTCACACAACTTCAATTTACGATCAGCCAAAACGAGCTTGGGGATTTGTTTGATGTTTTCCTGCCAATTTTGGACGACCTGAGCGCTCAGCATCATTTGTATGTGTACGACCGCGTTTAAATTCAGCATACCACTTCTTAACCGTTGTTTCCGACTGAGCAGAGTCCGAATAACACTTATCAAGCCATTTCTTTGCTTGAACAGTAATTTTTCGCCATCAGAAAGCAATACTATGTCACCACACGAAATTCAGATTTTTCCATTGTTATGAAAATTTGCAACAGTAGCTTCACTTAAATAACTGTAATTTGTAAACTAATAATCCGATTGGGCCTAAATTTTGTCACGTGCCATTTCAAGATTAGTACTCCATAAAAATCATATGGATTTTTTATTAGTATCTCCATCTATGTCAGGCTCGGGGCTTATTGAGTGATGCGCTATTTTAGGCGAGAATTTTATAGGGGAACTCGATTATGTTTATCAAATTAGTCTCGTGCCAAACACAACCGAAGTCTCCACAATTTAAAATTATCAGACGGTTGGAAGAGATAAAACTGTCTCGTTTGTATAATTATATGAAAATTTATTTATCGAACAACATAACATCATGTTATGTCATGTTATGGTATTCAGTATGTATGAAATTATTAAACAATGAAAATGTTCTCAGAGAAAGTGCAGTAAGAACTTTAAATAATTAAGAGCTCGTTTGTTTTAGCAAAATGTGATTTGTGCAGAAAAAGATAATTCTTGGATCAACAAAGTAGTAGCAAAGTCATTGTTCAACTTTTTCTGTTGTGGACCGCGAGTGAGTAAAGAGGAAGAAAGAAAGATAAAGAAAACAGCGCGTGAGAAGGTGAGGGAGTCTGAATGTGTGTCGATGGGTCAGTTGCGTCCGAGACGCATAAATTTTCTGTTACACCGTGGCCGTGATGACTGTTCTCTGCTTCATTATTTATCTGACTGACATTAAAAGTTCAATTTGTTCTTTTCTGTGAGTTTGTAAATCGCTCTCTTTTCATTGGTTAATAAAAATTTGCCTCAGGCTTTTCTTCAGCAACGGAACCAATTCTTTTTTTCTATTAGTCAAAAAATAGATTTTCGCACTGGCTCGCGAATTTGAAAATAGTGAAGAAAAGAGAGTTATTTTTATTTCATATTCACCACAGTTTTATTTAATAAAAAAACTAAAAGACAAAAAACATCAGTCTTACATTTTATTTTTAATAACCCGGAGATAAATTTCGTAAGTGATTATTTGTCTTTACACCGTTATATCAGCGTGCGTCTTCTTTATATTTGCATAGAAACCTTTTAAGAAATATAAGGAAAACAATATTAATTGCCATTTTTTTAGTAAAATATGAATCGATAGTGTAGTTTCATTTATTATTATTTCCTAGAATAACATTTTTATAAACGTTTTATTAAAATGTCTGAAGAAAAACGCAACAGGGAAGAAATTGCTTCTAATGTTGGAGCATATTTTTCTAATGCTTGGATTTACTGACTGTGGGTCTTTTTAACCCAGCATTTAATTTTAAAAACATTATAATTGATGTCAAGAATAGATAGAGAAAAGGCGAAAATAAAGTAATCTCGGAAAAAACACAATGAAGATATTAAAAAGCTTATCTGTTTAGAAGTTGATGGCAAGATTAATAAATAAACTTTGCTGAATAAAGAAGTTATAGAGAAAAATGATGGCATTAAAATAAAAAAGAAAGGGTCCAGAACACCATTTAACATTTACTCATGAGACAGAAACTAAAACTTGAAAATTTTGCCCATAGCTAGGACCACTTTTATAGAAAAGGACAGATATCACATAGCAATCCAGCACTCTTTTCTTTGTTTCCAGTGGGTTTTTCCTTACTTTTCCCGATACAAGCGACCGAAACTTTAAATGTGTAAATTTCTAAGTAAATTTATTTCTTATCTTGTTTCATTAAAAATAACACGTGTGTTCCCTCGTCATTATCCCTGCATACTTCAACATTAGAATGGGGGCTACCATTCAGAGCTGTTCTCAAATATGCTGATGGTACAACAAGAAGCCCTACTGCCTTTACAGGCCTACTAAATAAATTGTGTGGAAGGGACTATCATGATTTGCTACAAATAGAACTTATGAAAATCAGTGGCCCTATTGATAATACAGTGTAACCCTGATATAAGAGAGTTATCGGGACCGGATAAAAGTTCTCTTGTATCCGGATTTGGTCTGTTTTATATACATTACCACAGGCTCTAATTTTGGACCAGAGAAAACCTCTCTTATATCCGAGTCTATCTTATATCCGGGTTATACTGGTCAGAATTGACCAATCTAGTCTAAAATGGAATTGTAAACAATCTCAGAGTGTTGAAAGAGCAGTGAAATTAACATATGAAACTTATCATGTAGTTTACGAATTTGAAGCAAGATAGACATTGTTACAAAAATCAACTATGACCTTCCTTTGTTTCTAAAAGCTCTTACATGGAAAATTTTGATTATATGATTATATAAATATTTGGATTGTATTAGTTTTCATGTCATATAAAATTCATTTATTAAAAAGACAAACTTTTTTATTTACTATTGAAATAGTTACCTTTCTTAGTCAAACAGTCAGTTAAGTGCCATACGTGATACACGCTTGGGCGATCATGTCTCGAAGAAGACATGACTGACTGATTATCCCGCAGCAGGTTGCCATTACTTTCTGCGGTAGACTGATTGCTAGCCAAGGCTATAAAGCCCAGTCTGTCCTGTTATTTAACTCATAACTAAAGGGAAGAGACGGAATAATACTTTTCCCAAGGGTATTTGCGCGTAAGTGAATGCAAGGAATTCAACTGGAATTCGAACTCGGCTCTCCGATTTCTCGTTCCGAGCCGATATCCACTGCACCACAACGCACATTATTAGCGAGATATTGCCAAAATGAATGGCTTTTTAAACGCATTTTCAAAAACAACGACAAAAAGTAAAAAAAATATATATGTCCGCAAATCCTTTTCTTTTTATTTTTTTAGTTGTTAAGTTTAAAGTTTACATTAGACATAATCCAAGATACAATCCAAAATGCAATCCAAAATACTTTTACAAACTTTGTAGACTGGTTCCTAACCCCAAAACAAGGTAAAATTTCAATCGGTCTGAAAACGCAATCTTATACGACCGTGCAACCTCGTGTCTATTACTATTCGCACGGCCGTATGTTAAAATCATATCTGCCTGCTCACGATATGAATATCCTGCCATTGTTAAACTCCCCACTACACACGTTAAACATTGAAGACAGACTAGCCACAAATGTACACAAATGACAAATGTAACCCAATCTACATGGCAATTCATTGCCATCTATAGTAAGTTTTCTTTACACATAATAAATTTTAAAAAAATGATTTGCTAACTTATGTCTCTATAGACTTTTGCCTTTGTTTTGGTGTGAGGGACCCACACCTAAAGTTTGTAAAATTATTTTTGATACATCATTGAGATGGCTAGATAAACCGAGACAAAGATATAGGTGAACTCATTTAGACATGTAGCTATTTGTGAAGTGATGTAGACAAGTAGCTCGATCGATATGAACTGATTTATAACTGATTGGTTTAATTTTTCCTAATTAACCATTAATTAGCAAGCTAAAGTTTATCGCTATAGGTGTATTCATTGTTGTAATTAAAAAAAATTGTAAACATTATATTTACTAGAAAGACCCGTGAAAAGTTGACTGTTTTTCTATTTGGATTTTCTGATGAATCTTTGTATTTGTAGAAATAATTTGTAAAAAAGGATTAGAAAGAAGTAAATCTATATTTTTAAGGTTTTATTGAAATGTTATTTAAGTTTCCGCATGTCATCCATCATTAGCAATACAAAGGGTAATACGATTTTGCAGTTCACGGAAAACAGTTGCCAATTGATTTACAGTAATGCCTGAAATCACATTAGTTATTTTAGCTTTCAAATCTTCTAATAAACTAGGTTTGGTTGCATACGCAATTGTTTTCACATGTCGCCATAAAGAAATCTAATGGAGTCAAATCTGGCGAACAAGGGGGCCAATTAAATGGTCCACTTCTTCCGATTCATCTGTTAGGAAATTCCTGATTTTGAAACTAACAGGCAGAGCAAAATGACAAAGAGCTCTATCTAATTGATTTATAACATTTTTACAGATTATTTTTATCACAAATACAAATAAAGTTATAATTTTTTAAAAGTGCTTACGAACTTAATGGACATCCTGTATTTAAGCTTAAATTTGTTCTAAATATTGCAATCGCAATCATAAATATGAATGTTGGTAGTTGTTTTAAGAAGTGGGTACAAATGAAAATATTTGAAAATTTACAACTTTTCCATTTCATTGAAAACAACTGTTAAAAACTATGTTCTTTCTTTCATTCATTCATTTTTCTCACTGAAACCAAGTAACGAATGGCTTTTGTTTTTCTTCGCAGTCTAAAAGGAATAGTCCATTATTTATAAAGTATAACAAGTGTCTCTTGTTAAAAGTGTTTAACAAGAGACGTTAAACACTTTTATCTTTCCTTCTTCCTTTTCAACCAAATACCCGTTATGAACATTTATCTTAATAACAATTTAAAAATAATTCAGCAAACAATGTTATTTTATTTATGGTTACTGGATTTTTGGCGATTGCTTTACTCGGTTTTCATCGTTCGATACTTTGCATTTAAAAAATGCCGAATTTATCGTGGTCACCACCGCTCCTCGGCCTTTAGACTCGGAGAGGTTCAAATAATATTAAGCGTCAGCGCCAGGGGTGGCTTTCCTCCAGTACGGCAGTACGAGGGCTGGGTTTATTGCGCAACGTCGGAGGTGTCTCCCAAAGGGGAAGTGCTGAGGGGGTATTGGGCAACTTTTTCCACAGTACGGCTATAAGACCCACTTTAAACTGACATTGTGTCACATTCGGTAGCAACGTCCGGCCTTTTGGCTAGGATAAAAGTGTTGTATCTGTTCTTATCAGCTTAATCTAATTCTATCTCTTTCCACTTCTTTCTTTCTTTCTTTCTTTCTTTCTTTCTTTCTTTCTTTCTTTCTTTCTTAACTGATACCAAGCAGTTTATTTTCCCCTCTTTCCACGCGGTCAAAACCATTATTTATTGGCAAGGAGTACTGGTCATGCGAACAAACGAAAGGATGGAGAAGCACAGTTATGATAGGAATTTAATTTTTTATAAACCCGGATAAAGTTCCATGAACCAGGTGGTTAGAATGTTGGCGTTCTGACCATGAGACATGTATTCGAATCTCACTTTCGCCGTTTTCTCAATAAGGTGACGTCTTGATAATATCGACAGGGGTAGGCGTCTAAAAGTGGATTACAAGTACCTGAAAACATACCACGAGTTGACACGAGCCTTGTGAATTAAATTGATTAGACTGAACCGTTGGAAGGCCGTCAAAAGTTGTGCTGGCACGAAGTCACAAGTCATGGTGACTGATGATTTACGCGAACTGGTTTTGTTCCAAATTGTCAATCATGCCAGATTATGCGTTATCTCCCAGAAACTTTTTAAAAGGTCCATTCGGCGTATTTGCAGTATGCACCACAGATCGACTTACTGGGTAATGAAGAAACGCAAATATGTTTGAACAGACGTCACAACAGGGATTAGATAGCTACCCTTGTGGCTAGTATACTCGTAATCTAACAGCCAGCTAATATGTATAGATATAACTAAAATAAATAACGAAAATAAAGAAAAAATACAAATAAAACTTTAAGAAAGAAAAAAGAATTTAAAAATTTAATTTTGTTTGTCGTTGTGAATGATTTTTGTTAAAAATTTTCTTTGAGAAATTTTTTTTTCTTATTTCTGTGAAATTTTTCTTTGTGAATTTGTAAATTTTTCTATATTATTTTTTTTAACTTTAAAATTTTTGTGATTGTTAATTATTTGTAACGTAATTATATTCTACTGTACAGGTCCTTTTGCTTTCTTTTTATAGTTTTATTTCTATTTCTTCTTTATTTTGGTCATTTTTAATTTTGTGTATATTTGTGTGTATACTATTGTGTGCATATATGGCCTCTTATAGTTGTGTGGTTGAGTGCGTTTTGTGTGCGGTTATATTTATTCTCTTGTTTGTTCTTGTATATTGTTTTTCCTTTAAGATTTTTTTGGATAGGCGTAATTTGGAGTGTGTATTCTTTATTTTTGTGACATTTCCGATATAATGGTTGCCTCCTTTGTTAAACTATATAATCCTTTACCCTTCGCCTAGCCTTATTTCCTCTCTGTGACAACCTTTTTTTTTTTTTTTAATTTTCTGAGTTAAATTAAACTATTTGATTTTTCGGGTCTGATGAAGATATATGTAATTTTATAACTACCGAAATAAATTCTAGATTTATAACCGTTTCAGTATGTATTGAATTTTCTTCTCTATATATCATATGGCTTTGGATAATATCCACTGAGCTCTCTATTTTTATCTATTTAATATTTTATATTAATTAGATAAATTTTTGGATTATCCTGTCAGTTTTTACGGGTTTCTCATTATTTATTATATAGCATCCTACGTTTAAAGCACGACCCGGAGTTTCATACATTACTCAATCATTAGGTGTATATTATTATTTTTTTTAATCATTTTATCCCAAGCAAGGCATTCCACTGCCACTATTGCGCAGGGGGTTACATAGGGGAAAGTGATGAGAAAGAGTGGTTAGTTATAGGAAATGTCGGAAGGAGGGTGATAGACGGATGAGAATACCGAGGATGGGGATTGGGTAGATGGGAAGAGTGTTTAAGAGAATGGATGCAAGTTAGTGTGATAAGAGGTGTCTATTGACCTTAGATTTAAATTCCTGGAGATTGTAGCTGTCGGAAAAGCAAGTCTATGGAAGGAAATTCCACAGGCAAGAAGTGCGAGAAAAGAAGCTGTTAGAGTAGCAATTGTGGTTACATTTTATCAGTTTCATTGTAAAGGAGTGGGACCTAGTTGCTAATCTAGTATCTTGTGCAAATTCATACCTAGGGGGCACCAGTGATCTAAGTTCATCGGAGCAGAAGCCGTGAAAGTATTTGTAGAAGAGGCACAGGGAAGCCACATCACGCCGGTGAGAGAGTGACTGCAGCTAGGCTGCCAAGTCGGTATCGATCACATTACTGATTCTCCGTTGTATTTTGTCAAGAACCCCGAGGTGAATAGCAGGGCACCCGACCAGATGTGGCAGCAGTATTCAATACACGGGCGGATGGTAGATTTATATATGCACAGGATTGTTTCAGACGGGAAAAACTTCCCGGCCCTGCACAGAGAACCGACTTTCGTAGCAATGGATTCGATATAGTCATTCCCCCTGAGGTCCGCTGAGAGTGTGAGGCCAAGGAGGCGTAGTGTTTTACTCTCAGAGAGGCAAGCCTGTTCCATGCTAATGGGAGGTAGGAGCGATTGTCTATGATGATTAATTGATAGCAGCTTCGTTTTGGAAGCATTAAAATTTACGAGCCATTTCTCACTCCAGTCCACTACGGATTGGAGGTCCTTCTCAAGCTCGACAGCGAGGTTCACCCACACCGGATTTTTGATCGAGGCGAGAGTAAACTGTGGTGTCGTCGGCGTACATGCTTACTTGGGATCTTATAGCATCGGGGAGATCGTTAATGTAGCTCAGAAAGTGCGTAGGACCTAGGATAGAGCCTTGAGGGACACCCGCGTTCTTATGGTAGTTTTGGGAGTTTTATCCGTTTAATACCACATTCATTGTGCGATTAGAGAGGAATGACTGGATTAGGTCAAACAAATGTCCAGTTATACCATAGCTCCGCAGTTTGCGTTAGAGGCCAACATGCCAGACTCTGTCGAACGCTTTGGAGATATCCAAGGCAACGGTTCGAGCTTTGCCATTCTTGTCTTCAACTGACTGTTTTTCAATTTGAATTTTTATTTTTCGTACTAGCATTGCTTAAGATCGTTATAAATTATAAATCCAGGGTTAAATTTTTTCATTAATTAAATCTATAATTCGAATAGGTTTATACCGAAACCCAAAAATGGAATAGAAAACTAAAACCGTGGAAAGTAAAAACAGAAAGAAAATTGGGAGTAGCGATTTATTTATCGGAGTTTAAGGGATATGTCACTTATATTTGTTTACATTTGTGACGAAGTCGTCGAAAAATAATTTTAGAAGTAAATAAATAAAAAATAAAATCAATACATAAATGTGCACACACACACACACACACACACACACACACACACACACATATACATACATATGCATGTATGCATATCATATACACACATACATACATATATATGTATAATATATATATTAAAATATAAACACATACTGTGAAAAAATGAAAGATATTGAAAAAACGCTGAGAAATAAATTGATGAATGAATGAATGAATAAATAAATAAATAAATAAATAAAAAGAAAAGTTGGTGACAATCGGTAAGGAATAGATTGATGAATAAACAAATAAGTAAAAAGAAATGTTTGGACTATAAAGTTTAGTCAGGGTCTAAGTATTTAGCAGCTATTTATTTCTATAGCTGCATGTGTTCATTAATTCATCTCTTTTGTTTAGTAAATTCAGGTTATTAAGGTAATTTTAAAAAGTTTTTCTAAAAGGCACAAGTTACATCTATTTTTTATGCCATCATAAGATTTGATTTTCGCGAAGACTTTCCCGGTAGTTGTTGGGTTTTTGCTGTTTTTTAAAAACGAGAAATATTTGGAGAGATTATTGTATTTAATATTATTCAAAGTCAGTTTATGATTATTGAATCGTGATTTTCATCTGTTGTCAGTTGATTCAAAATAGAACTTAGTATCACCGTTAGAATGTATGCTAGCTTTGTAAATTATACAGTCGGTCGTGTTTTTTAAGCAGTTATATAAATAAACACCTGCCAAATTTGTAAACTAAAGGTAATCACAAATCTAGAGTTTATCCGTTGTGGTGCAGTGGATATCTGCTCGGAACGAGAAATCAGAAAGCCGAGTTCGAATTCCACTTGAATTCGTTGCATTCACTTACACAAATACCCTTCCCTGCATCTATGGGTTTAATAGCAGGGCAGATTTGCACCCAATCTACCGCAGAAATTAATGCCAATCTACTGCCGGATAATTTTCTTCTCAGTCAGTCATGTCTCATTCGAGACATGATCGCCCAAGCGTGTATTACATATGTTAATTAACTGACTACTTGATATATATATATATATATATATATATATATATATATATATATATATATATATATATATATATATATAGAATTTGTCAATTAGCTGAATTATGTTGAATTCAGAATTCGATTCCAGAGTCTTGTAAACAAAACTTTGTATAACCATTAGGTCCACTCGTCTGTAGGTTTCGGCAACTGAATACGGATTTTCTCGTTTTCGTTATTTTTATACTAAGTTAAAAAGTTAACTTGTTCATTTTTTTTTATTGGTTTCAGGTTGATTTTTTCTTTTTGCATGTGTATGCACGCGCGAGTGCGTATACGCGTGCACGTGTATGTGTCCGTGTGTGTATGTGTGTGTAGGTGCATATGTATAGAATGTGTGATTATTTTCCTTTTCGACATTTTCTTGTCTCCTTATACTTTCTCCCTGTTCCTTTTCTCATTTTTTTTTCTTTTTCGGCCCTGAGTGTGAAAGGCATTGTAACAATGTAATTTCCGGTATCAGAGACAGGACTTTATGGGTTTTAGGGTAATTCGTTTTGTTCTGGATTTTTTTAAGTTTGGGAAATATGGGTGTACTTTTTTATTTAATGTTTAAAAAAATTATTTTTAATTAATGCTTAAATGACAAAGTAAATATATGTTTATATATCTTTATATTTAGTGTGTGTGTGTTTTAATGCGATGTTCATCCATTCGTATATTTGAAACGTTTGTGGAATGCAAAGCTCGTCTATTTGAGTCTTTTAAATAAATATCTAAGCAGCAACTCTTCCTTTACACGTTTTATTAAATAGAACCGATAATAGATAATGAATATCTGTTGAGTTTCTTTTAGCGTCGTTTGGCGTTATATATTCGTTTACAGCTTAATTCAGACCATTTCTAGTGATTGCTCTAAATATGTGTCCATGTTTAACATAGTAGCTCTTATATATAGCAAAGAATGATTTAATAAAAGACGACTTAAATATTATTATAAAATAGAGGAAGGCCATTTATTTTTATTCGGTTTTCTGTTTTATTTTTCAGAAATTTCTGCGACATCTACTGAAACAAAGCAGCTGTGAGGCGACTGAAGATGAACTGATATGTTACGCTGAAACAATTGTAAGCAAAAGTTGTATTTTTTCAAATAATTATTGATGTTATTGCGAAACACATACTATGAAACTAACGAAACAATCGCGGAATTGTTAATGATTCTATAACCCGACTGCAACCAATAACTGTAATGAGATTGATTCTCACTAGGGGTTCGCTATTTATATCCTTCTACTGGCCTAAATTAAGATTGGCTAATAACTGTCTTGGGACACCACCATAGCGCTGTCAGTCAGTTAAGTGCCATACAAGATGCACGATTGGGCGATCATGTCTCGAAAGAGCACCACACTGCAAATAGTTAGCAAATTTGTCGTGTATTCCATTGTCGTAAGCAGAAAATATGGAAACGGAAGCACTGTTTCACTTATTGTTCAGACACGTAAATACCGTGTCGGCCATATTGTGTATGTGTGAATAAAAAGCAGTAGTATAACTTTTGCAAGTCACTGACATTGTCGGGTACTTCGACGTGGTGTAATGGTTAGCAAGCTGATCTCGCTAGAGTAGCGAGTTCGATCTTCACTGGGTGCCCCATACATTCGGCCTTGTGTCACATCTAAGCTGCGCTTAGAAAATCACTAACTGCATTGTAGAGCACTTTGTCTCGCTAAAACTTATTACAATTGAGTAGTGAATTCGTTCCTCGCTGCATTGTAGTTATTACAGACCCTTCCTTAATCAAGTTGTGACATTTTTAGCATCGAGAAGAGTTTTTTTTTTTCGCGCAAATATATCGACACTCGGGTGTGTAAAAAAATTCTGCATTGAATCTTGAAAAATTTCGTCATACCTGAACCGTTTTGAACAGTTTTGCATAGCAGGCGACATAATTCGGAGCCAACAAACTAAGGTAAAATGTAGAGCTCTCTTACTCAGCGCCATAGGTGAAAAAAAAAAAAAAAAAAAACGTAGAGAGCCTTGAAGGATTTATGTGTACCAAGGAAATCGAATGACAGAACTTTTGAGGAACTTAAGCATTTTTTGCTAGAACATTTCCAGCCCAAACATCTTGTCATTGTAGATAGTCACTGTTTTTTTTCTTTTTTCTTGTGCGGGTTAGTTAATGAGAACATAAAAAAAAGACTTATCTGAGGACATGTCACTTGAAAATTCTTTTAAAGTGGCTCAGGCTATGGAAATGACGGCTAGTGACATGGCAGACATTAATAACAGAAATATAAACAAACATACACAAAATGTCTATGGCGAGTCAGAGTTCTACAAAGTTTCAAAGAAAAAATGTTTACATAATTTACACTGTTCGGACGGTTTTCCTCATCTCTATTGCTATGTTTACATCGTTTCGGCCCAGTGGATATGTCAAAACTCGGACTTTTAGAATAATTCTTCATTGAATCAGGAAATATTTCTTCATATCTAGAACTGTTTTTCTTAGCAAACAAAATAGTTCGGGGTCAGCAAACACGAATAATCAGAGCCATAAGTGAAAAAATATACAGTCTTGGAGGATTTATGTGCACAACAGAAGCCGAGATATAGAACTTTTGAGGAAATTAAACATTTGTTGTTTGAACACTTCAAGTCCAAACACCCCATCATAACGGGAAATCACCGGTTTTATCATACCAAATGGAGGAGGGTGAATCTGTTTCAGATTTCTTTGTTTGCCTTAAACATTTATCGTCAACGTGTGAATTTGGACTATTTTTACAAAAAGCATTATGTGACAAATTTTTTGTGTTGGTTAAATATTGAGAATATTAAAAAAAGACTTATCTGAAGACATGTCACTTGGAAATACTTTTTAAGTGGCTCAACTGGCGGTTACTGACGTGGCAAACATTAATAATAGAACGACATACACAAACTGTCTATGGCAAGTTCGACAAAATTTCAAAAAGAAAAATCGTTTGTTTGGGGTGTGGGGAGAATGTCAGCAAAAGCGTATAGAATGTCAAAATTTGAGGGCAAATTTGTTTTAATTGTCAAAATAAACACCATTTTTCAAACGGTACAAAAAAATACGAACAAGAAATTCAATAACATAACACACTGGGTGTATCATTATATGGCAGGCTACTCGTATCCAAGGATGTCCGTCTTCCAGAGTGACCTGCTAATCCCTGTTGCAGATGCTTGCTCAGATAAATGTGTTTGTTCAGCACTCACCTGTGGTTTATACTGCAACTATGTTGAGCTGATCTAGTTATAATTTTTGAGAGAGATCGCGTTATCTAGCTTGAACAACAGTCTGAACAAGGCCAGGACACTCACACCCTTGGTCACAATGACTTGTGAGTTTGTGCTAGCACAACCATCAACGGCTTCCCAAAAGGCTCCATCAACCCAATTTCACTCACAAAGCTTGGTTTCAGATATTTTCCTTCCGATCGTCTTCTCCAGACCGATAACATCAAAAAGTCACTTTGTGACAAATCGACCATGGTGAGATTCGAACCCGAGCTTCAAATGATCAGAACGTGAACGTTCTAATGCACCTAGATTATTATATAGTATTTATGCCAACGCAGCTGAACCTCTGTTAAGCAAGGAGCAATTCAAGAAACTACCCAAGTTTTTTTTATAATGTTTAAAAAAATAATAATGTTCAAACAAATAAACTAAATATGCCGGTTGTTAATTCGATTTCGTTAATCTACGGAACTTTCCGTAACAATGTCTGTTTACATTTGTTTACATTACGATACATTTTCAGAGTAGAGATTGGTATTTACAGGAAATAGAAAATTTGTCTAAATAAGGCTTGATTCGTCTCTGTTCAGGCTATGAAATTATTCGTAGTCGAGCAGCCAAAGGCGCATCAGATCAATTGATGGCTTTCCCTGTGTTGTTAAGGGATTGAAGGTTCGAATCCTGCCCAATGACACATTTTCATAACCAAATTTTTCAAAAATACTAAGGCCGGTAGAGTTTTATATATAGGGGAACCTACCGTATGCGCCCCTCTTCGTCACCGAACACCTGTTGTTAACGACCGTTTATCTATGCACGGACGATTTGCTAATGTTAATTGACCTCTAGTGAGCGACCACCTCCAGAACGCGACCAGCGAATAACATCAATAAGTGAAAATCACTGATCAGGCGACCGCTTTAAAAAATCCATTATAGTCGTACACTGAGAATTTCTAAATTAGGAGAAACTAAATAAGTAATCTATTTCATTTTGCTTTGATCTAAGTCATGAAGACTTCCTCATAGTTTTGTTATTGTAGTGTTGTATCAAACTGTTATTTCTTGTTGAAATGTACATTACCTGAGTTCACCTCGCAGTCATATATCGGCTGTTTTGTAAAACATGTATTGCATTTGACATGTTCAAGAGATTTATCGCAGTCTCTGTACTGACTTAGATAAATTCAGTGATTGGGAAAATTGCAATTATGTCCCGTTCTCAAATGCCTATTTCTTTCGTTCCTTTATTTTTTGTGTATCTATCTACTCTATTTGTATCTGGGTATATCTATATCTATCTCTCTGTTTCTCTAGCCCCACCCACGATCGCTGTCAGTTTTTTGTATCTTTTTTTTTCTTTTCCATGTATTATCGCGGATTCTCTTTTGCTATCACTCACTTCTCAGAAAAAAACTGAAACCGTATATTTTTTTAAGTCCACTTAATAAATATTTTTGTGAATGAATATTTTGGTCTCTTGTTGACCGTTGTAAATACGTTTTTTAAAATTTCAAAAGGAATTATGCTGAATAAATTTCTTTAAAGTTAGGCTATTTCCTTATGTTCTCATTTATTTATTACCAGATCACATGGTAATAAACTTCTACTATGTACATTCTGATGAGTTGAATATACGTTCCTGGCGTAAATAGGTCATGACCATGAGCCTTTAGCGACCATCTTCCGTATGCGACAAGTTTTGATGCCGGTAGGGGTTTTCACTGTAAAAGGGTGGGACCTAGTTGCTAATCTAGTAGCTCGTGTAAATTCATATCTAGGAACACCAGTGATCTAAGTTCATTGGAGCAGAAGCCGTGAAAGTATTTAAAGAATAGGCACAGGGAAACCACGTCACGCCTGTGAGAGAGCGACTGCAGCCGAACTGCCAAGTCGGTATTGATCACATTGCAGATTCTCCGTTGTATTTTGTCAAGAACCCCGAGGTGAATAGCAGGGCACCCGAGCAGATGTAGCAGCAGTATTCAATACACGGGCGAATGGTAGATTTATATATGGGCATGATGGCCTCAGACGGGAAAAACTTCCTGGCCCTGTACAGTGAACCGACCTTCTTAGCAGCGGATTTAGCAATGGATTCGATATAGTCATTCCACTTGAGGTCCGCTGAGAGTATGAGGCCAAGGAGGCGTAATGTTTTATTCTCAGGAAGGCTAACCTGTTCCATGCTAATGGGGGGGGGGGGGGGCAGGAGCGATTGTCTCCCATTATAATATTACTTACCTTATTCATTATTAACATATTGCCTTCAACCATCTATCATGAGGGTCTCTATTACCTGGTATTGCATAAAATTTAAGCAAAACAATGTTGCTGCTGAGGAGAAACGGGATTTCCAATTTAATCTGGACTAAATGAAAAAGGTAGACTTATTTTTTAATTTCTTTTTGTTTGTTTTGTTGTTATATTGTTTCCTTTTTCCTGTTAAAAATTGATTGTCTCCCTTTGTTTCAGCTGAAACTCTTCGATCGCAACAATGACGGAAAGCTGCAATTAAGTGAAATGTCAAAGTACGTCTTAATTTTTTGTTTTTGTTTCCTTTTCATTCAAGTTTTTATTAATTGTTAACTGATTAAACATATTTTGGTGCTGGTATAATACGTGGTCTACCTCAAAAAACGTTTTATAAAGAAGTATTATAACTGTTTAGTAGAAGTTAGGATATGGAAAATAATTAGTTTCACTAAATAGCCGAATACTTATATCTATAAATATTTTCTTACAGGGGTAGGCAACATACTATACCAGAAACAAAGACATAGACCGCATACTATACCAGCACCCAAATTTCCCTGCATTTATCAGATGTGTACACATTTGAAAAAAAATCCAGAATAAACATGAGTGTTTTGATATTGGCGATAATTTACTTATGTATCTCAAAAATTAAAAAAAATCGTCAGCTGAATTTTAAAATGAATTTTTAAAAATGAAAAAATATTTCTGAAAGCTTTTATTTTAGTTATAATTCCAGACTAATAGATCAGATTTAATATTTCCATTAAGCAAAATACTCTGCTGTATTTCAAAACGAAATTAATCCACACATCACAAAAACACATGATAGTTTGGTGAATACGATATGTTTAGGGTTTTTTGTGGAAGTACCATTGGTTTCTCTAACAGGAACGATTGTGAATAGATTTTCAACACCAAATGATACTATGGTTTCATTATTAAGTTTTTCAGTTTTTAATTTTTGTATAAATTCAGGAGATGATTTAATGCTGTATTTGTTACGTATGTATGGTGTAATTAATTGGTTAAGCGTTTTAGTTAGTTGGTATGTAGGAGTGGGTATTTGTGATATAATAGGGCGGATGTGAAAAGTTAGGCTTGTGTGTTTTCATAGTACCATAAATGTATCTTGGTTTATAGTCTCCGATTATTTTGATAAGTTTTAGATTATCTTATTCCGCATTGTTAGCTGTGATTAATTTATCTTTATAAAAAACAGTTTTCTCATGTTTTAATGCGTGAATAACCATGAAATAACAACATAAAAAATTCCACTGTGGATAATTTTTACGTTCTAATGAATGCTAAGGAATTTGTTAACCGTTACATTTGAAGCAAGAAGAAAATTTATAGTAATTTTTAGCAGCACAGTTTTGTGGTTATTCTTTGTTGCCACAACTTATATGCCAGATGATCTTGGAAGGAGATTGAAAGTACGTGGGAATATCGAGAAATGGATAATAAAATCAACTGTCAAAGTTAAACGCATTTCTTACATCTTTCAATTATAATACGCGAAAGATTATCCGTCAGTACGAAAGTGTTTTATTAAAAAATAAGCAAACACAATATTTGCAATTTATTTAATCTGACATGCCTAATAAACAATTTGCTACCTACCTACCTATATATATATATATATATGTTAAAAATTTGTGGTTGAATGATCATTTCTGCGAACTGAATTCGCATCTTCAGCGATCTTTAATATTATGGAAGAATTAAAAAAATTACTTGAGTCTGGGATTTTACCATCAACCCGCTTCCTTTTGAGTATATATATATATATATATATATATATATATATATATATATATATATATATATATATGAAACAGACAATGAATGTTCATTATGTTTAATCATGAGACATTGTAAACACTGGATTTTAGCTTTAATTTCTGGTGAAATTTCAATGGAGAACCAGCGTGATTTAAAATATCCAAATGTTGGACAATTTTTGCCTTTATTTTCATCAGAAATTAAAGCTAAACTACGATATTTATAACGGCTCATGATCAAACATAATAGACATTCATTGTCTGTTATATTTAACAACATGTTTATATATATATATATATATATATATGTGTGTGTGTGTGTGTGTGTGTGTGTGTGTGTGTGTGTGTGTGTGTAGAAATACACTTTCATGCATTAAACCACCCATGATTTTTCTCATACACATAATTAAAAAATTCGTCTACAGTTTAAACACGCTTGACACATGCATTATTTTCGCATGCATACATCTAAACAGACATCTATGCGCACTTACATTTAAAATAAACATATATTACTTTATTATACGTAGTACACACACACACACACACACACACACACACACACACACACACACACACACATATATATATATATATATATATATAAACAGACATAGATTTCCTACATATAAAAAATTATGATCTATTTCTTTAATACGCTTGACACGAATCTAACTAAGGAAATCATACCTGCTGTCTCTTTTTTTTTTTTTTTTTGATTAGTTAGCATATCTCCTTTCAAACATGTTTCATTCAATAATATAGACATTTTGTGTCTACTTATTTTTATACTGATCCTTGCCAGATGTGCTATCAGTTGTTTTATGTTAAAATTAAATTCTCTAAAGAAGAAACCGTATTTTTTTACCCAAGTACTTTCGATCTTTTCCAAAATCATCTTCAAATGTTATATGTACTTTTATATGCTGCTGCTATATTCATAATAATTTTGTTTTGTTTTGTGAGTGTTGGTTGTTATATATATATATATATATATATATATATATATATATATATATATATATATTACGAGAAAGTGAAATAACACGTAGATTAAAAACCCACTGTTCAAGCATTTACTTTTATAAAGATTGCTAGATACAGAGTAGAGCTTAATATTATAATTTTGTTATTACGATGGTTTATAAAAGCATAATAGCATTTGCACAAAGATTTTCATGTTTCGGAATAGAACTTTTCCTGTTCAGGTGATGTGTTAAAATAAATGGTGAAAACGATTTATTTTTGAAAATATAAGATCATCTTATATATATAATTATTTGATTACCTAGTTTTTGGTCATAATTAAATTAGACAGTTTTAATAAAAATGTTCAATGCAATTATATTGTAAAACTTTTGACTATTTTTCATTTGTAAACAAGTTATATTACACAACCCAGGTTTTTACCATCTGCTGGTACCTTCAAGCAATTTACAATTTGTAAATCGCCTGAAGACACCAGCAGATAGTAGAAATCTAGGTTGCCTAATACAACTGGTTTTCAAATGAATGTATACAAATATATATATATATATATATATGTAAACATGTTACGGAAATTAACGAAGGTTAACGAAACCTGGTTATAAACAACCGACAATTTGAAATGATATGTTTGAACATTATGTTTTTATCGATACTGGTATTTAAGTAGATATTCTGTTTTTAAAAAGTATTATATATTTATATCTACCGGCCTGATTATTTACGATAAATTTTATTCCGAAAATATGTGTCACTCGGCAGGATACGAACCTGCGACCCCTATCCACATAGGGGAAGCTACCATATGATCGAATACCATCGAATCCTGCCGAGTGACACACATTTTCGTAATAAAAATTTATCGTAAATAATCAGGCCGGTAGATATAAATATATAATACTGTTTAAGTAAAAGCAGAATGTATACTTAAATACGAGTATCGATAAAAATTAATGTTTAAACATATCATTTCATATAGATAGATAGATAGATAGATAGATAATTAAAGAAGATGTAGGAAAAAGGGTATTTAATCTAACATGTTTCACTTTAATGTGCTTCTTCAGATATTAAACTAAAACATGTTAGATTAAAGACACTTTTTCCTATCTGTTCTTTACTAATTCTGTTCATCTTGGATTTCAATCGATATATTCAACTCATATATATATATATAGAGAGAGAGAGAGAGAGAGACAGACAGACAGACAGACAGAGACAGAGACAGAGAGAGACAGAGAGACAGGGACAGACAAAGACAAAAACAAAGAGAGACAGAGAGAGAGACAGACAGACAGACAGAGACAGAAAGGCCGGGGGTGATAATTAATATGGTAATATTGGCGTATATATATATATATATAACAACTGTGACGTCATACAATATCCATCTATACGTAAATTCATAATTTGTAGACATTATGTTTTTTCTCTCTATATTCTCTTTGTAGACTTTTGCCTGTAAAAGAAAACTTTCTCTGTCGGCCGATGTTTAAGGTAAAGCATTTGACTTTTTTTTTTTCTTTTTTTTTTTTTAATCATATCACCCCAAGCAAGGCGATAACGCCACTGATGCGCAGGGGGCTACGTAAGGGTAAAAAGAATGGAAAAGAGAAAGACGGAAATCACATCCTAAACAGGGAACAAGGGATGAGCCTCTTCACCTGTTTAATAGACGTGGGTGGAGTGTGAACCGGGCGATAGTTTAGCCTATTTACTCCAATTGAAAAAAAATAAAGAGAGAAAAGAGGGAAAAGATTGGAAAAGAGAAAGACGGAAACCGCATCCTAAACAGGGAACAAGGGATGAGCCTCTTCACCTGTTCAATAGACTTGTAGATTTAGTTGCACACAAAAGGAGAATAAAAGTATTTGGCAATTTTAGCATTGAGTGTCTATTGACTGAAGATTAAACTCACGAACAGTATGACACTTTCATTTAAGTGTCAAAAAGTTGACTGGCGAAAGTAATTAAATGAAAATTAATTAAATGGTAATTAATTAAATCATGTCAATAATTGTTTAATTAAACCATTATAAAAATAAGTTCATTCTGGGTATCCAACATTTTTAAGAACCAGGTGTAGTAAACCGAAGTCATTAAGTATAAAGATATCTAGACCCAAGCGGAAAAGGCTGACCTATAAACTGTCACTAAAACAAAACACTCTGCAGGTCTGACAACCTGTCAAAAATTACTTCAATTTCAAAATATAAACATATTTTGAGCGTGACAAACATGGGGTCGCTTCACCCGGGATTGAGTGCAAGTATGGCACAAGGTAATAAATCATTGATCAACCAACCCCAGGGCCTGCTTCTTGTTAACCCACCCCCAATGACAACGACTAACTGGCTGATTATCTAAACCAATCAGATGCAAACCAGGGGGGTTGTTACGACGGTAGCCATTGACCGGTAATCCCTATTGGCTGACCAATCAGGAGCTGATTATTCGGGATTCGGGCCCATAAATACAGAACACCCAGAGCAAAAAATCGAGTCGGTTCATTCTTCGCTGCCCAGAACCGAATCCGTTGCCACTGCATACTCCATCATTGACACTGCCTAATTGCAGTTAAGATTTCTTCGAGCTAAGGAAAATTTTTCCGCCAGTCAACTACATTCACCCCTCATTTCGCGGTGTTTGTTTTACCTTGGTAAAAATTATTGTATACCTGTGTAAATAAACGTTTGTTGCTGTTTATAACAAAGACTTTTCGTCATTTCTTTGATGGTGTGACAACTATTCCTCTTCTTCGACGCTAAATTCAACACTCCATCGACTGAATTGTATCCATCTCCCCCTTTCGTGGATCTTAAGAAGCAACGTGGGCGCGGAAGGAATCAGAGAACAACCAGTCTGGAATATGTGGTAATCACGAAACCATCAGCCAACCCGGTATCGTGGAAATATAGTACCACAACAGTAGACTGCAAGATAAAACTTTTAACTATCGTCATTGACGGAACTCGACATTTCCTTTTGTGCGAAATGTTGGATCTGAAGAGGGATCTGTAGCCACTGCATGGTAGAGTAGGCGGGCTCGGGTGTGAAGAGCTAAGGCTTTACTTTTGGCCCTCTTCGTCTCTTTTATTTGTCTTCTGGAGTTTTCGAAGGGTGTTGTTTTCTTTCCTTTTGTTCTTTCTTTTTCTATTTCTGTCCCCAGCAGGGTATTTTTAAGTTGATCTTTGAATTGACAGCGTTGGGGTCCACATCGTTTCTTGGCAGAAGCGAGCTCTGAGAAGAGGATTTGTTTGGATTAGCGTATGCCTATCATTCAGGCAAGGTGTCTGGCCTATCGAAGTCGGTAATTAATATATATATATATGTATTTATGTTTTCATATACACATACATGCATGTTTCATTCAATATGATGGACTTGGAAAATATGTTTCTTAAGTTTTCTTAATGTTCTTTCAGTCCTTTCTTTTAAAATGTGGATGAAGAAACTGTAGCGGATACCGGGGTATCTGCAAACGATTTTGGGATTACTATTCGATCGATGTAAATGGCATTAGAAATAAGACCACGACACAGGATGGAATAACAATTAAAATGTGCATTATTAACAATAGATTACATAGAATTGAAAGCATGCAAATCGTGAAGGAAATGCTGTTTCTCTAGTAACGTTAAGAAACATGAATGAAAGTCAATAACTGAATAAAGTTCCTGAAAGAAAGAATGTAATCTACATACTGTTTCTTGAATTGAAATGTTCGACTGGAGTTTGTGTGAACAACATGCATATGTGTGTTCAAAATAAAATTGGCGCTTAATTGCTACCTGCAAATAGTGCGGGTGTGTGCGAGACGAGAATCAAACCAAGGTCCCTCTGCCATATTAGATAGCAGTGGGTCTCCTCTCGAGTTGGATCAAAGCTGCACATTACTTTCGCTTCGCCGGTCGAAAGCGGACGCCTAACTCTCAGAATCACGTGTGTCAATTGCTTAAATACCAAACCAAACTGCGCGGGAAAGATACACCTGATAGATAAATGTTTCAAGAATGAGAACGCGCCAGACAGTAGTTAATGCGTAGGTGTAAAACACAAAATGTAATATACGTGATGCGTATGTAGGTGTGAATGTACAGATGTGTACGTGAGTACTACAAAGCTAACCGTATTGTTTATTATCCCAAAAATTTTCGGACTATTCATTAGGTATTTTCAATAGGTTCGTTGTTACTGTTCATATTTCGAACTATTCATTAGTATTTTTCAGTGTTTATGTTCTAAGTTGTATTGTGCGAAAGTAGTAGTAGTTCTAAGCCTTGCTGGGTGGAAAGTAATTAGTAGTAATTACGACTAATGGTAGTAACCGGGATTATCTTTAAAAGACCGCAAACACTTTTGTGCCGTTCTCGAATGGAGTTTGGGACTTGGCTTAAACCATTTTATGTAAAGTGCTTCACTTTATCACTAAAATGGCTGATTTTAGCCATATTTTTAAAACTTTCAGTTCAATGTAACTCTTTTTATTAAAAAAAAAACAACCTTTCAAAATAAAATAAACTGTTCTGAAACTTTGAGTAAGATTAGCTTATTTAAAATTCAATTAATCTGATTTTAAACAAATATTACATAGTTTTAGTTGAAAATATTTCAGAAAAGTATTTTTAAACACGGCGATAGGTGTTTTTCTGACAATTTTCTCGATAGACCTATGTTTGGGAATTTTTCTAGGCGGGACATACCTGTATAAATTACTTGAATAATATAACGTGAGCACCTTTTGTATAATTTTTAAACTACTCAGTAATATGAAAAATTTAAGAAAATATTTTAAGTATTCTAATATTTTATTGAATTGTAGGCACTCTGTGTTTAAATTTGCAATGGTTTCTTCTTCTTCATGTGCCGTATCCCTTCAGGACGTCGGCGATCATGGACTTCCACTTGGGTCTGTCTCTTGTTGCTCTCAGTAATTTTTCCCTTGGTATCTCTTCCAAGTCCCGCATCGTCAATCATTTACTCAGAACTAACAAGTACGTCTCGCGCTGCTTTCCCCTGTCTCCCCTTCAATTTATCCGGCCTGTGATTATCAAGTTCTCCAGGCCTTCCTTCTTCATTACGTGTCCCAGGAACCTAATTTGTCTCTTCCTGGTATTTAGTATGAGTTTTCTTCTCGTTTGCATCCTTTCCAACACATCATCGTTGCTCACGTGCGTTGTCCATGGTATCCTCAGCATCCTTCTGTAAAACAACATTTTTGCTGCCTCAAGCCTCTCCTTCATCTTTGATTAGATCGTCCAACATTCACTTCCATACAGAAGGGCAGATATCACATAGCATTTCAGCACTCTTTTCTTTGTTTCTAATGAGATTTTCCTGTCTTTCAGCACACGTGCTCTGTCCATGGTATCCTCAGCATCCTTCTGCAAAACCACATTTCTGCTGCCTCAAGCCTCTCCTTCATCTTTGATGAGATCGTCCAGCATTCACTTTCATATAGAAGGACAGTTATTTTTTTTTTTTTTAGGTTTATGCTCAACCCTTTCTTTCCACTTTCCTTTGCTAACTTCTGTAGAAGGTCCTGCATTTTTTCCGTGTCTGCTATCAGCACCGTGTCATCCGCATATCTAATATTTTTGAGATTGTGGCCGCCAATGACGAATCCTGGCAAGGCTTTTATTTCTCTCATAATTGCTTCGCTGTACAGGTTGAAAAGGTCCAGTGAGAAAACACACCCTTGTCTTACGCCTCTTTCTATTTTTGTATACCTGCTGAGTTCACCTCCTATCCGTACATTAGCGGTTTGCTGCTAATATAGGTTCTTGATTATCCAAACGTCTCTTCTGGAAATGTCGAGGTTGTCAAGCATCTCTATCAAGTCCCTGTGTCGTACTTTGTCAAACACCTTTGCGTAGTCCACAAAGCACAGGTAAAGCATTTTTATTGTTCGTTCACATAGCATTCTGAGCATGAATGTCGCATTCTTCGTTCGGGTATCTTTAACGAATCCGCATTATTCCTGTCCTATCTCTGGAGTGATTCTGCTGCGCGCTCTGTTCATCAGAATCATGATGATGAGTTTTTTTCTGATATCGTCGTGTATACACATACGTAAAAATTGGGACGTTTACACACATACAAAAAAAATGAAAAATTCTAAAATTCTAGAAAGGGTGTTTTTTTCTTAAGACAATAGTGTCCATAATATATCCTATTTATAAAAACAAAAGCTTTTCTAATTAAATAATATCTTAGTTTTATTGTATTTTCTTATTTTACAATTTCGAGCAGATTTTCCGTAGCTGGGGGTCTTGTTTTACAAAATAAAAAATAATGATTTAAATTCTTCAAGGACTTGTTCTTATAACTAATATAAATATTAAGCCATAAAAATGAATTTCTCGCAATTACATAAATTAAATAAGTAGAGATAACAGATGTAAAAAGATATATATATATATATACCGAGATTTTCTAGAAAAAGAGAAACGTTTCTAATATAATTTAATTCAATGGCGAGTAAGTCCTGAAATTGTCATTAAAATCTGATAATGATTTGATTTTTGCAAGAATTCCTAAATCGATGTGTTTCTCACCGAAAAAAGACGCTAAAATTCCTAATACTAATCTTGTCCCCCAACTCCTCACTGACCCAAAAAAAGAAACAATCAAAAGACAAATAAGAGTTTTAACAAAAGATTTCGGTTTTTAAAAGGATTAAAAATATATATATATAATTTAATGATAAAAAAACTTCTTTGGTCTTTCCTCTTAATAAAGATTTTGACGATGAATTTTTTTTAAAAATTGAAATAATTTCATTAGGTTGTGAATAAGTTCTGAAAGTTTCATAAATATTTGATAATTTTTTGATTTTGCAAGAATTTCCAAATCATTGTTTTCACCGCAAAAAAAACGCAAAATTTCCCATTGTATTTTATGATCACCAGCTGACACTAGAGAAAAAAATTTGAAGGGTCTAAAAATGATTAAAATTTAATTCAATAAAAAGTAAATTTGATCTTTCCTCTTAACCCGCATAAAGATTTTTGCGACAAAACTTGGACCCAAACTATTAAGTTCGTGACATTTATTTCATTATGGTATGGTCATTTTTAGCGAATTTTTGGAGGGACATATATATATATAGTAAACCGAAATAGGGGTTGTTCCAACGGGAGAAATTGGTATAGATATGTGTGAGAAGTCGTGAACGCTTTGCTTAATGTGTAGATTTATTGTTATTATTATTATTTATATTATTTATTTTTTGCATAATACATTAAGTGTTCAAAATTATATTTGTGTTGATACACGTGTTTTATATATATATATATTATCTCTTCTTGAGCATCTAGCAGTAAAAGGCAAGAGATTTATCTTGTCGAATATTCAATACCTTTTATGGTCGTCAGCGTATCGTTTTCCTTTGTGTATTAAGCGATATTTCTGTGATTAGAGTTAATCTTCTTAATGAAATTTTCTGTTTCTTGGATTAATTAAACTTTTTTTTTTATATTGACAACATGAATTAATCTGTTTGGTGTGATCGATTTTAAGTTATGTTTTGTTTTTCTTGTAGGGTGATAAAGCTCTAACGAAAGACGATTTAGACCGGGTGTTTTCCTTGTATGATCGGGTAAGTATCGCCATTAAGTAGATGAAGATACATGTGCACAAAACATACCCTTTGATATTCACGTGGAAAGTTTTATTAGTTGAAGACGTTTCTTTACTTTTTTAAATGTTATTACTAGTTTTACTCTATTTTACGGTCCTGAGCATGACGGTAAACTGCATCCGGAGCTTGGAACCACCTCTAAATTGCTGTTGTTCTCAGGTCCACCCTTACCCCGAGTAGTAATACCTATTAGGGCCCCAGCTATGGGCAAATAGTTAACATCCAAATTGGGGTCAAAACACTATGAAAGTATAAAAATAGACTTTTATAGAAATATATACATAAAAATAGACTTTTATAGAAAAATGCACATTTTTTAAGGAAAAATATTGCCAAAAATACATTTTTGAAGAAAACATTATTACCATAAAACATTTTTCAAAGAAAAAAATATTATTCTCAGCAGAACATTTTTGAATAAAAAACTAAAAGACATTTTCAATTTTCTAAAACAAAAAATAATAAAAACAAAAAATTGTCATTAAAATCTGATGAAATCAACATTCTCACTATAACCGAACATTTAAAAAATACCTTAAAATCCCACCTTTTTGGCATTAAATAACCCACAGAGGTTGATATGCCATTAAACAAAACTGAAACTCAGACTCAAACTCCATTTTATTTTTGCTGCGTTTTATCAAATTATTATGGATCAGTATACTCTTCTTCATTTAATAACATAACACGAAATCGGAAATCCCCCACCCCGTTAATAATTGGAGACATAGTCACAGCATTATACTGCAGGCAATGCTGTTATCCAGGTTTTTGATTATATTAAAAATCCGAGCGTCCGAATTCCAAACAATAATAAACATGAAAATAAGTAAAACATGTGTATGCCTCTTAGTCTTAAATAAATAATTTATATTAAAAACATGTACATGAATTCAAATGAATTAAAAAGGCGTAAAAATAGTCTTTACTCGGCTTAATGTCTTTGGTGCAGAGAAAAATCTGCAGTTGAAAGAAAACTTTTGGTATATAGTAATTTTTTAAAAAAAAAAAGTTGTGGTTGAGAACAGACTTTCAAATGAAAGTAATCGGAGTAACCTTCTGCTTTGCAGTCATGTCTCTTTCGAGACATGATCACCCAAAGCGTGTATCACGTATGGTACTTCACGGACTGACTACCCTGGGGTTTTCAGACACTTCATTTAAAACATTTTTATTAGTTCTTAATTTTTAATATGGTATGTATGTGGATATGTACCATATTGTGGAGCAGCGGATATCGTCTCGGAATGAGAAATCAAATAACAGAGTTCAAAGTAGAATTCGTTGCTTTCACTTACGCGCAAACGCGTCTGGGTAAGGTATTACTCAATCTCTTCTCTCTCCAGCTATGGGTTAAATAGCAGAACATATTGAGTTCTATAGCCTTGGTTGACAACCAGTCTACTGCAGAAAGTAAAGTCAACCTACTGCGGGAAAATCTTCTGTCCAGTCTTATACTCTTTCGAGATATGATCGCCCGATCTTGTGGCACTTAACAGACTGGATTACGTAGATATGTAATTGTGTTGGAATTAGGATTTATTGCCTATGTTACTACCCTGGGGTTTTCAGACACTTCATTTAAAACATTTTTTATAAATCATTTAGTTCTTAATTTTTTCTTAATGTTGTCTTTAGTGTTATTTCTGGCTTTTGATGGAGAAATAAAAGTAAAAAAGCGAATTAAATGAAAAAATGAATTTTTAAGTTTCAAAATTAAAAATATGCAAAAATATGTTTCGTTTTATATTCACTACGATCTTTTAAAATGATTTATGACCAATCTGTCTCCTCTTGAACTGTTTTGTTTTTTTCGCATGCCAATCAATGAACTAGCATATCGGATTAAAATGTTAAATTGATAGATACTTTGCAATATTAATAGACCCCTTGACAGAGAGTTTTGAGTGGGAAGGTGCTCTTAAATCAACGGGCTACCAGATTCGAGTTTGTCGAAAGCAATTTCATGTCAAAACCTGAAAAAAAAATACTCAAAAGGCATTGAAGAGATGCCTGTTAAGTAGCAACAAGTCACTGCAAATGATGGTGAATTGAATAAATATAACTGTACTTTAATTTGGGAAGAATAAAGTTAGTATTAAAAAAAAAGTGTGTAAATACTTATAACTGAACCTGATAGGGTGATTTTTATTATTTTTGTGGTGCAGCGGATTTCGGCTCGGAACGAGAAATCGAGAAGCCGCGTTCGAATTCCAGTTGAATTATTTGCATTCATTTACGCGAAAATACTCATACTCCAGTTATGAGTTAAATAATAGGACAGATTAGGTTCTATAGCCTTGGCTGGCAACCAATCTACCACAGAAAGTAATGGTAACCTACTTGGGGATAATCTTCTGCCTAGTCAGTTATGTCTCTCTCGAGACATGATTGCCCAAGCTTGTATCACGTTTAACACTTCAGTGACTGACTGATATTGTTTGGGTTGTTGTCCTCATCTCTATTGCCATGTCGTACGCTTCGACTTTCTTCAAGTGATTAGAATTTCGAACTGAACCATTTATTTCGATCACTGGGGTATATTGTTCTTGTTTCATGTCTCATGTCACTTCTGGATGTCTTAGTTATCTCTTATCTTAGTTAGTGCTTATATTAAGCGTTAGATAGATCCCATGACTTGACCCAAAGAGTTGCGAGTTCTCTACCTGGCTACTACAGTAGTGTACAAAAACTTAGAGAGTTAATTTAATGCGAGTTATCTCTCTTTAACTTAACTGCCTAAGTTTTTACAATACTTCATCTCAAAAGTATGGACAAATACTAATAGAATAAATATTTCTAATTAACCCTCTGATAATATTGTGAAGTATTGGCAGTGGATTAGTAATTCCACTTAAATGATATAAAATGTGATTTAGTATGTTGGGATCCGTCTACTCAGGTTTTGTTTTTATCTGAATGTCTGAATTCCAAAATTTTAATAGCAACAACAATTTTGTGCATGTATGTGTGGGTTCATGTATACGTATGAATAGATCAAATAGGCCTCCGAAATGTTTTGGAACCTCCAAAAGCAGTATGCTTCAATTTTTATATCCGCAAGAGGATCAAAAATATATTTACACATGGCAGTATGAACTTTTTAAATACAAGGTTTTCATTAGTTAGAAAATAATTTCACACTGGCTCACGAAAACATTTGCTCAAATTTGCGGAAGTAGTGAAAGGAAATATTATTTTCTAAATGGTTAAAAGTAGCATTTATAACTAAGTAAGTATTTTGGCAGTATTTGTTGTTTATCAGACAAACTTTCTAATGGGATTTTATTGGTTGAAAAATATCATTCCTATAAGTACTTACTGTATATTTCCACGTATAAAACGACTTATAGATAAGACAAAACCCAAATCTAGGTAAATCTTCGGGATTTTATTTGATGTCTGTAGTATAAGACAACTGACTGGGACTCATATGATAAAACTGTAAATGACAATGTTTATGATGAATTCTTTGCATAAGATGGTGATGATCATAGTAAATTTGAAATAATTGTTCGGTCTGTTATCTTCATCTTTGTTGTCATATTCACGAAGTTTTGGCCGTTGTACACTCCGGCCTTCTTCGGGTAATATACAAATATATATAAATTGAAATGTATATAACCTGAAGATAGCTGGGGCTTAAAACGGTCGAAACGCCGTAAATATAACAATAAAAATGAGAATAACAGTCCGAAAAATGTACATTTTGAGCGGTGTTTGAACAACTCACAGTACTAACGGGGCATTAAAAAATAATTTGTAACCCTCGTCTCGGAAGTCAGTCTAATTTTTCATCTTTGCCGTAACTTTTTCAGGAATTTAGCAGAGTACAATCCCGAACCATTCTGGAATTTCTTTACTTTTGATTCTCTACACCATTTTCATTTAAGTATCTTGTAATAAGTATCTTTTCTTTGAATAAGAGTTGAAACATTTTCAACATTATTAAATAAAGCCCTGAGGATGTGGCGTAGAACCCACAGACTACAGCCTGCAGAGTGTGGCAAAAAAAAAAAAAAAAGAAAATTCACCCCCACCACAAAAAAAAATCAATGAATAAACCAACTTCAAGATCTTGCAAACTCTAATATACACCAGTCTTTATCGCTATAAACCGGACAGTTCAGTACATGTTTGACTCTTGCATAAACAGGAATTACGCCTAACTTTTTTTACTCTAGCGTAAACCGAGCCCATTCTAAAGCTGGACTATGTCTACCTTTTTGACTCTGGTATTATCTGGACATATGTCTACCATTGTGACTCTACCTAAAACTGACCGATGTCTAATTTTTTGACTCTGGTAATATCTGAACATCTGTCTACATTTTTGACTCTTGCTTAAACCAGAGCTATGTCTACCATTTTAACTCTGGTATTACCTGGACATATGTCTACCTTTTTGACGCCGATATTTTCTGGACACATGTCTACCTTTTTGACTCCAGTATTATCTGGGCATATGACTACCTTTTTTACTCTGGTATGATCTGGACATATGTCTAAATTTTTTACTCTCGCTTAAACCAGAGCTATGTCCACCTTTTTTATTCTGGTATTATCTGGACATATGTCTACCTTTTTTACTCTAGCTTAAACTAGAGTTATATCCACCGTTTTGATTCTGGTATTATCGGGACATTTGTCTACTTCTTTGAATCTTGTATTATCTGGACATATGTCTTCTTTTTTGACTCTTGTATTATCTGAACATATGTCTATCTTTTTGACTCTAGTATTATCTGGACATATGTCTACCCTTTTTACTCTGGTATTAGCTGGATATATGTCTACGTTTTTAGCTTGGCTTAAACCAGAGCTATGTCTACTTTTTTGACTCTGGTATTATCTCAACATATGTCTACCTTTTTAACTCTAGCTTAAACCTAACCAATGTCTACCTTTTTGACTCTGGTATTATCTGGACATATTTCTACCTTTTTGACTCTAGCTTAAACCAGAGCTAAGTCTACTTTTCTGACTCTGGTATGATCTTGTCATATGTCTGCATGTTTTACTCTAGCTTACACCAGAGCTATGTTCACCTTTTTGATTCTGGTATTATCCGGACATATGTCTACTTTTTTGACTCTGGTATTATCTGAACGTATGTCTACCTTTTTTGACTCTGGTATTATCTTGATATATGTCTACTTTTTTGACTCTAACTTAAACCTGATTTATGTCTACTTTTTTGACTCTGGTATTATCTGGACATATGTCTACTTTTTTACTCTAGCTTAAACGAGACCTATGTCTACCTTATTTTACTTTAGTGTTAGTTGTACATGTTTACATTTGACAACTAGGATAAAACTGACCTACACCCTTGTGCAAATTAATTAAAACAACTGCTTTAGTTTCCTTTCTTTTGTCATACGGTCAGTTTTAGATCCACTGGAATGACAGTGTGTAATCGATTTGTATTTTTTCCTTAGATTAGGTCATTTGCAGTGGTGTGCAGTAATATGAATCTATTTTCGGGGTGTATGATGAAATTTGTTTGCCCTTAAAAAATGTTGCCTTATTCTGGATTGCATCAAAATTTTATTACGCTCAGATACTAGTGTCAAGACTTTCCTATAGCTATTGTCTGCAATGGACGTTACTCCAAGGAAGTGTACGAAAATTGTTACACTGCTCGAACACACTGGCAAGTCTTACAAAGAGATTGCGGATATTGTTGGTGTCAGTCTTTCAAATGTCAGTCGTGTTATCAAGCCGAAGAGACAAACTGGATCTATCAGTACAAAACGTAAAGAAAAATGCAGCCGGAAGAGAAAAATGACGCCAAAAGACGATGTATAGGTGATCAGGGAAATGTGAAAGATCCTTGGATAATATTATCCATTTTGTTTCAATTAATTTGCACAAGGTCGTATGTCTGTCTTTTAGCACCAGTGTCATCGTCATTCCAGGTATGGGTTAAATAACAGGACAAATTGAGTTCTATAGCCTTAGCTTACAACCAGTCTACTGCAGAAAGTAATGGCAATTTACTGCGGGAAAATCTTCTGCCCAGTCAGTCATATCTCTTTCAAGACATGATAGCTCATAATCGTGTCAAAAAAGTATACATAGGTTCAGTTTACGCTATAGTCATAATGTTTGAAATCGAATTAATGCCTTTCCCAGGGGTATTTGCGCGTAAGTGAACGCAACGAGTTCAACTTGAATTCGAACCCGGCTCCCCGATTTCTCGTTCCGATATCCACTGCACCACAACGCACATTATAACATTAATAGGTGACATTAATTATCCCAATAAGTTTATAAAGAGTAAGATTAAGCAATTTGATATAAGCGCTTCACAGAACTAAAGCTGTATCGAGACAAAATATTTGGCTAAAATATTACAATAATAAGATGGACAATTATAGTAATAAAATACTAGCAATTATGAAGAGTAGATTAACAAACGATTGTTTGAAAAATATGCTTTTCTTTCTTCTTAAACCACCACACATTTTCCTCGGCGCAAACATTTAACTCAAATCGTCAGGTAGGTGCAGAGTTTTGTTCTCGACTACGTCCGCACGCTACGTCATAAATATTCCGTCAAAGACTAACAGTCAAAGGAAACGGATGCTCTATACGATACACCCCACGGATGCACACGTGCGCCGACGGCCAGGTTAAAAATTGGTAGCAACCCACTTTAGCGACACCATATCTTTCGGCTCACTACCAGTACAGACTGTTTCCCATACGCATACACGCGGCATATCAACGCTAACGCTTACAGGTGACACGAATACCCTTGCTAATACTCACGCGCTTTGTACATCTCAATCCGACGCGAACATGCCAAGGTTCGCGTATCAATAAATGTATTTTGCATTTGATAAACAGAATTTTTGTCCTTGTTTCAAATTGTGGCTTGTCTAAATGATATGAACTTGTAACTATGTTCAACAAGTATATAGACCCAGAAAGGTTGGATAAAATATTATAAGTTAGAGCAGAAGTATTAATAGAATACGTGGAAATAATTGAAAGGATATCGACCTAAATTGTTGTGATAAAAAGCATCAATAATAAATAAAAACAGTAAGAAAAGAATAGCAATAATGAAGACTGTATCGACCCAGTAACGTGATAAAATGCAGCAACGATAAGACTGAATAAAAATAGTAATAAAATCATAATAGTAAAAATTCTTCGTCTAAAAGATCCAAGAGTAAAATGAATTAAAATAAGATTGTTGGGGGAAAAGTAACAATAAGATGGAATAAAACTAACAATAGAATAATAATAGTGTAAAGTTTTCAGCTAAATGCTTCGAAATAAAATGAAGTATAACAGCGAGTATGCTCAATCTAAAAATTAAGAATAATCATTACTTTTTGATAATTGCAGGTTTATCTTGTGTTAAAAATTGTATTTATTTTTTTAGGATAAGAATGGCACAATTGAAAATGAAGAACTACATGGTTTCTTGAAAGATCTTATGGAACTTATCGAAGAGGTAAGGCCGCCGTTTACTTTTGTCATCACTTAATATCATAATAATTTTATACTGCACCCAATTCGCAAAACGCATCCGGTAGCGAGGCCCCTATAATTGGGATGTTTTGGAAAGCATGGAACCACCTCTTAATTGCCGTTGTTCCCAAGTCCACCCTAGCCCGGGTGGAAGTGAGTAATACCTGTTAAGGTCCGAGCTATGGGCAAATATTTAACCCCCAAACTGTGAAATAGATTTTTATAGTGAAAATTTCAGCAATAATATATTTGAGAAGAAAATATTACCAGCAATACATTTTTAAGGAAAAATATTACAAACAATACAACTTTGCAGAAAGAAAACAATATTAACAACGATATATGTTTGAAGAAAATATATATATACCAGTAATATATTTGACTCTCGACAAAATCCACTTTTATGTCGATGAAACCTGATCTACAAACTGTTTTTTGTTTTTGTTTTTGTTTTTTACAAAGAATACATATTTTATTAAAATCTTGTCGACATTAAATAACCTGTGGTGGATAGGAAATTAAGAATTAAAAGCAACCATCTTCTTCACTTTTACAAAAATTCAGAATGACGTGTGAAATCCTGGTTTTTCCCCAAATAGAAAAAGGATTGACCATGTGCTTAAAGAAAAAGTCGAAACCAGATTTCGCGAGTAGATGTTAAATGGGTTTTCTGACCAATGGGAGCAAAAGTTAGATCAGATAAAACCTGTTTGTATATATATATATATTAGAGTCGTTCTGATTGGGTGTAAAGCTAAGAAAATCGTTTCTTTTCAAACTGGAACAACTTAACCGAATTTTGTCGGTTGAATACTTTTAAATCCGAATTAGAAACTTTTTTTTTATTTTGTAAGGAGCATCAATCATGTTTGTTAAATTAGCCTTTTACCAAACATATAAGATCTACTCACATTTAACAAGATCAGAAGTTTGAACAAACATCAAAGGATAAAAAGATCTCTTTTTTATGATAATATAATAGAAATGGGATTTATTAATCAAGATATAATATCAATTTTGTTATTCATGAGAACTGTATTTAAGTATGATAAATTCCTCTTTTATTGAATTCAAGAAGAAATGCTTCTGAAAAAAGTCTAGTTGATGTTTTTTAATGCGTGCACGATAGTAGTAAACGTTTGTATGTTGAGTCATTGTTCCTCTTTTTCTTTTGTTGCCTGCCAATTGTGAGGAAGAAGAAAAGTTAGTGAAAGAGAGAATTATAGAATGAGATGTCTTCGTCTGGATTTTGAATGTCCCGGCAGGCGACTTGTAGCTCTATGCAATACTCTTTCTTTATGGTGTCAGTACATAAGGAAGAAGGAGAATCAAATGAATGTAGCACGAGAGAGAGAGAGAGAGAGAGAGAGAGAGAGAGAGAGAGAGAGAGTACGAAAATACGAGTCGCCCGGACTTGAGTCCATGGGCGACCCGTGGCCCTCTGGCTAACTGCAAATAAAAACATAAATAAATAGTTAATTCATTCACGTGATCGGCTCCAAACCGAAACTTATTTTCTTGTGCCAAGAACCATAAACACATGTTATTGAAAGTTTATATAGCTTTTTGTCGAATCGGCCTCTAGAATCACTTAATTTATTTTGGGTCTTATTTTTTTAGTAATTTGTATAAAAATTTGTTCTTAGTGATTCTGATCCGATTTTATGTGTGGGCATTTCCTACCTTTTGGGCTTCATTTATTCGCTGTAAAATATAGGATTTTGTATGCTATAATTTCGACCTAAAATATTAGTTTATTAGATTCGGAATTTAGTCTTGTTTCAAGTGACTAAAATGTTTGATTTTGTTTTATTTCAATTCCAGGATTACAATACAGAAGACATCGAGGACTCCAAGAAAGTGCTTCTGGAACAGTGTGATCTCAACAGAGACGGGAAGATCAATAAAAACGAGCTCACTATGTTACTGATGTCCTACGATCAAGTTCGTTTGACCACCACGGACCCATTAAAGTGAATACATGCAAAACAATGCCAAGCATTATATCCTTGCATGTTATGTTGGGCTTAAAACAGCAAACCCATAGCGTGCATCACAATAGCACTTTCATGTATACTTTCCATGTTACTTATTTTATAATGCACACACATGAAACTATTTAGAATGTACAGTGTTAGAAAAGAAGAGGAAATTATTACGTTGCAAATAAATATAAGATATTCGTAATAACTATGTCATGTATATATGTTGGATACTCATCGCTATAAATAATTTAGTGGCAATCACGAAGTAGAATTTACAGCAGTCTTTGCAGTTAAATTGCCAGTGCACGAAAAATACGGAACTCTTTCACGTTTTCTTTCTCCTGCCCCAGACTTCTCATTCTCTTTAGCTATCTGCCGTTTGCTCATAGTTTAAGAATTCTTCAGAATTCCGCCTCATAAAAGTGTTGTTGTTTTTATCGTTTATTTTAAGCATAATATTCGATTAGGTTATTCATCGTTCTTTTTCCATTTTTATTTATTATTAACCTAATTTATTATTAACCCTTAACCACTTTACAGTATTTACATTACTCGGACTATTGTCCTCATCTATGTTGCCATTTGTACGACGTTTCGGCCGTAGGAATTTCGAAATGGCAACATAAATGAGGAATAATGTAAATACTACCTCATCTCAGAAATATAGACAAATACTTTATCACTTTGTACGTGATTTGATTCGCTGTGCAATTCTTGAATTTGAATTTGTGTAAATAGTGTTGTCATATCCTGTTATGGCAACAGAAAACACCTTGAGTGAAATTAACAATAAGGATACTGCAATTAAGAGGCCTTGAAAAAGAAATCCAGTGGGAAGATAAGTAATGCAGAGTGCTAAAGGTTAAAGTTCAGTGGCAGCCGATTATCTCCCAAATGTCGCCTGTTTACTCGGGGAAAAATAGAATCAAATGAAAGACAAAGAAAAATGTCTGAAAACAAATAAAAACTAAATTTAATCATTACAGTAAGAATCGAAATAAGAAAATAAAATAAAAAACTGAACAAATAAGAAGCGCTTGAAAGGAAAATGTTTGAAATTAACCCATTTTAACTCAGTGTCCTCAGGTTTTAGAACATTAAATTCATTTACAAATCACAAGAATTTTTCTTCCAACCGGGCAATATTTGGAAGGTAATTTTATTGATGAATCAATATATCCTCACTACCTATATATAATAATGGTTTTATATAATGATTTATACCCATTATTTTTTTACAATTTTTTATGCTGTCCTCAAATGAGAATACTGTGTTAAAATGGGTTAAGTAAATTTTAGCGATTGCATTAACAATTTACACTTTATTGTTCGGACAATTGTCTTCATCCAGAACGTCGTAAATATGACAATTATTATGAAGACAACAGTCCGAATAATCTAAATAGTGTAAAAGAATATATAATTGTAATATAGTAGCAACTAATAAGAAACTTAGAAACTTTATTAGACTAATTCAGTTTAACGCTGAAAAACGTATATCTTATTGTGATCGATGGTTACAAGCGAGAGGGGAGATGGAATGCGCTTATTTTATTATCACAATAATTATTAAAACTTTAGAATTATCTTGAGATAATCTCTATGAAGTGTATATGATGGTAGTGTAACAGTACGAAAAATGGATTAGAGAAGCAGAGTTCTAATTCCAGCATAGACTGTTCGCTTTCAAACTTAAATAGCGGGTTAGTTTTTACCTTTAGGTAGTAATCGGTCTTAGGAGAAAGACTTCTTCTCCTTCTCCTTCTTCTATGTGCCACGTACACTACCGGCCATAGTTATTAGGCCAGCCCAGTTTTTTAAAAGAAAGGATGTGTTTCATACTAATTTTAGTATTCATTGCCAAGAGGATAATTCTAAATGAAAATAGAATGGTTCTCTTTTATTATTACTTTTACAAAATTTTACTAGGCAAATAGCGACAATTTAACCATCGCACCCTGTATATTTTATGTGTGTGTGTATGTTGATATATATATATATATATATATATATATATATATATATATATATATATATAGGAAAGAATATTAATAATAATAATAATAATAATAAACAAATACTGTCCAAAAAAAGTACATTTTTAAATTCAAAACTTTTTATTAATATTCTTTCCTATACATATTAAAACAGTATACGTGGATCATCACTATATATATATATATATATATATATATATATATACACTACCGGTCATAATTATTAGGCCACCCCAGTTTTTAAAAAAATAATGTATTTCATACTATTTTTAGTATTTATTGCCAAGTGGATAATTCTAAATGAAAATAGAATGGTTCTTTTGTTATTATTACTTTGCAAAATTTTACAAGGCAGCCAGGAAGCCTTTGCTTCGGCCAGCCAATAAGAAGAGACTAGTATGGGGAAAAGAGCACAAAAACTGAACACTAGAACAGTTCATTCGATGCACATGTTATTGTGCAGTATTAACAAAAGAACCATTCTATATTTTCATTTAGAATTATCCACTTCGCAATAAATGCTAAAAATATTACGAAATAAACCTTTCTTTTTTTTTAAACTGGAGTGGCCTAATAATTATGGCCGGTAGTGTACCTTGATAGAATAGGTAATCATGGCTCTCCACAACATTCTACGTCTGGTTGCTCTTCGCCTTTAACTTTACAATGCATTCACACAAGCTCGTCAAGTGGATGGCTGGGTTCCTCTATCTCTTTTGTCCTCAATATGTCCTGTGAGGATTAAGTTTACCAAGCCCTCTTTCTTGGTTATATGCCCAAGGGATTTCAGCAATGGCTTCTTGACTCTGTCATCCATTAAAACATGATCATCGGATAAGTGGATCGATGACTTTCTCTATCTCTCTTGCCCCCAGTATACCCCGTGAGGCTTAAGTTTTCTAAACCCGCCTTCCTGATAATGCGTCAAAAGAATTTCATCTTCTTTTTTCTGGTTCTGGGTAGAAGTGTCCTTTCTGTTGCTATTTTCTTTAAAACTTTCTTGTTGCTTACTCGATCCGTCGATGAAATTCTCAGTATCTTTCTGTAGAACCACATTTCTACTGCCCCGAGGGTTGTTCCTAATCTGTGGGGATATAAAATGAAAAAGAAAGTGAAGTGAAACTGTTTCCATATAGTTTCCCAAGAACGCATGTTAATTCACAGATGAAGAAAGCTGTGAAGAGCCATAAACGTTTACGACAAGCGCAGTGGCTGCTGTTCAAGCCCGAGAAAAAGCAAGATATTTTTTAAATTCTGAGTTTCTAGAAAAGTAAACTTGAAAGTGTAACGAAACGAAATCTCACAACCCTAACCCACCCATAGCATCATACAAATCTAAACTCTGTAAATCGTCATGAGGACACCTTCCTGTGTCAAGGATAAGGATTCTTACCTTTTTCGAAGTTATTAGTGCGAAGTGAATATAAATAGCTTCAAATTGTGAAGATAGATAGATAGATAGATAGATAGATAGACCGAGCGACCGACCGTTTGTAGACTGACATAGATTGATACATGGGGTTCATTCCCGTGAAATTATGACAATCTAGTTAAACAAATCAGTTCTTCATTTTATTAAATTCGGCCCTGGTTATGTGATGGATAGAAGTGCCATTCTTATTGTAGATCTTAGTAACCTACCTTAGGTGTTTTTACTATTATTATTATCGTTATTGAGAACTTTTAGCCTTTTCACTAAAAGGGAGCAATTTATGGCTTCTCTTTGTCAATAGCCGACTTGCCACCATCACTTCTCGTTTTCTTTGGAGCTATTATTTAAATAAATCTGATGAATTGTTTCTAACGGTAATTGAAAGCGAGGCATTGGAATATTCTTTGACAGGTCTTTCTTTTCGAAAATGTTTGTTTGCAGAGCAGGAACACCATTTAGATTTCATTTTAAAATCCAAAAACCTAACAGAAAATCTACACGCACTTTTTTCGTTAAAAAGAGAAACACACTTTTACTCGCGCACAAAAAAACTGCATGCGATTATCTCCCTTTGTTCACGTTATGAACTGGATGACTTATTTTGCTGATTGGTTTCGTTCATTGTTTTCGTATAGTTTTTGTTGGGACTTGAAAACGAGCAATAATTTAAACAACACTGACAATAAAAAAGAAACACTTTACACGCCTTATATATTTAAGAATGTTGTTTGGTAGTAAGCAGAGATTTAAGTAGGCTTTTTCAAATTCGTGTGCAAACTGATGTTAGTGTGTAGTGTGTACTACTAAGAGCTGGTTGTAATAAAAACAATTTTAGTTTAATTATCAGATCATTTTATTTTTTAGTATTCAGTTAACCAATTTGAAAAGTTTCACGTTGATGTTTTTATATTTTGAGGAGATTGTTTGATGGATGTATATTAGTAAAGTAGGTAGAATATACGTTGTACTCGATGCGAAAGTTGGGATTTTGATGAGATACATCCTGATACCAAAAATTATATTTTTTACAGTTTTTAACATTTTTTCATCATTTATTTTAGTTTGAAAGATCATCTGAAATAAATGTACAGAAATACAACATTTCTGTAGGGTTTTGCTTAAAAAACGGCTTAAGAATTTTCAACAAAAAGTAAGATGATGAGAAAAAGTAAAGAATTTTTAATAACGATGCATTTCGCCGAAGAAGCTTATGCTCTCTGTGGTTTGTTATGAATAAAATGAGATAAATACAAATCTGTGTGTGAGAAATTAATAAATATACATATATCATTAATCAGGTATTAATAAAAGAGTGCTGAATGTAGCATAGACTGAACTATATATATATAATCCGCAGACAGATTTGTTTCGCCATATCACAGCTCATCAGTACGGTTAGACTCCGATCGCTTTTAACCCAGGATTGAAACCCAACGAATTGGCGTCAGTCGGCGATTCTACATCTGGGCTATGGGGGTTCGGTAGAAGAAGGCAAACTTTTTAGCGTGTTTATTGTCATTATACTCACCCAATAGCCAGAGTGCTTTAATCTATTACAGAATGAGCGATGCGTATATTCCGGAGTAGCTACTGTTTTTCAAAGTCTACCATTCTTCCAGAGTGCTCAATCAGGGTGTAAGAGCGTATATATATATATATATATATATATATATATATATATATATATGGATTGTTTTTTATTTTTTAGTTTGTGGACTGCGCTGTCTTCCCTGATGGGTCGCATAATATATATATATATATATATATATATATATAGTGATGAGGAAAAATGTTCTTCTCACAAATTAGATATCAATTTTCTTGTAGAAAGCTTTCTATCTTCTATCTTTCCATACATACAAACATATATATATATATATATATATATATATATATATATATATATATATAATTATAAACTAAAAATATATTGCAACACAAAAATGTAATCTTAATTCATAATTATATGATTATATTTTGCTCTACAATATTTATAAAAAAGCAAATGTCAGGGAACTCAAAATCGTACAACATTGGGCCCTCTTTACCTGGATTTATATATATATATATTTGCAAAGCGATTTTGAAAAAAATTTTGGGAAGGTTCGACATATTTTTATTACTGAAACATCATTTTTAGTGGACAACTGTATTTGAGTAGGCGATCCGTTTATTTAGACAGTATATTTATTTATTTTCGTCTATCGAGAAATCTTATCAGAGAAAAATATGTGCCCTCCGTCAGGATTCGAGCCTGCGTTCCTCTACATCGCCATATATATATATATATATATATATATATATATATATATATATATATATATATAATGACGAGAATTAATAAATGTACATATCTACAGCATTATTATTCAGGTGTTTAAAAACAGGGCTCAGTTTTTGAAAATAGCTGTATAATATCTATATTTATAAATATACATATTGTCCTACGTCTATGGCACGACTCGGAGTTTCATGCGTTAACGCATTAAATTCATAAGTCATAACGCATGAAACTTCGTGTTATGCCATAGGCGTAGAACAGTATGTATAGTCATTACAATAGTAATGACTATACATACAGTACATATGTATATATCATGACTATACATACTGTATATATGTATACATCGTAGTATATATATATATATATATATATATATATACTACCGTCTATAATGATTAGGGGACCCCAGTTTTTTTAAAAGAAATGATGTATTTCATACTATTTTTAGTATTTATTGCCAAATGAAAATAGAATGGTTCTCTTTTTTATTATTATTTTGCAAAATTTTACAAGGTAAGGAAGCAAAGATGAATTCGTCCAAACCACACTAAATTTTCTTCATTCTTTCATTGATGAAACTGCAATATAGGTAATTATTAAATAATTATAAATTCATTTAATGCACATGTTATTGTACAGTATTAACAAAAGAACCATTCTATTTTCATTTACGAATTATTCACTTGACAATAGATACTAAAAAATAGTATGGAATACATCATTTTTTAAACACTGGGGTGGCCAAATAATTATGGCCGGTCGTGTGCATATATATATATATATATATATATATATATATATATATATATATATATATATATATATTACAGCTAAGGTAAGTGCAAACAATACAATGTACTACATCGGTGCCACTGAGGGACCATTTAAGAAAAGAAAAAAACAACCACAATCTTTCATTCTCCAATAGAAAATACTCAAACAGCGCTACACTATTCACATACGTATGGCATCTAAAAGACTGAAATATTTCACCAACAATAAACTGGAAACTGCTGAAAAAAAGCACCTGCCTACAACAACATTACAAAAAAATGCCTACTTTGCCTACATGAAAAGTAGCAATTATATCTCATACCCCACAAAAGAACTTACTAAACATAAGATCAGAAATAATTCCCAAATGCAGACACGAAAATAAATACCTATTTTCACAATTTATACCAAACGGGTAAAAAAAAAGTGGGGGAGGAACCGCTGATACCATAATCCTATCAATTATTCTCTAGTTCAAACTACCATCATAATAATTGCATTCATTGTTATTATCATTCCACCACCATTACTAATCACTACATTAGTCCGCAATCATCATTAACGTAAATTACTCCTATTTTCCGCAGTAAAATTAATACCACCACATAAAAACTAACAAGCTTTACAAATTAGAATTTCTATCATTTAAATATATGCAACCATCAAAAACAAGCAAATAGCTGACTTTATAACAACAATACAGCCTTAATTAATTAAAAATAATAACAATGCTTACCTACCATAGTTTCACACAGACCACATCATACGTACATATGTGCGTACAAGAAAATATTGTTCAGAGAACAGAAATCGACAACCGTCTGCACGTTGACATCGCTACACTATTTGAATACACTAATCAAATGCGTATGTATGTACGCAACGGCACATTTACACACATATATATGATAAAAGCCCCATACGGTTTGCATACAGCTATGTTTGTGTGAGCCCCGGTGGGCGGACGTGTGTGTGTGTGTCTCTGCGTACGTCAATTGGTGTACAAATGTGTATATGTCCGCGTTTATCACGGCGACAAATTTTCCTCCCAAGTTTCCTCCCACTTCCATAAAAATACACCAATATACGCAGCCCTACGTATAGCCAATTTTTAAAAAATTAATCACTTTGTCTGACAATCGCAAGAGCGTGAAACCCAGGGTCACAAATATATATATGAGATGATTTAAAATCTAACATACACAAATGGCTATATATATATATATATATATATATATATATATATATATATATATATAGCCATTTGTGTATGTTAGATATATATATATATATATATATATATATATATATAGTGTATCGAGGCAGCAGATAATTTTCTAAACATATACTGTTAAATATGTGAGCCGAAAGCTTAGAACCAACTTAATACAAAATTATCCAAATGTTGGAGAATTTTTGTCTTTATTTTCACCTGAAATTATTGCCAAAATACGATGTTTAGAACGGCTCATGATTAAGCATAATAGACATTCATGGTCCCTTATATTTAACATATATATAGATATCAGATATATATATATATATCAGATTTAAATTAGATTTTAATTGGATCAGTAAAGAGTTGTATTCGAAAGTTGTCAATACATGCTTAAATGGAAATGAAGCTTTAACATGTAGAGGATATTTAAGTTGCGGAGATCAGCTGATTACGCTATCATGACTTTACTTATGTACCACCACTCATTTTCGATAGCTAATTTTTAAATAGATTTTTTAAAAATAAAAGTTTTCTTGGAACTTTATCCTATTTTTATTCGAAAGATAAATGATTAAATCTTCTATTTTCAGTAAGCAAGATACTCTAGTGTATTTCAAACAGAAATTGCATTGAATGGAATCTAAACTTTTGAGATTTTCTTTTTTAAATTCAATCTTTTGGTCATTTCTGAGCGATCGACACACTTGTAAAAAAAATTTAATTCTCGGTTTTAAAAATCTTGCAAATATAAAATATATATCTGGGACACATTATTTTTGCAAAATTAGCAATTTTAGTATTTAAACAAGTATTACTTATCTATAGCATGAAGTTTAGAATAAAACTATTTCTTAAACACAGTATTGAACTTTCTGACCTTTCACCCGTATTGGATATGTTGACCACAGCTCGACAGATGCGAGATATGGTAAATTTATTGGCGATCGGAACTGATAGAATTATCTAATTTTTTTTTTTTATAGTAAGGGTACGAAATCGTGAAACACATGATCTTTTAATGTACACACAAAAATTACCATGCAACAAAAAAAAAGAAAATTCAAATACACAAAAAATTAAAAAATTATTTAAAAAATACGATGGCTCGATGATTTGTACTAACTAAACTTTTTAATTTTCGATTAGTAAATATAATCTTCACTGATCTCCCTAACTTATATAATATATATATATATATATATATATATATATATATATATATATATATATAATTTCAGGTAGCGTATATCTGTAAACGGAGAATATGAATAAAGACAAAAGGAAAATTATTTTTAGCCGACGTGTTTTTTTTTGTTTTTTTGTTTTTTTTTCTGTAGCGAACTTTATCAAATTAAATGTAAAGATTTTATTTTGTGATAAGTATTTATAAATAAGAACAGAAATGTTAGGTATTTTCAAAATTTTTAGCCATAGAAATGCTCAACAAGAATATTCATTAGGTTAACGGAAATGTTAGCCAAGCTCACAGACGTGAGTTGATGATACAATTCAATATCTAATAAATCTTGAATGAATCAGTGGCCAGAGGTTTAGCTTAAGAAATATTATTTTGTTGAATTCCTTTTAAATGTGACATTGTTTTGGGGGCAGCCGAAACAAAGTGCATTTTATAAATTTTATTTCAAGAAGTCTGACACACACGCACATACACTCGCATATATGTGCCTAGTCATCCCGTATGTACCACTGATTTTTTTCCTTCAGTGTAGCTCAGTTAGGATGCCTTTTATTTTGATTTCCAATGCAACCACGTTTTATTCATGCACCTGATTGACCTTTTTTCTCGTTAACTGTTCTCGTACTAATTTTTATATGATGGCATGTTTTCTTTCAGTAGTAACACATATGTAAGATATTCAATCACAAGTCTACATTCAAAATAGAAAAATTAAAAAAACTGTACAAAATTGGCTAGCCACGTGTGGAAATTAAAATCAAAATATGGAAAAGACACAGACATAACGGGGAGTATAAAAACAGCCAAGCCTCACAACGGTGGCAAAATATGTAGACTGTGCCAGGAAGAAAAGTTAGAGATTATGCTTTTCCCAAACAAAAATGAACTATTGAATGAAAGAAAAGGAAATTATGACTAAGTGTAACCATACTAAAAAATAGCAATTAGGTTCATACAACCATGGATGAAAACGTTATAATTTCTTGTAATTTTAAAAATTGCCCGTTCAAAAATTACCCGTTACGTGAGTGTTCTTAAAAAAACGGTAAAAGGTAAAATCAGTTATTGCAAATAGCCAGAAGACACCACATGGTAGAAACTTAGGTCGCGTAATAACTCGTTTACATATGAAGAATATTCAAAAATTCTACACTATAATTGTATTGAACACGTTTTAATGCAAATATGTACTGGTCTAATTTTATTATGACCAAAAACTAAGTAATTAAACAATCAATCAATCAATATATATATATATATATATATATATATAAACTTAACTTAATATTTTTGTCGGTCAGTTTTAATGAAATCTGCATAAATGATAATACAGGTTAGTGGGTAATACTATAATTCGACCCTCGAACTGGGACTCGTAATGGTCGTTACGGTAGCAGTGTTCGTAGACGACTCTCGGCTATGTTCAGGGCGTTCTCCTCAGGCTACTCTTTCAGACTACTTCCAGGCTACTTACTTAGGCTATCTACTCTCATCTCTTGTGAGAGGAGGTGTATGTAATGGTTGGAAGAGTTCATTCTGTTTGATGGGTGCTGCCGCCATGACAATTATTAAACAGGATATTTATTTACATCAATCGGCCTGAATAACTGAGAAATCTTGTTTAGAAAAGTATGCGTCCTCTGGCAGGATTCGAGTTTTGTTCGATCGGGAAGTCCTACGTGATCGAACGGCGTAAGACGCATCAGATCTAATGATGGGTTACACTGGGGAGGGTGCAGATCCAGCCGGAGGACGCATATTTTTCTAAACAAGATTTCTCGATTATGCATGTCTGGGTATATATATATATATATATATATATATATATATATATATATATATATATATATATATCCCGGTTGGAAGCAATCGGATGTTTAAACATACTGATGAGCTGTGATACAGCGAAACAGACTGTCTGCGGATGACTATATATATATATGCATATATATATAATTAAGTAGTATCCTTGGTAATATGAATATGTAAGGTTAATTCGACAAGGGGTCGTAATCCGATGAGAACTCAATGTTAGAATTTAACAGCGTATTATAATGAAAACACTTGGACGAATTTACAAATTCATTGGTGATAATTTACTTCATGAATATTAAAAAATTCATGAAATAAATTATCACCAATGGATATGTTAATTTGTCTAATTTATTTTCACTATATATATATATGTGTGTGTGTGTGTGTGTGTGTGTGTGAGTGTGTGTGTGTGAGAGAGAGAGAGAGAGAGAGAGTCAAAAAAAAGTGGCATGTCGTTAAAATTCCAAGGGAGATCCTATTAATAATAATTGTTGAAAATTAATATTAATAGATAAAAACAGGGAACTCGATGGTTATTATCCAGAGCATTATAAAATACTGAGAGAAAAACTCAGAACATAGTTATACTGTTATAAATCAAGATTTATTTCAACAAAGTAATTTTGTATTGTCTCATTCAGACCGTTGAAAAATAAAATTCACTCAAAATATTTTTTAATTCAACGGTCTGAATGAGACAATGTAAAATTACATTGTTGAAACAAATCTTGATTTGTAACTGTTTAACTATGTGATGAGTTTTCCTCTCATTATATCTATATTAGCGAATATAAGAACAAGTTAACATATAATAAGCCTACAATAGACTCCGAATCATCCAAAAATAAAAGTAAAGGAAACTGTAGAAAAAGAAAGATAATTTGGTTTAACCCCCCTTATTGTAAACTAACTAACATCAATATTGGTAACTATTTTCTCAAGTTAATAGACAAACATTTTAATAGCAGTAACCCTCTACGGAAGATTTTTAATAGGTACACCCTTAAAATTAGTTATTCTTGCACCCCGAATATGGACAGCCTTATTGGTTCCCATAATAGGAGTATTCTGGTGAACTTGCGCAATACTGAATCTAGGTCCGGAATTTTAAACGAATGCAGCTGTAATTCTGTGGACGCCTGCCCGGTGGAGGGAAAATGCAAATCCCTCAGGTGATTTATGAAGCCCGCATTTCTCCATCAAACAATAAAAATGACTCCCGGACCTATATTGGTATGTCCGCCGGTCCTTTCAAACAAAGACTGTATAACCACAGGTACTCTTTTTCGAACCCCGGTCAGAGGTACCAGATAGCCCTTTCACGAGCATTCTGGAAAATGAAAGAGGAAGGGCTGGATCCTGAAATTAGCTGGAAACTAGTAGGTTCAGCCCGTATTCCGGTGAATTTTTGTGATAGGTGCTGTTTACTGGAAAAAAGTTTAATATTAAAATACCCCCAACAACACCGGCTACTAAATCTTAGGAGGGAATTCATCAGTAAGTGCCGCAAGTTTGTGTGTGTAAGCGTTAATAATAAATCGTACATAAAACAAATATTTTTTTTAAGGATTTACCTAAAATTCAGTGCAAAAGAGGTGGGAGAATATTATTAAATTTTTTTTATAAACAGCTTAAATTAACATAACGGCTTTTATACAAAAGTTACACACAATTTTGTTTATTATCCCAAATGAGATCGCCAGCTAATCAGAAAAGTATTAACGATTTAATATTGAAGCGCACACACACACACACACACACACACACACACACACACACACACACACACACACACAATATGTATATATATATATATATATATATATATATATATTCCATTTATAAATTATTTATTACGTGACCCATGTTTCTACCATGAGTGGTGTCTTCAGGCGATTTTCAATAATTGATTTTACCGTTTACCATTATTGAAAATCGCATGAAGACATGGTAGAAGGGACAATGGGACTAGGCTACATCCAGCGGAAACCTATGGACAAGACAAATAAGAAAGATTACCAAAAACTTCTCCAAAATGAAGTAAGAGCTAGTTTGGAGGAGGATAGAATTACAAAAATGGTGGGATTAAGCCAGTAAGGAGCATGGACCAGATGGGAGAACATAACAAAACGGAAAATTACTTGGTCTGAGATATTATTATGGAATGAATTCACATATACAAAATTCCAGATCAATGCAGTTTATGATACACTACCAAGCCCTGTGAACCTCCATATTTGGGGAAAAAAAGAAACTCCTTCATGCAAGTTATGTTCAGGAAGAGCATCACTCCAACATATACTTAGTAGTTGTCCCAAGGCATTAAGTGATGGGAGAAATCGCTGGCGCCATGATAAAGTTTTAAAGAAACTAACCGAAATATTCAGCACAGCCATCCGGAGTTCAAAATTTAACCCAAAGAAAGAGAAAATTCAATTTGTAAGAGCGAGCGAAAAAACCCACAACATGTGTACTTTCTTCAGCCTCAGATTGGCAACTCATGGTAGACCTAGGATGCCGACTGAGGTTACCAGAACACATTCTAAGTACTTCCTTACGACCAGATATGGTCTTGTTTTCGAATTTAACAAAACAGATTATTCTGTGGGAATTAACAGTCCCATGGGAAGGAAACATGGAAGTTGCACACCAACACAAAATGAACAAATACCAAGAACTTGTTGATGAGTGTAGAAGACGAAGATGGCAAGCAATATGCTACCCAATCGAAATTGGTGTGAGGGGTTTCACTGGGAAATCTTTAAATTTGGCCTTCAATAAAATGGGAATTACAAGGTTAAAAAGAGGAAAGTGACTCAAACAATCCTAGATACAACTTTGGGGTCATCCAGGTGGATTTGGATATGCCGAGATAATAATACCTGGACGGGACAAAATAACGGTAGTGTCCGATAGACCAAAAACCATGGCAAGGAAATGAAATAACCTAGATTAATGTCACAAAATGCGACGATTTTTTTTAATCTATTCATTTATCTATTCATATCAATCATTTTTTTAATAATCCCAAATATTTCATTAATATCATTCGATTTACTTTTGTATTTTGCTCCAGTTTTTATCTATTCATTTATCTTTACAATCCCCGTAGTTTTTTTAATCAGAAATATTACACTAATATCATTCGTTTTTAATTTTAGTTATTTACATATCTACCGTATTCGGTACGATTTTCGATTTTTTTAATAGCATATTCCTTCATCCCTATGGAATGGTATCTTCCACATCGTAATATATGTATTTATTTTAGTATATTTAATGAGTTTTTTTTTTACTATCTAGTCATTTAGCTATTTTAACCATTCATCTTCACATTAATATCACGAATATCAATTTATTTTAATTTATATATTTCCGGATATTTACTGGAACCATGTACATATTATCATCACTGGACATTCATTTATTTGTGGACGACCTTATTCAAGAAATTTTTCCACTTCTTCTGTGCAACCAAAACATTTTGCATTCCAATAACGTAGCAAATAGAGATTAGGACACAGGCCGGGGCCTGATCAACCTTGGCTGGGTCAACCTGGGGAAAAAGTATGATGTTTTTAAAGGACCGAAACCGTCAATGAACCAGGGTAACATCACTGATGATGTGTCCTAACTGCATCTAAATGATGTATTTTTCAAATTCAAACATGGGTCATAATAAAATTAGACCAGTGCATAGTTATATTAAAATGTGTTCAATGTAATTATTTTTTTTTTTTTAATCATTTCACCCCGAGCAAGGCGGAAACGCCACTGATGTGCAGGGGGTTACATAAATGTAAAAAGATTAATTAGAAAAGAGTGAGGAGTACAAACTCGTTAGAAAGGAACAATAGAAAGCAGGTGCGATGACAGATACATAGGTGGAGAGAAAGGGAAGGTTATACAGGGGTGGGAAGAGAGCTAGAGTCCAGTGGTTAGTAGATGAGTATTGACATTGCATTTAAATTTCTGGAGGTTGTAGCCGTCAGGAAAGCAAGAATACGGGAGCGAGTTCCATAGGCGGGAAGTGCGAGAGAAGAAGCTGCAGGAGTAGAATTGTCGTCTGCATTTGGCTAACCTGACTGTGAATGGGTGGGACCCAGTTGCCAGTCTGGTTGCACGAGTAAACACCTGTTGAGGAGGCATCAGTGACTTAAGCTCGTCCGAGCAGAAGCCATGAAAGTATTTATAGAACAGACAAAGAGAGGCCACATTTCGACGATGGGGAAGTGGCTGCAGTCGAGTCGCCAGATCAGTACCTATCACATTACAGACTCTCCTTTGGAGCTTGTCAAGAACACTGAGGAGAACGGCAGGGGCACCTGACCATAAATGGCAGCAGTACTCCATGCACGGACGGATGGTTGACTTGTATATATGCAGGATGGATTCAGGTGGAAAAAACATCCTGGATCGACATAGTGACCCAACCTTCTTAGCAGTAGATTTTGCTATGGATTCAATATAGTGGTTCCATTTGAGGTCTGAGGACAGGGTAAGTCCGAGGAGGCGTAGTGTATTACTCTCAGGGAGAATCACTTGGTCCATGCTTATGGGAGGCAGGAGAGGTTGCCTGTAATGGTTGACAGACAACAGCTTGGTTTTAGATGAATTGAAGTTGACAAGCCACTTCTTGCCCCAGTTCACCACAGAGTGTAGATCCCGCTCAAGGCCAGCAGCGAGATTATGTCTGTCCGCCACGACAGGTTTCTTACTGGAGACTGAGTATATTGTAGTGTCATCTGCGTAGATGCCTACTTGGGACTTGATCTCATCTGGGAGGTCGTTGATGAAAATAAGGAAGAGCGTTGGGCCTAGGATAGAGCCCTGTGGGACACCAGCATTCGTGCTGTAGGACGAAGAGGCACGCCCATTCAGAACGACCTTCATTTTGCGGTTATTTAAGAAAGATTGGATTAGGTCAAGCAGGCGACCGGTAATACCATAACCGCGTAGTTTGCATAGGAGGCCAGAGTGCCAAACCCTGTCGAAAGCCTTGGAGATGTCCAGAGCAACCGCGCGAGCCTCGTCAGACTCATCAAGGGCCTGTAGCATGTACTCCGTTACGGTTGTTAGCAGGTCGGCCGTGAACCTGGCAAAGCGGAATCCATATTGCCTGTCGGAGAACATTTTGTAGTACTTTTGAATATTCTTAATTTGTAAACGAGTTATTACGCGACCTATGTTTCAACCATGTAGTGTCTTTAGGCGATATACATAAACTGTTAGTAGCGCTTACATTTTCTTTATATATATATATATATATATATATATATATATATAAGAAAATGTAAGCGCTACTAACAATTTATGTATATATATATGCATTGGTGGGTCGGCCTGAAACATAATGTTCTAACCGTTGAGTGCACATTCGCCCTTCACCAGATCTCAGTGGCTACAACTGACATGTAAACATGTAGTTGACCCAGCTGCGTTTAAGATATGCATGCGTGGGAAAAAAACGTATGACAGATAGATATAAAAGCGTCCGCCCCTCGAGGTGGAAGAAGACATAATTTCTCGCTTCCGAGCGAGAATCTGGCATCTACGTTCGAGCAAACTGCAAATCGCCACACCCACTGGTTGGCGGGAATTTAAGTCCGAAGTGGAATAAAATGTAATTTTTATGCATGAGAGATTAAGTTTTGTGTTCTCATTAAAATGAGCGACAATGGCGTTGCAAAAGCAAATTGCACGGAATCGGACACAAAGAAAAAGTTTCTTAATTCTTAATCTAGCATATCTTGAAAGCCTGTCTTTCATGTACACTACCGGCCATAATTATAAGGCCGTCCTAGTTTTTTAAAAGAAATTATGTATTTCATACTATTTTTAATGTTCACCCAATCGAAGGTCCAAGATACTCTCAAGGTAGAGCGTTACTGTTTATCAAGAAACACAGTACATCATGTTACGTAAAAAAATAATGTTTATCCCGAGACTCAGAAAGATGAAAATTGTAGTGACGGGGAAACGTCACTTCCGGAGTTTATTCTTCAAAGCAGCAGTTCCTGAGAAGAAGCTGTCCGAGTAGAAACTTAATTTTTCAAATGGAATACGAAGGGAATGGCGATAATTCATCTATTGTGTCCGTAAAATGGCTGGTTCAAGATGTCAAAGACAGCTGGAACGAGATTATTTAGCTTGTCAGAACACTTAACATTGAAATAGAGTTAGAGTAACCAGTGGTATTGAATATTTTGTCTAAGGGAAAGAGAATGTAGGTTGAGAAAAATTAATATCTTATAAGGCCGCGTAACTGCTATTTCAACACCATTTTTTGTCTGATCTAGGTCTTGTAAAGATAGAGTATAGAAGAGGGAGTCAGATACTTACTAGAGCGGTAAAATGAACCGATCATTTTCGTTCTGATATATCTCTTGTAAAAATAGAATATAGCAGGGTGATTTAGGTACTCACTGGAGCGGTAGAGTGTACCAACTATTTTAGGTCTGTTCTGGTTCTTGTAAAGATAGAATATAGCAGGGGGAGTAAGATACTTACTGGAGCGGTACAATGAACCGGCCACTTTCGTTCTTATTTAATTCTTGTAAAGATAGAGTATAGCAGGGAAAGTCAGAAACTTACTGAAGTAGTACAATGAACCGACCATTTTTGGTCTGATCTTGCTCTTGCACAGATAAAGTATAGAAGAGGGAGTGAGATACTTACTGGAGCGGTACAATGAACCTCCTGTTTTGGTCTGATCAGGTTCTTGTAAAGATAGTGTATTGAAATGGGTGTCAGATACTTACTGGAGCGGTACAATGAACCAGTTATTTTCGTTCTGATTTGGCTCTTGTAAAGAGAGAGTATAGCAGGGTGAGTCAGACACGTACATGACCGGTACATTGAACCGACCATTTTTTGGTCTGATCTGGCTCTTGTAAGGATAGAGTATAGCTGAGAGAATCAGATACGTACATGACCGGTACATTGAACCGACCATTTTTGGTCTGATCTGGCTCTTGTAAGGATAGAGTGTAGCAGGTGAAGTCAGATACGTACATGACCGGTACACTGAACCGACTATTTTTGGTCTGATCTGGCTCTTGCAAAGATATATAGCAGAGGGTGTCAGATACTTACTGCAGCGGTAAAATGAACCGGCCATTTTTGGTCTGATCTGTTTCTTGTAAAGAGTAGAGTATAGAAGGCGGAGTCAGATACTTACGGAGCGGTACACTGAACCAACCGTCTTTGGGCTGATCTGGCTCTTGTAAAGATAGAGTATAGCAGAGTGTGTCAGAAACTTACATGAGCGGTATAATGAAGCGATCAATTTCGTTCTAATCTAGCTTTTGTAAAGATAAATTATAGCGGGAGGTCAGATACTTACTGAGGCGTACAATGAACCAACCATTTTTGGTCTGATCAGGCTCTTGCAAAGATAGAGTATAGAAGAGGGACTCAGATACTTACTGGAGCAATACAATGAACCGACTGTTTTTAGTCTGATTTAACTCTTGTACAGATAGAGTATAGCAGTAAGAGTCATGTACTTACTGGAGCGAGAAAAGAAAACTTTCTCATTCTATAGTAAAACAGTGAGACCTAATTGCCAATCTATTGGTTTTGTTCATGTGGGAATGTTGATATAAATTCCTTGTTAGAATGGCTTGCTGAATTGAATTAATGTTAATGTCAGTTCTACGTATGGTTTTGTGGAAGAGCGTATTAATTTTTTCTCAGGCAATGTTGGGATTTGCCCACTCTGCTAATTTTAAGATATCCAATCCCCACGGAAATCATATAAAAAAAGATTTTTTTCATTCAATTCCTCAGAACTTGACCTTGGCACCAATGACATTCATTGCTCGAACAACATCCCATAAGTGCCTGTTGCAAACTTCGCATAACTGAAGAAATGTCTCCCGGTGCATCGTTACCAAGCCAATCCAAACAACGTCAGTGAGTGTAGGTCCCTCACGCACATAGCAAATTCGTTTTTTGGAGGAATGACAATACCCACCTTCGACAAGTAAAATGTTATTTATACATCGAGGGCGGTAATGTAAGAGTATTTTAGTCAACTTATTGTGCTTTTTGGCTCCATGATAAAAGTTTTAGTTTTGATATTTTCATTTTAATTAAAGATTTATAAAAAAAAAATGTGGATTCTACGAGTTCAATTCTTTTATAACTTCTGTTTTATGCAACATTGTCATTAATAACAGACGGAATAAAATATGTGATAAAAGAAAATCCTAAACGCGATCTCGGAAGAAATTTTCCTCTAAAAAAATAATTATAATAGAGCAAGATTCGACCACTGAAGAAATATGAATAGTTTTGTCCAGGAGCTGAGCATCAGAGTTCTACAGAAGAAATTCGTGTTTTTTTACTCAGAAGCAGAATGTCAAAGTACCGCTAAAAATGCGAGTAGTGGAGTATTTTCTTAATCATTTCATCTCGGGCAAGACAATAAATACATTAAGATGCAAGCGGTTACTGAACGTGAAAGAATATGAAGAAAAAATCTTTAAGGAAATAGAACAGAAAAGAAGAGGAATTAAGAAAACAGAAGATAACGATTCACATTGCATTTAAATTTTTGAAGATCAAAGTTGACTGGTAAACAAGAAACCGGAAGAGAGTTTTACAAGAAAAGAAGAAACTGTCAGCATAGGACTTGTAATAATATTAGAAAAAGAAAACATAATTAAGGAGAGAGAACAAGAAAAGAAGAGGAATGAAGAAGAGAATAAATAGCGATTGATATTGTAATTAAATTTTTTTAAATCAAAGTTGACTGGTAAACAAGAAACCTGAAGAGAATTCTACAAGTGAGAAGAAGCTATTAGCATAGAACCTACGGTTACATCTAGCAAAATCAAATGTAAAAGGATGAGACTTCGCCGTCAAAGTAGTACTGAGTTTACATTCATGAATTCTAAGTACCAAATCTGATAAGAACATTTACCATGAAAATATTTGTAGAAAAGGAACAGAGAAGCTACGTTACTGCGGTAGGTAAGCAAATGAAGCCAAATACCAGGTCAGATTCTTCTTTGTATTTTATCTACAGGGTGACCATAAAGTCCGTGTACACTTTTAAAAAATATAACTTTATTTGTATTTGTGATAAAAGAAAAACTGTAAAAAATGAGCTTGGACAATTAAACTTGAAAGATAATACAGTGTTTCAACAAGATGGAGCTCCTTTGCTCTGCGTGTTAGACAGTTTCTAAATCAAGAATTTCCTAACAGATGGAAGGAGTGGACCATTTTATTGACTCCATTAGATTTTTTATGGGGACATGTGAAAACAATTGTGTATGCAACCAAGCCTAGTTCATTAGAAGATTTGAAAGCTAAAATAACTAATGTGATTTCAGGCATTATTGCAAATCAGTTGGCAAATGTTTTCCGTGAACTGCAAAATCGTATTACCCTTTGTATTGCTAATGATGGAGGACATGTGGAAACTTAAATAAAATTTCAATAAAACCTTAAAAAATATACATTTACTTCTTTTTAATCCTTTTTATAAATTATTTCTATCGCAAATAAAAATAAGTTATAAATCTTTTAAAGTGCACACGAACTTTAGGACATCCTGAATCTAGATATGATATATTCAATTGCTTATAAATGTGTAAGATAGATTCTGCAAGAAAATTGTTTAACACGTCACAATGAACTAATTTTTTAGTAATGAATTCCACCTCATGACAGAGGGAAACTTTAGCCTGATAAGGGTTAATGAGTCACTCTCTTAGAGGTTAGCATCAGCCATGCTGATAAGATGCAGAAACGTTTTGTTTTGAAAGCGCTAAAATTAACGAGCCATTTGTTGCCTCATTTGACAACAGATTGAAGATCAGCTAATCACTGCTCTATCGCTATTTTTTATATTAAACGTTCAAACAACTTATATTCTAAAGCTCCATAAGTTAAAATATTTATTTCTATAGTCCACCGGGCTTCGTATACAGGGTAATTCTCATTGCTTCCATATTCCACTCAAACATCTCCTTCTCTAGTTACTTTGTGGAAGAGACTCAGTCACTAATAATTATTTTTATAATCATATCACCCCAAGCAAGGCAGTCTACTGCTACTTTTGCACAGGGGACTACATAGAAGGACATTTATGAGAAAGAGGGACAAGTTATAGGGGTGTCAGAAAGTGGGTAAGAGAAGGATGAGAATACTGATGAGAGTGAAGTGGACGGAGAAAGGAGCATGAAAGAGATGATGCAGGTTAGTGAGATAGGAGATGACTATTGACTTTATACTTAAACTCCTGGAGATTGTAGCTGTTGGGGAAGCAAGTAAACGAAAGGGAATTCCACAGGCAGGAAGTGCGAGAAAAGTAGAATCTGTGTTTACATTTTATTGCTTTCACAGTAAAAGGGTGGAACGTAGTTGCTAATCTTGTTGCTCGATCAAATTCATGCATAGGGGGAACCAGAGAGCTAAGTTCATCGGAGCAGAAGTCGTAAAAGTATTTGCAGAAGAGACACAGAGAAGCCACACTACGCCGGTAAGAAAGTGACTGTATCTAAGCTGCCAGGTCGGGATCGATCACATTGCAGGTTCTCCGTCGGATTTTGTCAAGGAGCCCTAGGTGGATAGCAGGGGTACTCGACCAGATATGGCAGCAGTATTCGATGCACAGGCGGATGGTAGATTTATATATGTGCAGGATGATTTCAGACGGGAGAAACTTCCTGGCTATACAAAGAAAACCGACATTTGCTCAAAAATGCACTTCTTATTTCTCTCCTTTACAACGACCTCATTCAATCTCTATCTACCTTGAGTTGCTCTCAGGCCTTGTATTAAACGAACAATTATACACTTTTAGGCAATAAACGTCTACAAAAGGTATTCTTATGAACAGACTAAGAAGCATTTACATATATCGCCTTTCTGATCTCGTTGAAACGAGAACTTTTACAGTGATCTAAGATTGCTGTAAATATATGTTCGTATGTATGCTAGGAATTTCGAACTGAACCCTATATTTCGATCCCTGGGGTATATCATTCTCATTCCATGTGCGATGCCACTTCTGGTAGTCATGTAATCATCTCTCTTTGACTTAACTCTCTAAATTATTTCTTCACCACTGCTGTAGTTTGGTGTTGAACTCACGACTCTCCTCAAGGATACATGGCCCAGTAGATATAAGCATTGATTAGTTCCAATGACTTGACCCAAAGAGTAACGGAAGAAGGCCGGAGCGTACAACGGCCGAAACGTCGTAAGCATAGCAATAAAGATGAGGACAACAGTTCAAACAATGCAAAAAATGTAAATAATACCTCATCTCAGAAATATAAACAAATACTGTAACAGTTATGTTTCAAATTATTTCATTTTGAGCACAAAACCGACTGTCGCCACTTGGTGTTTAATTCAGTGACCGCTATATATATATATATATATATATATATATATATATTGTTTCGCTACCATAACTCACATCCCTGAAGGTGATCTTGGAAGGAGATTGAAAGTACTTGGGTGCATTGAGAAATGAAGGATAATAACATTTGTCAACGTTACAGCTCATGTCTGACATCTTTCAATTATAATACACGAAAGATTATCCGTGAGTATAAACAGATTTTATTAAAAATAAGCAGACACAATTTTTGCAATTTATTTAATCTAACATATCTAAAAGAAAATTTGCTTCCTAAATACACAAAATTTAATAGATAGATAGATAGATAGATAGATAGATAGATAGATAGATAGATAGATACTCTAGCATCTTCGCATCATTCATTCAGTAATGAATTAAAACACTCTTAGCAACTGGCGCATGTTTACATGGTATATCACACGCTTACAGTCTGCCTTCTTCCACCGAGCGCCCATAGCTCAGAGGTAGAATCACTGACTGTCAATTCGGTCGTGTTTCAATTCTGGCTAAAAGCAATCGAATGTCTAACCGTACTGATGAGCTGTGATACCGCAAAATAGATCTATCTGCGGTTGACTATATAATGATACATTAGACTAGAGTTCTAAAAATTTGGGCAACGCGCGTGAATTGAATGCAGTTCATACACTGGCTTATACGTTTTAGTAGCTTCCCTGGATCCCTGCAGACGCGTTAAATGTGACTACGTCGAAAGAGATGATAAAAACTAGATGTTAGGGTAAGTATTTTTTCATTGTCGAATTCCCCAAACTTTTGTAAATTTTGGAGTACACTAGAGGCTTGCTGTCACTTGATATCTAGTTTAAACCAACAAAAGTAAATAATAATAATAATAATAATAATAATTTCAAGTTCCCACGCCTACATATTTTATTAAATGAAACTGTTTTAAAATCATTTCACTCTAAACACGGCAGTGAAGTCACCAAGACGCAAGAGGTTACTGAGTGTTAGATGAGAAGAAACTACAAGGAGAGAGGATAATAAAATAATAAGTATTAAAAAGACAGAAGATAACGATTGACATTGTATTTAAATTTTTGAAGATCAAAGTTTACCGTTTTTCTTTTTAAGAACGATCTTGTAAGGGTATTTTATTTGAACGTTCACGTGGCAGGGAATTTATGGACGCGCAATGTTTAAATTAAAACAGATTATGATGTTTTCATCCATGGTTGTATGAACCTAAGAGGTATTTCTTAGTGTTTATGACTAAATGCATCCACACTAAAAATCAGTTATTAAAAATCGCCTGAAGACACTACTCATGGTAGAAACCTGGGTAGCGAAATAACTAGTTTAAAAATAGAAATATATATATATATATATATATATATATATATATATATATATAAACAAGGATTTTGAAGTGAAAATCTAAAAAAATGAAGCATATGAGGATAACAATAATTCCAGTTGTAGATGGAGTACTGGGAATAATTGGAAAACTCATTGGAGGGATTCCTGCTAGCACATACCTTAAAGAATTGCCAAAAAACTGTACTCACAAGTACAGCTAACCCATTAAAAAGAGATTTATCTATGTAAAATTTATGTGATCTTAGGTTTATTTTTTTAACAAAAATGATCAGTGGAAAATGTCATGAAGCCATTTATGATCTTAGATCTCTGGTTGGGACCCGCTAGGAAATATGTATACAACAAAATCAAACGAAATAATAATAATAATAATAATAATAATAATAATAATGCATAATAATATGGATCCAAAATGCAGGTTTTGTGATAAACACCAAGAAACAATAGACCACCTAATCTCAGGCTGTTCTATGCTTGCCCCAAATGAATATAAAAATCGCCACGATAGAGTTGGGCAATATTTACATTGGGCAATGTGCAAACATTATGGAAAAGCTGTAAACAAACACTGGTATGAACATCACCCAGCACCGGTTACAGAAATAGAAGATGTAACCATTCTATGGGATTACACCATCTACACAGACAGAAAAATTGAAGCAAACAGGCCAGACATTATTGTTAAAAACCAGAAAGAGAAAACTTGTCTATTAATTGATATGGCTTGTCCAGCGGATTGTAACATAACAATCAAGGAATTTGAAAAACTATCAAAATATAAAGTACTGGAAATTGAAATAGAAAAAATGTGGAAATTGAAAACAAGAGTTGTGCCAGTGATAGTAGGTGCACTTGGAATGATAAAAAATGGAACAAAACAACACATTGAAAGAATCCCTGGAAACCCCAGCTTAAGAGATATACAAAAAATTGTCTTATTAAGTACAGCCCACACACTAGGGAAAACTTTATCTATGTAATGCTGGGGATGATAGGGAAGATAGAAAAACATGAAATGGAGCCATAACAACACGCCACTACCTGCCTTAGGTCTTCCCGCAGACTTGGTTGGTAGTGAGACCAAAGCAGAAATCGAAATATGATGAAAAATGACATAATAATACAATTAAGACTGGATGATGCAATTAGTCAAACAACATGAAAACAGAAAGAAAAAATATTCAATAATGAAAGAAGGTAGAAATAAACAAGATTTACATTTAGTAGTTCTGTAGAAAAGCAAAATAGAAGTCAAGAACCAACTATTGCAGCAAAAAATATGAAAAAGAAAGCCAAGTATAAAACTCCTGAACAGATGAAACAACGCTGGCAGATTTGGTAGGTAGTGCGACCATAGCAGAAATCAAAATATGATGATAAATGAGAACATAATAATAATAATAATAATAATAATAATAATAATAATAATAATAATAATCCCTTACTATTCTGCATATCATTAATAGCACTAACCAGTCAACTTAACAAGACAGAATGTGGTTATAAAATAGGACAAAAGAAAATAAGCCATCTATTTTACATGGATGACTTGAAGTTATATGCTAAGAATGATAATCAACTGGAAGGTCTTCTGCAAACTGTAAAATGCTTCAGCGAAGACATTGGAATGAAATTTAATTTGAATAAATGTGCTAAAGCTACAGTTTTACGTGGATCAATACAAGAAACATCCTCAATTAGCCTAGACCCTGCTGTAACAATAAAAGAATTGAAACCAGAAAAAGCTTATAAATACCTAGGTGTAAATGAGAGCGAAAACATTCAACATAAAAAAATGAAAGAAATAGTGCGTAAAGAGTACTATAGAAGGCTACGAATGATATTAAAAACTGAATTAAATTCACAGAACAGAGTTATGGCCATTAATAGCCTTGCAATCCCAGTTGTCCAATATAGCTTTAACATCTTAAACTGGACTCTAAACGACATCAGGCGAATGGATGCTAAAACAAGAAAGCTGCTTTCTAAGCATAAGATGCATCATCCAAAGGCTGATGTAGACCGTCTATACATACCCCGTAAAGAAGGTGGAAGAGGTCTTATTCAGCTGGAATTGTCATACAAGACAACAACTATTGGCTTACTAACATACATAGAAACAACAAAGGATTGGATGTTACAATTAGTAAGGCAACATGAAGAAAGAAAGAACAAATATTCAATAATAAAAGAAGGCAGTAAATTCAAACAAGATTTACAGTTAGTAGATTCTGTAGAAAAGCAGAACGTAAGCCAAGAGCCGACTATTGCGGCAAAGAATATGAAAATGAAAGCCAAAGATAAAGCTCTTGAACAGATGAAACAGCGCTGGCAAGACAAACCTCTGCATGGCCAATATCCAGTACGTGCCAATAAATCCAATGTTGACAAAGTTAATACTCATCGATGGTTACGTGCATCTGGATTAAAGTCCGAAACTGAAGGCTTTATTCTTGCAGCACAAGACCAAAGTCTTTTCACGAGAAACTTTCAGGCAATTATTATGCATAATAATATGGATCCAAAATGCAAGTTTTGTGATAAATACCAAGAAACAATAGACCACCTAATCTCAGGCTGTTCTGTGCTTGCCCCAAATGAATATAAAAATCGCCACGATAGAGTTGGGCAATATTTACATTGGGCAATATGCAAACATTATGGAAAAGCTGTAGGCAAACACTGGTATGAACATCACCCAGCACCGGTTACAGAAATAGAAGATGTAAACATTCTATGGGATTACACCATCTACACAGACAGAAAAATTGAAGCAAACAGGCCAGACATTATTGTTAAAAACCAGAAGGAGAAAACTTGTCTATTAATTGATATGGCTTGTCCAGCGGATTGCAACATAGCAATCAAGGAATTTGAAAAACTGTCAAAATATAAAGACCTGGAAATTGAAATAGAAAAAAATGTGGAAATTGAAAACAAGAGTTGTGCCAGTGATAGTAGGTGCACTTGGAATGATAAAAAATGGAACAAAACAACACATTGAAAGAATCCCTGGAAACCCCAGCTTAAGAGACATACAAAAAATTGTCTTATTAAGTACAGCCCACACACTAAGGAAAACTTTATCTATGTAATGCTGGAGATAATAGGGAAGATAGAAAAACATGAAATGGAGCCATAACAACACGCCACTACCTGCCTTAGGTCTCCCCGCAGACTTGGTTGGTAGTGAGACCAAAGCAGAAATTGAAATATGATGAAAAATGACATAATAATAATATAAATGGAACCTATAAGTCTGGTGAAATAAACATCAAAAGAGGTATATTTCAAGGTGACTCTTTGTCTCCTTTACTATTTTGCATATCACTAATAGCACTAACCAGTCAACTTAACAAGACAGAATGTGGTTATAAAATAGCCGAAAAGAAAATGAGCCATCTATTTTATATGGATGACTTAAAGTTGTATGCTAAGAATGATAATGAGCTGGGAGGTCTTCTGCAAACTGTAAAGTGCTTCAGCGAAGACATTGGAATGAAATTCAATTTGAATAAATGTGCTAAAGCTACAGTTTTACGAGGATCGCTAAAACAAACATCCTCAATTAGCTTAGACCCTGCTGTAACAATAAAAGATTTAGAGCCAGAAGAAGCTTATAAATACCTAGGTGTAAATGAGAGTGAACCATAAAAAAGTGAAAGAAATAGTGCATAAAGAGCATTATAGAAGGCTACGGCTGATATTAAAAACTGAATTGAATTCTCAGAACAGAATTATGGCAATTAATAGCCTTGCCATCCCAGTGGTTCAATATAGTTTCAACATCTTGAACTGGACTCTAAACGACATCAGACGAATGCATTCTAAGACTAGAAAGCTGCTTTCTAAGCATAAGATGCATCATCCAAAGGCTGATGTAGACCGTCTATACATACCCCGTAAATAAGGTGGAAGAGGTCTTATTAAGATAGAATTGTCATACAAGATAACAACTATTGGCTTACTAACATACATAGAAACAACAAAGGACTGGATGATACAATTAGTTAACAACATGAAAACAGAATGAAAAAATATTCAATAATGAAAGAAGCCAGTAAATACAAACAAGATTTACATTTAGTAGATTCTATAGAAAAGCAAAACAGAAGTCAAGAATCAACTATTGCGACAAAAATATGAAAAAGAAAGCCAAAGATAAAACTCTTGAAGAGATGAAACAACACTGGCAAGACAAACCTTTGCATTGCCAATATCTAGAACATGCTAATAAATCCAATGTTGATAAAGTTAATACTCATTGATGGTTACGTGCATCTGGATTAAAGTCTGAGACTGAAGGCTTTATTCTTGAAGAGCAAGACCAAAGTCTTTTGACTAGGAACTTTCAGGCAAATATTATACATAATAACGTGGATTCAAAATGCAGATTCTGTGATAAATACCAAGAAACAATAGACCATCTAATCTCAGGATGTTCTATGCTTGCCCCAAATGAATATAAAAATCACCACGATAGAGTGAGGCAATATTTGCATTGGACAATGTGCAAACATTATGGAAAATATGAAAACAAGCACTGGTATAAACATCACCCAGCACCGGTTACAGAAATAAATGTCACCATTCTATGGGATTACACCATCTACACAGACAGAAAAATTGAAGCAAATAGGCCAGACATTATTGTTAAAAACCAGAAAGAAAAAACTTGTCTATTAATTGATATGGCTTGTCCAGCGGATTGTAACATAGCAACCAAGAAATTCGAAAAACTTTCAAAGTATAAGGATCTGGAAATTGAAATAGAAAAAATGTGGAAATTGAAAACAAGAATCGTGCCAGTAATAGTGCACTTGGAATAATAAAAAATGGAACAAAACAACACATTAAAAGAATCTCTGGAAACCCCAGCTTAAGAGATATACAAAAAAATTGTCTTGTTAAGTACAGCCCACACACTAAGGAGAACTTTGTCTATGTAACGCTAGGGATGTTAGGAGAGATAAATAAAAAAAAAAAAAAACATGAAATGGAGCCATAACAACACACCACGACCTGCCTTAGGTCTTCCTGCAGACTTGGTAGGTCGTGCAACCATAGCAGAAATCGAAATATTATGAAAAATGACATAATAATAATAATAATAATAATAATAATAATAATAATAATAATAATAAAGAAGGGCTAATCATTGATCCATCGGCTTCTTTTGATAGAAGGATAGAAGAAAAGAAAGAAGAGAAAGTAATCAACTAAGTCACATTAAAATTTGAACTCGCAAAGATTTGTCATTGGTGCGCTTGGTACAGTTATTGATAGAATGGAAATATGGATAAAGAATATTAGCATTGATTGACCAATAGAACTGTCGCAGAAAGTAAGAAATTTATGAACACTTAAAATCAAAGGAAAATGCCATGATGTTTAAGGTTGCTGGCTGTAGATCGCTATACATCCATTAATTACTAAAAAATAATGAATTAATAATAATAATAATAATAATAAGAAGAAGAAGAAGAAGAAGAAGAAGAAGAAGAAGAAATGTACCATGTAGATATGTAATTCAATACAAACTCAACAAAGGATTAGTTAAGTGCCATACGTGAAACACGCTTGGGCGATCATGTCTCGAAAGAGACATGACTGAATGGGCAGAAGATTTTCCCGCAGTAGGTTGCCATAACAAAGAGTTACATGTCGTAAAACCAAATAGCCTAACTCAGCATGGTGTAATGGTTAATAAGTCTAGTCTGGTTGACCATTAGCACTGAGTAGAGATTTCGATCTTCACCAAGTGGTCCATACAAGATTCGACATTAAATTATCCAAAAAAGGTTGACATCCCATAAAATCAACCTAACTTGGCGAGGGGAAATAGTTTGTTTTTTTTTAACCGTTTCACCCCAAGCAAGTCGGTACCGCCACTGGTGTGCAGGGGGTTACACATAAGAAAAGTGAACGTTTCAGCAGGAAATCAAAGAAAAAGACGAACCAGTTACAGGGGATGCCGGAGAAAGGGCATGAGAAGGATGGGAATACTAGTGTGAAGACAGTTGCGAGGGTTGAGTGAGAAAGGAAAAGAACAAGATACATGAAGTGATCGGGAAAAGACGAGAGAGGG